>VYXD01006822.1:1018114-1196188 GCA_013397195.1 Hylia prasina
GCTGTGGATAAAGAGGAATTTCACCCATAGCCCACATGGCTCCTTTGTTTAAATTCTTCCAAGGTTAAGACAAATTCCTGAAGGTTGTCTATGGATAATAGAATCACAGAATCATTAAGGTTGGCAAAGACCTCTAAGATCATGTCTGACCATTATCCCAGCACTGCCAGTTCCACCCCTGGCCTCTGTTCCTAAGCACCACATCCACTTGTTTTTTGACCACTTCCAGGGACAGTGATTTCACCACTGCTCTGGGCAGCCTGTTCCAGTTCCTGGCCACCTTTTCAGTGAAGAAATTCTTCCTAATATCCAACCTACACCACTCTGATGCAACTTGAGGCAAGAAGGGACTGACCCCCACATCTCTCCAACCTCCTTCGAGGTCATTGTAGAGAGTGACAAAGTCTCCCCTGAGCCTCTCTTCTCCAGCCTAAACAATCCCAGCTCCCTCAGCCTGGGAGGGACACAAAAACCCAAACTCCAACCCCACAGTGTCCAGAACAAAAGCCAACCACAGGAGGAGAAAATATGTGGTCAGCAAAGCAAAAGGCCACCCTCGGTTTAGATTTTAATTATGAAAATTTTTCTCTCCTGACAAGGGAAATGAATTTAGTCACTCATGCATGGTGTGGAAGTTGAGTTGTCTGAAAATTAAATCAAAATAAAAAATGAAAACTACAACCCAAGCTTTCACTGCTACCAACAAGGGAGCCATCCTTTAGAGGTGACATTTCACAGCAGTCCCCGAGAAATGTGATTGTTCATAGCATTAAGTAAATTATGGTCTCTGAACAGTGTGGAAATAATTGAAAATGTTTGCTGTTTTTAAGTAAATGTTATAAATCCCTGAAGGCTGTTTGAATCTGGAAGTGGAAAATAATAAACTGTTTCAAACAGGAAAGCATATGGGTAAACTGCCTTTTGGTTTGGCTGACAATTGTGAAACTTCACCTGAAATATCAGCTGGAGTAATTTTCCCTTTTCTGCCAGGCTCACTTTTAGAAAGTTTTCCTTTCCTCCCTCCTCCCCAGCCAACACAGCACTCACACCTGAAATGGCAACACTTAACCAGACGTGGCCTTCACAGGAACAGAAATGTCAGTGCCTGAGCCCAAAAGTAACACAAAGGCTGTGTTCCCTGGAATGCCAAAATGTGACTCCCTGGCTGCTGCCCTGGGACCCCAGCGCCTCTCTCTGTCACTCCAGGAACAGGCATGGTGGAAATTTCCTGGTGCTTTGTTTGTAAAGAGCTCACACCTTTGGCAACAGGGTTCTCTGCCATCCTGAGGCAGCTCTGCTTGTGCATAGCCTGCTGCATTCCCTGGCTAATCAGGAGCATCTGATATTCCTCTCGAAATTCTTTCTTATCCTCATTGTGCTACGTCTGCCATTTCTTCTCCCAAATCCCTGATTATTGTGAATAAAAGGAAGCTTTTACATTTTTGCTGAAGAGATGTTAAGATTGTTGCTTAGAGTACGCTTGTCATTTTGTCTCATCACAACAGTGTGAGACTCAGCCCCAACACAGATATATTTACTACCTCCAGATTGTGACACATTCGTGCAGAGAGGAGTCTCTGGCACATCCACCCAGCACTTCCCTCCACACAGCCCTGCACCACCCAGGCTGGCTGGTACAGAACCACCACACGCCCCAGTCCTGCATTTATTTAACCATCCCTCCTTGGAATTCCGGGCTGCAATTCCCGGGTGCCAAGCACAGGTGTGCTCCAGCAGACGTGCAATGCACTTTTGGATATTTTTTTTTCCATGCAGCAGCCAGAGGAGGAGGAGAATTAAGTGGCTTGGCTCGACACCAGCCATGACCCCACCTGCACGGAGCAGCTGCGAGATGCGGCATTAGCTCCTGACAAGTGGATTACTCACAGCAAGGAGACAATTCTATTACTCAGAGGAAGGAACAAAATATGTCACCAAAAGGTTTAAGGACCACGGAGCAAACACATCAGCATGGTTTAGGAACTTTTTTATGCATAGATGAGCCTAGTGGGATTCACCAAAGCACCTGCATAAGTTAGTCACCTAATTTGTACCAGCCATAAAGGCATTCAGAGCCTAATTGCTTAAGTGTTTTTGAAATTCCTGGTAGGCATGAAAAGACTTTTGCAAATCTGCTCCCCTGTGCAACCTGATTTTTATGGACAGAGACTATAAACACCAATGCTTATTCTTGAAGTCACACACTTTTGGTCAGTGGTTTAAGGATTATTTGCAGTGTTAGGGGTTTATGTGGGTTCAGGTGAGTCCAGTCATAAATTTGTTATCAGTCTGCATATAAAATTTGGCTGCATGTTGTAACAATGCATGCACAGTCATGGTTTAAACATAACTTTGCCAGAATACAAATATTCCTCCATCCTTCAACTCCAAATGTGAAGACAGTGTGACTGCTCCTGTGTACTTGTAGTTGAGTTTTGATTTAAAAAGCAGGCTTTCCCCTTCACTGGTTACAGCTTTTTATCCCTTACGTGAACTAAATTCCTTTACAAACAACATACATCTTGTACGTGCATCTCTCCTTTTTCGTCGCAGAGATTTGTGTGGAGAGCCTGACTCCATTAATTTCAACTGGATTGACTCTACACCATCTGTTTTCTGTGCAGCTGCTTTATTGTGGGAAGAGAGGAAGACAAGAAAGCACCCTTCTAAGCTCCACCGATGACATCCAGAAATAAGAATATAATTGGTGGAAAACCTTCTGAAGTCTGCTGCAATCACAACAGTCAAAGGGATTAGAGCGTGATCTGAAAGAAGAGATGCAGATTAGGTGTTTTTCAAAAGGGTTGAAAAACCTCATCCCTCAGAAGTGAAACAAACATGGCCACTGGCATGAGAAGCAATTGAATTTATACAAACTGGTGTTTCTCACTCTTTTGCAGCATATGGCAGGCAGGTAGTAATCCATCAAACAGTGATATCAGTGCAAGGAGCAGCAAGTTACACACTCACATTTGCCCATGGCACACGGAAGGGCAGTGCCTTAATTTCAGAGGAACAATTCTGGTTTTGCGTCATCTTAATCCCTGCTCTCACCCAGTGACGTGGTTGCTCTGTCTGCACAGCAGCAAACAGACACAGTTCCATGCAGAACAGAAAGGAATACAGCCTCCCAGTTTCTAGAGGGTGAATCACTTCTAAGCCAGAGCTGGGAAAACAATCCCCCAAAGTGGCTGCGCAACCACACAAAGGATGTGCTCAACATGCAATATTTCACTACCATGCACACGTGCTTTGTTTTGGTTTTTATTCATGTCTGGTTAAATCTGGGGCACACTACTTCTGTTCAGCATACTGAGCACTAATAAAAGGGCCTATTTCCCTAGAAAGGGACTATCCTCAGCATCACTCATTCCACGATCTACACCCCACTGCGTCTTCATCTTAATACCGCCAGTAGCTTCAGTCACATTTGTAAATGTATTCTTGGTCCCAGAAACAATTTATTTGTGCTTGAAGTTGTTGTGATAAGAGCGCTGCCTTTGCAGGATTAACCGATGCTACCCATGTATTTATGACTCGGGCAACTTGTTTTTCCAGCTTTAATAAATAATGAGGTCCGGATGGCTTTTCCAGTGGGGTTTCGGCCTCCTGGAGCCGCGGCGTGAGCCGGAACAGAGCTCTGATGCCAGTCAGAGGCAGGAGCTCCTTCCTCTGCCTCAGTAATTCTCAGCAGAGTGCACCAACCACATAACAGAGCCCTGCTGCTATAAATACAGCCCCAGCCTGGCGAGGAGCGGGGTGGGAAGTGCGGGCGGTGGAGCTCCCAGCGCGCCGGGTGTCTCTTGGAAGGCTCCCATCCCCTCTGAGCTCCCTCTGCTCCTCCCTGCCTCAAACCCTGCTCAGAGGCAAAGTGGGGCCCTTAAGGGAAATGGAGCTTGACGTGTAGATAATACTTTCCTAAAGCAGGCAGCAGCAATTAGCCGGGGACGCACCTTCCCGTGCAGGGCTGTCAGATCTGCCGCGGGCAGCGCAGCTGAGGATGGATTTTGCTGTTGTTAGGGAGCAATGATTGCAATCGTTATCTACCACACATTCTGAGGGAAGCAGTCCTTTTCTTCTGAGCGGGACGGTCATTGTGACTTACAGCAACAGGTCGATAGAGAGGTGGGAAACATCCTCCAAGGACCTACATGTTCACAAAGGCTTTTTCCAAAGGTTTTTAATTTTCACTCTTACATTTTCCATGCTTATTGTCTCCACAACTTTGTGGTCAATAAGCTTATGCTGGTGATGGCCTAACAACCACCCTGCTCCCCCAGGACTGCCATCGGTATGGCACAGTTGGAGCTCTTTAAACAATTTTGTTTGATTTTCAGCTGCAGAGACTGTTGATGAAAGACTGAAACTCTTTTCTGAAACTTTGTCCCTGAGGTGCACGAAGTCCTGCGTGACCCTGTCGTGCTCGTTCAGCATAAAAGCTCCCTCCTCTCTGCAGGCTCCAGCAGCCAGAGATTAGCAGAGCAAAATACACCTCAGCCAACACTGCTACCTCCTATTTCAGACTTTCACAGTTTCCAGTGCATTTATCTCAACTTTCATCAGGAATGGGGAAGTTCTCTCAGCTCAGTGGAGGCGCACAGAATTAAAGAAGAGTGAAGAATTCAACCTGAGCCTTCCCAAGCCTCTGGCTCACACAACACCCAGGGCAGTGAGGTGGCACAGCACCTGAGCTCAGCCCACCTGGGCATGTGAGGCTCTCCAGGCAGACTTAAACTGCTGTTGTGGGAGAAGGGAATTTTTATTTCCCTATGTTCATTTATTCAGCCGTTTTGTACTTAATCTTAATCTAGCTGTATTGAAAACAACACATGTTTGGGGGAATGGGGCTTCAGCGCTGAGTGCTTTAAAATGCTTATGCCACAGATATTTATTTACATGTTGTACATGGCAGAGCAATGTTATATTTAACTCAAACATCACAAACCCAAAGTGTTCCAGGTACTTAAATATGTGCCCTAAAGAAAGCATTGTAAACACCTCATAAAAGCAAAATTCCCCAGTGTTGGCAAATAAAGAAGCTGCAGGGAGAAAACAAAGCAAGCACAAAGGAGAACCATTGCAAGATAACAGCAAATGAATAAAACACAGCTGGAATTATACCACAGAAATTCAGTGGCCTCTTTTAATGGGTCGTGTCTTCCTTGCGTGCCTCCCCCAGCAGACCAGATTTGGGAGCACCTCACAGCTTATAACTGTGGATTAGTGGCATTGAATACTAATAAAAATATTAATATATGCATATACATGTGTATATAAATAAATGCATTTATGTATGTAAACATATACATTAATGCATCATATGCCTATGTAGGCTAAAAATTTTTATATATTTTCACTAAAGCTTTGATCCAACAAAGCAAACAAGCAGAGGCAGAAAATCACGTAGCCTGTGCTGTGTGCATGCACATCCTGACAGTGCATTTTAGGCATATTAAGTTAGAGAAAAACCCCTGCTCCAACATGGAGAGGAGCAGCACTCCAGAAATGTTTTCCCAGGGTCACAAGGTGCCTGTGCCTTATGCAATACAGCATTTCCCAGCTCCTGGGAGCTCCTGCAGGAGAGAGGTTTCCGTTTGGAATCATCAGAATCTGTTTTACGCCAAACTGACTTGATCCAAAACATTTGCTTAGTAAGTACAGCTTTGGTGGCTGTACTGTGCATATTAAAGAGGCCACTTTATTATTACAGTGGCAATAAAAGCAGTGAAGAGGCTTTATGGGCAAGAAGAAATGCATAAAGGCTAGGTACATCTGGACTTTGAATAATGTATGAAGACCAAATTTTAAGGCCGACTTGTAAGATAAATGCAGTCCCCAAAAGTAACTGGAACTGTCTGATCATTCTGGCTCATTGATCTTCAAGGGGTTTAGTGCAAACACTCTGGTCCAAGGCACTGCCTTTCTCCATCAAAGCTCCTCTGAAAGAGTCAACATTTAGATGAATTTCAAGCTACAGTGAGAATATCACAGGTTACCCAGGCAGCTCTAAATCCTTCCACACAGCTTTCAGAGGGTGAAACACAAGCAGAGGTGAGAAGGTACTTTTTGGTCATGCAGCCAAGTGCCAGATCCATGATGCTCTGCCCCTGCTCCAGGCTGCTGTCCCTGCCTCAGAGGTAACTCCTTGTTTCTGCAGATGACACATGAAATGAGCAAATAACTGGGACCTCCCTTGGCCACCTTGAATCCCGAAAGCCAGTGTGGGAGGAAGATGGATCCCTGTTTTCCAGCAGGATGCTCCAGCTCTGAGTTATTGCTCAGAAAGGGGCAGTTCTGCCTTTCACCCACTGGTTACTTTTCTAAGGGCAGCAGGGGTTCCTCCTTTTACCACCTGGCTGTGGGGAGCAGAATGGAGCAAACCAAGGCAGAGCTGCAGCTTGGAGTCAGGGCTCTGCAAATAACAGGAGCTTTCTCTTCCTTCACCAGCTACACTGTCGTGACCACTCTGCTGGGGTTAAAAACCAAACCCTCTCCCTCAGCTGATACCTTTGTGTCAGTGGTGAGTCTCCAGAGGAAAGCAGTGGGGATAGCAAGAGGCAAAGAGCTAAAATTCGGTGCTCGGGATCCTCCCTGCAGCTCCCTTTACTCTGTGCACAAAGGGTGTGATCTGTGCTGGACTCTCACACAGGGCAAAGCCAAACCCTCCCAGTCTGAGCCCTTCCAGGCTGCTGCAGCTCCTCTGTGTTAGTTTTGGGGTCTGTGACTCTACAATTGCCTCACCACCCTGCCTGGAATCATCGGAATCTGTTTTACGCCAAACTGACTTGATCCAAAACATTTGCCTGGAGGGTACAGCAGCAGCGTTTTTCTGGCACAGGCACTAAGGGGCTGCCAAACTTGCATTTACTGATAGCACTCCTATGCTGTGGATTGCAGGTTTCCTGGGATTAGTCACTCATGCACATCCACGTCTTGGGCTTTCATAAACTATGCTCGAAATGCTGAGGTCTACATCTAGAAATGAAAAATAGCAATTAATGGAAAGAACCTGTAGACGTCTCCTTTGCAGTGGCTAAAGAATAAGGATTATAAATTTACTTTAGAAGCAAGTATTTAACGTGGAGACGCTTCACAACTGGCAATTGCCAAAAGGAATCTCTTCATCCTCTAACCTGTGCTGCTCACTCAATCAAAGGACTCAGTGATTGCCTCAGTAATGGGCAATCAAGCCATGGTCAGGCACTAAAACCAAACCAGGAAAGGACTTTAAACAGTCGGCCATAAATATAAAAATCAGAGCCCCGTGGGTTGCAGGGGATGTAAATGGTGTTGATTGTACTGGGGGGCTTTAACTCCTCGAGGTTTTTGCTTCTGAAGAGAGTGAAGGGAGTGTCGTGGCACATGGCAGGCAACACTGCTTCCCTCCCTTTCCCCAGATCGCTCGGATGGAAACAGCCACCGATTATCTCACCCTCCCTGTCACCAGCTGGAAGGAGAGGGACATCAGAGGGACATCAGAGGGACATCAGAGGACCCTCTCAGCAGGGTTTAATTTCTGGGGGTTTCCCAGATGCCGTATGTGCTGCCGTGGCATCCTCAGGGTATTTCTAACCACCCCAGGGTGCTGTGGGTGCCTGGATGCTGCCCAGGTGCTGCTCAGCCTGGTGCCAGCACCTGGATTCTTGGGGAGGAAGGGGAGGAGAGGTGCAGAAGCAGTGAGATTGCTTTATAAATTATTGCCTGGCTTCAGCTGACACATTTCAAGCTTCAAAAGAGGCATAAGCACTACTCATAGTGTTTAAACTGTAAATCCTTAAAAAAAAAATCCTTGAAAACCAAAGAAAGGCAACGCCAGGACCAAAACTTTCCTCACTTCATTTATATTTCACAATAGTTCAGCTTGTCAGTAGATATAATTTGTGATTCCTGCTCAGAAGATGCTCAGAACTGCCACAAAACTGCCAAAAGACACCAACTTTTGTTTTATTTTGTCCTTGCTGCTCCATCCCTTTAGAATGGGCCAACAATAAACTATATTTAATGTAAAGTATTAAAAGTGAAGTTCTCCCCAGGCTGATACTCAGTGCATGGACTTTCAGGTCTTCATGGTCATGTTATAAATCAGGTGTGAATTAAACCTCTGTCAAAACATGGGATAAAATGGCTCTTCTGGTCGCTGCTATTGTTATATATTGTACAATATAACGTGACCAGTTTCAGAATTGAATTTCCTGCATTGCAAACAAGTGTTTCCCACTTGGGAATGCTGCCCATTAACAGAGATATTTTTTATATTCTAGCTCACACCAACAGGTGCTGGGTGTTGAGTTTTTTGTTGTTCACAGTTTAATAAATTGACAGATTTCCAGGTTCATTAGATCAGCATAGCTGATTTCCTCTGTACCACACATTTAGAGTCACTTTAGAGAATAGATTCTTTGTGCTGTTGTCAGTGCTCTTTATAAATTTTATGTTCATTACATGCGCCAAAAAGAGATAAATAAAAAAGAAATAAAAAATACGATCGGCTAGGGGCTCAAAAGAAAATATCAGGCGACCATCACAGTTTATCTGCTGCTAAGTGTGAAGACCTCAGTCCTTGGCAACACAATAAGTTGCCACATGTCTGCACAGACAAATGTCTGATGTGTTTCCTGCCAGCCATTGGTTGCCTAAATTTTTTCTGAAAATATCTGGGGCCAAGATTTCAACCAAAAAAATGCAAAAATCCAAGAGAAAACTTTGAGGAATACTTCATGTTGAAAAGAAAATCTCTATTTTAATAACTCCCGCTATCTTCTCTCTCCATACAATATTACCTTTTGCAAGATGGGGATGTAACTTCTATCTGAAAAATGTGCATGTGCAGATAAGTACAAACAGATTTGCCTTGACTCAGCCCAGGGCTGTCAGATTTTGGGGCAGCCCAGATTGCTCCCCACAGCCTGGCTGTTCCCTGCTGCCCTGGAACATCAAAAAAAACACCGTTTTTTGATTTTTCCAGGTTAATTTCTCCAGGATTTTCCTTCTGTTGGAAATTGTCATATACTGGTTGGTTTCGTTTTTATTTTGAACAGAATTTTTTAAACTACCAGAATGTACAGAAGAGGATTTTCCAAGCTTACACCAGCTCTGCTTTTGATTTTTAAAAGAACTTGTTCACATCTCTTCACACTTAGCCTGGTCAGTCTTTTGTTTTGCTGCATTCTCATTGTCCTCTTCTCCCCACTGCATCCCGCTTCCAATTATGATTTAAATTAAGCTTAAAGCTCTATCCCAAACACAAAGACTCCTCTTGCCCTCTACACTGCTTTCATTTCCCTCCACCCCCAGTTTTCTTTTGTTTCTTTAGCTGCAGAATAACCCCACAGATCAGCCTGCAGCTGAAATTCAATTCTTTTGGATGTGTCTTCTCTTCTGTTCTGGGGACTCTTGGATCCCCTACTTGCCTCTTGCTCCCAGTGTCAAATCTCCAAACCTCCTTACGAGCACTTATTTCTCATCGAGGGAAAGAAAAGAAAGGCACAGGAACATGCTCTGGAATAGGTAATGCTGGCAAGAATAAAAATAAATCTCATAGCTCTGACAGTTACTCATTTTAAAAGGACTGATGGGAGACAAGCATAAAAACCAAAAGCCCAAAAGCAGGTTTGAGCAAGAGGGCAAGCAGCATAGATCTAACAACCTAATAAAGCCTCAGCCAAAACAATTTTAGAGAGGAGAGAGCTCCAGCAGAAGGGAGCATATGTTCGACTCAGCCTGATTAGAAGAAATAAATAGAGGTGCAGCCATCCTGGAAAGGAAAACTTCCTGAGTCAGCAAGCACAGACCAACCCAGGGGTGAGACTGTGAAAGATGAGAACAAAACTCTCAGTAACCTTGTAAATGGTGTGTGCTTAATTTGGGCAAAAGCAAAAATAGACATAATCCAGAGAAACACCAAAAAAAACCCCAGAAAAATGAAAATAACTGAAGCCTCAGTAAAAGGAGGCATTCAAGATTTATTTGTTTCTCTAACACGAGAAGAAAAACGAGAGGAGGTTATCATCCCAAATAAAAGATGCTGCAGTGTAGGCTGGTCAGATGATCCTATTCAGCACTGGCCACAAGAAGGTGATGCTGAAAATAATGATGATGCTGAAAATGATGATGCTGAAAATGATGATACTGAAAATGATGATACTTTCTCCTATAATGTGCATTACTGTGTGTAACATATTGCAGCTGGATTTAAGGGGAATTGCACATTAGGGTGGACCAGGAGTTACACATGCATTGATTTCAATCTGACAAAAAGAGCATTCTTGTATGTTTTCAGGCTTTTTTTCCCCCCTGTGTTCAAACAAGACCTGAATGACCATTAGGATGTTAATGAATTGCAAAGTAAAACGATTCATTAGTCCGGAGGGAAGGTTAATAAAATATAACCCCTTCCAGCTTGTGCTCAACACATCATCAAACCCAGAGCTTGAAACTGGTCTCAAAGAACTGAAACTGCTGACTGAGGCTGGAGGGAAGGTCTCCACTAGTGGGTTTTGGATCAGCATTTCAGAGGAAACACAACGATCATGTTGAATGGCAAACACCAAGCACCGTGCAGGTGACGTGTGGGAGAGTTCAGGTGAATCTGCCAAGGGCAGTGTGCCCCAGGGCACCCCCTGCTCTGGGAGCTGCTCACCACAGCTGGACTTTTCCGTCCATCTCAGGGCAAACTGGTGCTGTTTTGCTGTAAAAAGATATAAAAGAGGGATGAGTGGTTTGGCAGGCGACTGTTTTTTTTTTGTGCACATGGGCTTGGGGACACTCACTAATGGCTCTCTGCAGGGTAAAACTGCTTTTCTGCCCCCTGAATGTTTTGGGCTTGCCAGCTGTGCACTCAGAGCAACCCTAGTTTATGACTTAAATCCACATAAAACAGAATTGATGGGTGTGAGCATGGACTTAAACTGATGTAAAATTGATACGAGCAGAAGGGCAGATTATTCCTTAACAAATTGGATGGGAGTAGAACAGAGAGATCAGTTCAACACCAGTTCTGTCCCAGATCTTGTGGAGTTGATCTGAATGGTTCAAATGTGTCTCCAGAAATTATAAAGCACATAGATGAACAACTATAAACCACATTCATCTCTCTTTCTAGAGTATCAGGATTTTTTCTGGATTTTTTTTGTTATTTTTTAGTTAAAAAGCAATTTTTGGTTGCATATAACTTTTTACATGTATATATGTATATATGGTATTTACACAAAGAATGAAAAGTCATTCAAAATAAAAATCACCCTAAAAATGTAAAAGGTATAGCCTAAGTTTAAAATTTGATAAATAAGGTTTCTAAAAACTAGAGGAGAACCATTGGCAGCTAAAGCACCACCTAAAAATGTAATTCTCTATTCTTTTTAAAGTCAGCTTCAGCTAGCCTTTAAAATTTCTATAAAGCACAAGTCACAATTCAGGGTTTTGCTGAGATGTTAAATTACACTTTCAAAATATTTAAGATTCATTTCCTGCTAAGTGCCAAACTACATCTCAGGAAAAAGATGTAAATTCACAGAGAGAATTTAAGAAATGTATTCCATGAGAGAACAGCAGAGTGCCACATTTCTTTTATAGTGACACATTAACCTCCTCATATCAGTATGTTGAAAGGAAAAAAAAAACCCTCTCCACTCAACATGACCAAAAGGCCTTATTTTTGCCCATTACTGTTTGTTCACATTTTTAAGATTCCTTCAAAGAAAAAAGCTTAATGCATCCATGGGAGGGGGGGACTAGATAATTTCCATCCCAGACTTCTGAGGGAAATGGCAAAACAAACTGCAGGTCTGATAATTTAATGCTCAAACCTGGACAAGTCCAAAAAAAAAAAAAAAATCATGGAGGAAACAGGAGGTGCTTTTGTTTAACCCAGGACAACAAACCATTGGTTGTTCAGTCGGGTTTGGTATGCAGGGTAATTTGGATTGCTACCAAGGAGAAAGAATTATGATGCTTAGAAAATATATGTCTTTGTCACAGCAAACCCGAAAGATTCCCCATCACTGGCACAGCCTCTGCGTGAGGTTCAGAGCTAATCAGGGTGGAAAAAACCCATTTTGTTGAGTGGGAAACAGAAAATGCAACGAAGCATTGCTAAAAATAACCCATGCCAAGCTATCCTGATATTTTGTTTGAAAACAAATCCCCAAAAGCAGTAGATTAAGCAAGGCGAGGCAATGCAGTGGATCTGATTTATCCCAGTGTCTCCGAAGCAGGCGGGATAAGGTGCTCTGGATGCTGGGAAAGTGGGGAGCTTTGAAGTGGTGCTGATTTGTCTGAATAAAAGCAGACACGAGAGGAGGAGGGAGACTAAATATCATGCCTGCCATGGGTCCTGCAGAATTTTCCTATTAATGGTACAGACACAAGGAGGGGAAGTGTGTGGATTGTATTCCCTAGAGACACGCGTTGGAAAGCGCTGCCAACACAGAATGTAGGAAGAGGGCTGGAGGACACCAGGGCTGAAGGAGATGGAAAGAAATTCAACCTTCTGCAAGGGCACATACATGGAAATTAATAAAATCTTCAGCTAATAGCTAGAGGCTGCTCTTTTAAGTGCTTCATCCAAAGGCTTTCCCAGTGCGAGATGAGAGCTGGGTAACGAGAGCACATTTGCCTGCAGCTGCCATGGCTGGCTCCTCTCCACCACCTTCTCCCTCTTGCCCCATGGCCTCTCTCCTCTCATGTGGCCTGAAATAAATTTTGTTCATGATCAAAGCACAGCTTCCTCTTACCTTTACACCTGCTGTATTCCTCTTACATGACAGAGGTGAGTGAAGCACAAAGCTCTGTGTCCTTGCAGGCAGCTGAGGCTCCTCGCTTTGCAGGACTGCAGGGAAGGGACTGGGGGTGATTTTGTCTGCCATCCCTCAGATGTGTCCCTTCTCCAGCCCCACTGTTATTTGCTGCTCTGTCACTCCAAAAGGAGAAAGGGAAAGTGGTTTCTGAGATTTATGTGTGCCCTCCTGGAAAGGAAAGGATGTGGTTTTGCCTCTTGAAGTCATGAAGGAACTCAGACAGAGGTTTTTGCTGCTCTAAAAGTGGACTGTGGTTACAGCCTCCACTTCCTGCCCCATCTGCCTTCTAACCTTGGCATTAACAAGCAAGCAGGAGTCTTTTACTCAAAGTTGACAAATTAATTCTGGGATGGGGCTGTGAATCTCATTTTCACAGCATCTCCTCTCTCATGGATGCGGGTCAGCGCTAAACCTTGGATCTAGGGAGGATTTCAAATACACCCCTCTCGTTAGTATCTCCTAAGGCAGGCTTAAGTGTTCCCTGCTTTACTCACTGCCTTCTTTGAATCTCATTCTGAGGCACTTAATCCTCTCCCTTCACCCCAGAGGGAATTCAGGCTTCTCACTCAACTCTGTGAACTCTGCTCCTGGAACCAGGCCTGCAACCACAGGGCATGGCAGGCTCCAAAATGCCTCTTTCTCTTTATCAGGCCAAGTTTGGGATTCTAATGGCACTAATCATCTGGGAGGGCACGGCCCAACCTCTTGCATGACACAGCTCCAGCATTTCCTTGGAACCTCGTGTCTGGCTCTTGATGCAAACCTGTGGGATAAGTACTTTTCTCCACTGGAAACTGCTCAACAAATCATTTAATCCAAGAAAGGTTGCTAAAAGGAGCAACATTCTAAGAGGCAGAGGAGGAACAGGAGGGTTTATCTGTGCTAGAAACAGGTTTTATAGCCCTGAAATTATGTGACTTTTTTATTTCCCCCTGATAATTTCAGGTCTAAATACTGTGTAAACAATGGGTTTCTTGTAAATAAATTTAAGGAGTGGGTAGTGATTCTGCAGGTATCTGAGAGAGAATTGTGCCTAAGCAGGAAAAGGAGGTTATTCTCTGTCACATAATTTGGATCCTGACATGGTTTCCAAATTCAGGCAGTCAAACTACAGCAACAAGAAATGCAGCTGGACAGCACAACAATCTTAGCAATGCTTAGACCAGTTCCTTCCCCACAGGAAGGCACACATTAAAAGAGTACAAAATTTAAAGTGGAAACCCATCATCAGCCTTGGATTGGGGTCTCAGATGATGTCACAGCATCACCCTGTCCAGCTGTTCTACACATATGGGTCTCCATAGCTTGAAGGCCATGTTTCCATGTCTGAGGTGACCAAGTGTCCCTGCCTGCTGCCCCATTTCCCCCACAGCAGCTTTCCCCTTCACATCCCTTTCAATGCACTTCTCTTTTCTGAAATTACTCTTTTCTCTCCTGGCATCTTTCACCTGTCACAAAGGTTTAACTGCTTAAACTTTTCCAGACCAGCTATTCCACAAATGGAGCTGTGCCAAGCAAGAAGTGGGAGCTCTGCCCTGGTGCTCCTTCCCACTGCTCTGGTTTGGGTCCCAGCTGCACACCAGCAGTTTCCTGGCAGTGCACCTGGCTGCACCTGTCATCCCACAATCCCTAAGAATCATCCCATTTCCCTGGTCTCTGAATGCTGTTACAATTAGTTCTCCACCTTCCATAACATCTTCTTGTCCCTTAGTTAAATGGACTAAATTAAAGTGCCAAGAACCCAGCTGGGTGAATAGAGCAGGGCTGAGATAGAATGGAGAAAATCCTTGGAGTTATCGATCCAGGTGGTTTCCCAATATATTTTACCATAGTCCAGGCTTTTAACACCACCCAGGAACACAAGGCCTGACTAATGGGCACTGAAATTCAGTGCTGAAGTTTTGAAGAGGTTTATTTAAATGAATTTTCCTTGGCATTTTCTTTACAAGTTATAAAAAGCCTCTTTCTTGCTTCAGTAGTTACGCTGTGTATATTTTCTTGGACTTTCATACTCATTCTCTCCTTTTTGGAAGGCAAACAAATTTATCTCCAGCTTTCATCTACTTCAAAAAGGGTATTTGTTTGCTGCTGTTATGTCTGTGGTACATATCAAAACCATGCAGGCTTATCAAGTGTTAACAGTGTTTATCTCTAAATTTTGCAGTTGTTTTCGGATACACTGAAATGTGTTTTTCTCATGTTCAGCCATATTTCATTAAGAGAATGTTATGGCTTTTATAATCTTTGAGTGCTAGTTTTGAGATAGATGCATACGAATATCTGTCACATTTAATTATCTCCTCCATCAAATTCAGTAAGTGGCCTATTAAGAGAGAAATGACTGGTTCATACACTCATTAGAAAAGGGAGATTTCATGGTACAACAAAGAGGAAACAAAATTTTTATTTCCAACTCTACAAGAAAGGCAAGAGAAATCACAATGCTTAAAGAGGAATGTTTAATCTCTTGTATGGGCTAAAAGAATCCAGAAGATTTGCTTTATGCTACTGGTACGAGTTAAAGATCCTTTTATCTCTGTATGGGGAGAGTGAAAGTTATAATTAAATAAGTAATTGGTGGCCTACATAAATGAGTTGTTTTCAGCGTAGTTTTCAATGCATAGGCCAAAAAACCCCTCACAACACAAACCAGGCATGATTTTGCACTATGGTTACTGATTGGAAACGGTTGAACTCTGCGACAAGGCACCAAAGCAATTTTTCCTTTTGCAGTGTAGTCAAGGACAGCATTATATTCGCTGTCTGGACTTGACCTTGAGCAGCAGGGATGGCTGGTTGGCTTCCTCTGCGCTCAGGAGCAGTTCTGTGATGGATCTCTGTGCACCAGAAGCAGCTCACTGGTGCCACAGAGGCCCTGGGTACGTGGCCATTGATCCTGAAGTCCCTTCTGCTCCCAGAGGCTGAACCTTCCTCATGTGGAACTGCTTGGTGGTGGCTGCCCCTGGAGCCCAGGTCAGAGGCTCTGTGGCACCACCCCTTCTTCTCCTGCACCTCTCCTTTCTGGGCCATTCCTCTGGTTCCACATTTCCTGCCTCCTCTGGAATTTAAGGTCTGAACCTTGTTGTACTTCATTTGCTGGATTTTTTCGTCTCCCAGCACTTGCTCTGCCTCACCTTGGAATCTGTCCATGAATATGAAAAAAGAGGAGATAATGCCCATTTAATGGATAATGTCCATTTTATAGAACTCATAACTGAAGTTATTAATATTTTCCACTCCAGGTTACCTCAGCTTCATCCCACAGCTTCTTATGACTGACCCCAAAGAAGAACAGTTGGTTTATCACTTTATTATTTTCATAATCTGACACTTGCCCAGGATGCTGAGTTTTTCTATTGTTTTCCTGAACTACGTTTCCTCTTCTGCTTTCCTTCCCTCTGGTATATATTTGGGAATACCTTGGGTTCCTCTAAAGCCCTGTCTTGCCCCTGCCAAGTGGGATTCAGTTCAAGGACAGAGGAGGGCCCTGACCTGACAGCTGTGGACGTGGCTTGAGAAGAGAGGCATGGTGAGATGTGCACTTCTGGGGTTGGGGGGAATAAACACCTTTAGCTTTATTTATGGCACTGATGCCCCTCCCTACTACCTTTTTCTTTCCTTTTAAGACCTTGAAAAGTTTAGATGTAAAACTTCCATTATTATATCCATGCTTTGTGGTTTTGTGAACTACCTGGTGACACCTCCCCTCTGTTTATCCCCATGCAATGAGCTGTCACAAAAACACAGCTAAACATTTGCACGCCCATCCTTCTTTTCTACTCCAGTTTTTTTCTCTCCCTCCTGATCTCCATGACTCAGTAATCCCCATCTGTCCTTCTGCTCAGTCCCTTGGCATCATCCTGCAAGTTTTTCTGCAGGCAAATAAACTCACTACAATTTAGATGTCCGGGCTAACTGGATCAAGCAGCAGTTCTGCTGCTGAAGACAGTGAATACAATTTTTCATCATCATCAACAGTAAAGTGTTTTTTCAAGTACTGGATTTGCTGCTGTGCTTCGGAGTGGTGGATTTATAACCTTAGGAAATCAGGATTTGAGGATGTACATATATTATCTCCAAGGAGCACAGCTATCTGTAGTAATGGGGAGATTTTTCTGCAGATAGCTCATAGTGTGAGCCTCATAAAGGTTTCATGTAACAAAACTACTCAAGGCTTTAAAGCCAGATCTCAATACAAGTCCTAATTTATATTTCACATTTAAATAAATGGCCAGATTTTCAGAAGAGTTCATGAAAAAGTTTGCCTCTTTTGGGCTCATGAGCTGGGTTCAGGAGTGAGAATTTGAAAGATGTGCACATTTTCTGGGAAGCAGAGCTTGCTTGCAAGAGCAGAGGGGCTGACACATGCAAGTACATCCCAGCCCCTTCCCATTTCCCTTTGCTGCTCCTGAGCATACAAACCCCCCTGTGTTTGGTTGGTGCACAAAAAAAGTAGGTGGAAAGGTTTAAGTTTATGAGAAAACTGTTCTACTGTCTCTTCTATAATTTATTTTTAGAAAAACCCCACACCAACCAAAACCAACAAAACCCACCCAAAACCTAATAAAAAACCCCTACCAAACCCTGTGAAGCTGTATGACATCTCTATTGTTTCCCTAAATACAGTTCTAACTGTCCAAGAGAAATGAAACTACAGTGGTTTATATAGAAAATCTACCTGCTACTTGTCCTGATAAAGCAGTACTTACGTGCTTGCAGGTGTTCCACAATCTGCTTAGAAAATCTGTGGAAGAAGCATCATGTAACATATTTAGCTACTAAGAGGGAGAAATTGCTACATTATTTCATTTCTTTATTGTTAGATCATTTGATTATTTTGCAAGCCTTTCACCATATGTTGCTAATTGACGTACAACGGATGTGTGCTCTGTTGTCTTCATTAATTTGTAGAAACTAAATATTTTGTTTTTCACTTAAACTCGCTAAGATCCAGCCTGAAAAAAATCCGTAATTAGGCTCATACTGTTTGGAGAGTGCAGCGAGGCCATCCTGGCACTGTCAGCTGGGGAGGAGGAGGAGAAGGGAGAGAAGAATGAACTGTGTGAGTGAAATCTGCAAGCAAGAGAGATATTGGCACCAGCAATTTCAGTGTCCCTCAGCTAACTGTGCTTTGGGAAAGGGAAAATCGAATAAACTGTAAATGCACCTTCCTGTAATGGAGATACTGCTGGAAACAAATCAGCCCAGCTTGGAGGAGTGCAAAAGACTGGAGCTCTTGGGAATGGTGGGATCTGCAGCCTCCATCCTCTTTGGCACTGTTTGTGCCAGAAGGACCTTGCAAAGCTTCACTCCAGCCAGGAAAGCACTTCTTTCCTCTGGGTGCTAGTTCTGGTCACTGCCTGGTGGCAATTCCCAGTGTTAGTTCTGATGACTCTCTGGGGGTAATTCCCAATGTTCTGGTCACTGGTGGTAATTCCCAGTGTTAGTTCTGGTCACTGGTGAAAATCCCAGTGTTAGTTCTGGTCACTGTCCCGCATGGTGCTGCCTGCTCCTGATGTGCTGCAGAGCAGAGATCCTGAAACAGGTAGGACTTCTCAGCCCCTTCAGAAGATTAATTAGAGTGAGGTTGAAGAGCCATGATCTCTTTCCCACTCCTTTTGCCCAGTCCTCAGAGCTGAGGGGAGGCTGGAATGCTCAGCACTGCCTAGGAGCCTCAGGGAGCTGCTCTTTTCCTTCCCTTAAATCATGGTCATTTAATGGCTGGTTTTAAAGACTGGGCTGTCAAACTGTGACCCAAGTCTGGGCTGCCAAACTCTTACCCAAGCTCCACTTTTGCCCTCAGCACTCTTGACTTTCTGCCACACATCCCTGGAAGTCCTGAATCCATCCTCCATCAGAAATTCAATATTGCTATTATGTTACAGGGCTTCATTAACATGAGTAAAATCCTCTCCTGAAAGGCACCATAGAGTGACAGAATTTTATCTATTCCTTTTCTAGCAGTGATTACTTTTCCATCCCTGTCATTCAGTGGAATGAGCTTCATATTTATTTAGAACCTAAGAATTTGGATTTACTGTGCAAAAAACTGCAGAGTTGGCAGCTCACTTTTTTCTTCTAGGCGACCTCCAATGGATGCTTGCAGACCCTCCACCATTTTCTCCAATACAAGTTCTGGTTCGTGTCCAATGTCCTTGTAATTATCATCATCTTTTAATGCCTTAAGAGCAGGAAGTAATCAGTGGTCTGAAAAAAAAGGACAAAATTGACCGCCTATCTCTCTGGTTAGATGTACATCCAGAAAAAGAACTGAGCACAGCAAAGCAATAACAGAAGTTGATCAATCTTGTATGCTGTGGCACTCACAGATGTATCCTCCCAAAGATGAATTTTCTGTCACAAGTCCAAACCACTAAAGCATGAGGAATAGCAGTAGCAGATACCGCTGATTGTAAGAAGCTGAAGTCTCTGATAGTTATCTAAATATCTCATAAAAAATGATTATTTTCTGTCTCCAGGCTTGCCTTGCAGGTAGAAATGGAATATTGCCTCTAAATGTTATTAAGGAACAGATGGGTCTGCACTCCAGATCAGCTTTCCCTCCAATAGCAGCAAAGCTCTTCATCACTGAAAGGCTGAACATTTGCCTGAAACTCATGAATTGCTACAAACCAGCTCTGCTCAGGACAGGGCTGTGTCAGTAGATCTCTGAGAAATAAAACAAAAAAGCACCAAAAAAAGCCCTGTAAAGCCACCCAGATAGACTTTTTGATTTTAGCACAAAAATACGGTTTGACTTCTTGCTAATGACTCTAAAGGAGAGTCAAATCAGCTCAAGTTTGTGGCAGCTGAAGGACACTGACTGCAAAAACCCCCCAATTTTGGCTTCAAAAAGAACTAAAGCCTTCACAGTGAAACATGGCAATCAGTGTCCCCTGATAGATGGTTCTGTACCTGTTTTGGAGAGGACGGAGCACTCTTAGTTCCTGCTCCAAAGGCTGTGGAGATTAATGGAGAAACTCCATCTGGAACAGGCGGTTGTCACACCCTTTCCTCAGTGCGTGGTATTTCCATTAGCCCCTTGTGAATCTGCAAATTGCTGAATCAGGCCTTTGTCAGTCCATGTAATGACTGTAACTCCTCCATCACTGCTCACACACTTCTCTCAGAAGGTGAAGAGAACAGAATTTGGTCTGTTGCAACAACGTGCTGCATCTTTTGATGTTGTCCCCACCTGTACTGTAACTTTTTTGGTTTCATGATAACTTCTGGGACTTTCTTTCCCATTCTCTGTATAATCACCAGGTTTCTTTCTCCTGAGTGTTGTGCAGTAGAACATATTCATTTTATGGTTTCTCACTGTCAGCATTGCACCTCAGTTTTCAGAAGGAAGCCCTGCTGCATGTGTCATTGGAGGGCAGAGCATTTGGTCTCTCAAGTTATATATGCACTTAAAAAACTCTTTCTGAAATCAAAAGGGTCTGTTGTCCCCCATGTCTCCTGTTGTCCCCCATGCTCTGAAATTCAATTTTGAAATCAAGGGGGTGATTGATTTAATGTTCATATTGAAAGCAAAGTCTTGAAACTGCTCAAAAGCCTGGCAGTATGTCAGTCCCAGCCATGATGTTTTAAGGGCCTCATTCGTCCCATGGACATTTTGTGCTGGGTAATTCATTACAATTTTTGCTGTTCTGTTCTCCTCATAAAACCATCAGGACTCTCTCCTTCTCTCTGTCTTTAAAAAAAAAAAGAAAAAGGAAAAAAAAAATCCAATTTTTCCAGTTAAGTCATTCTTTGGCACTGGGAACACAGGAAGTAATTTCTCACTGTAGGCTGGGAAACCATAAAGTTTGACTGGGTCAAACCTTTACTCCCTCTGCAGCATCACTGGCCACACTACCAGCATTACACAGGGTTGTGTATAGGGACAGGACAGGGGGGATGCTGCTAACACAGCCTTTTTTTTCCCACACAAGTGCCCTCAGACAACTTTGCTTTCAGCTCTCAGACCCTAGGGCAAGATTAAACCTTTTGGTCCCCAATACTTGGTAAGAAGAGGTTGGGAGAAAAAAAAATACAATTTTCAAGTCCTAAGAGCAAGTGTTATTCACTGAAATACAGTGCCAGGTAAATAAATGAGTTGCACAGTCTGCAGCATAGACAAATAGTGATGAAAAGTTGTGAAAAAATAAACATTTTGACTTGTGGGGTCCATTTCAGGTCCTGTTATTTCTGTAGTTTCTTTGCCAGTAACTCGGATCCCACCAGCTGAGACTGACAGTGTTTTACACACCACAGATTTTAAATATCAAAATGACAGTTTCTCACATGTTGTTGTCCATCAGTATGAGCCATGATTGCTGTTTGGAGAAGATGTGATTGCCAACCTGTGGCTGGTGTGATTGCTCTTTGCAATCTGCTGTTCCTGAATGATTTTTGGGGGGGTGTGGGGGAGGTAGGCGGCTGGGCTGGAGTGCACTTCCCATATAAATGTTTCTGTCCTGATTTCTCATGGTAGTGCTTATGCAACTACAGCGTGCTCTGTGTGCATTTTGAGCTATTGGTCTCTTTAAAATATTTTTATCCCCATTTCATACCCATTGGCTCATGTGATAAGTGTTAAGATCCTGTAAGTTTTCTATAGGTAAACAGGGAGAAGAGACAATTAATATTCCCACTGAGATGAGGGTTACCAGTGGTCAGGAATATTTTCCCTGCAATGTTAAGCTCTTCAGACAAAAAGACATTAAAAATCCTTTTGCACTTGATGAAAAAATGGTATTAAAAGGGAATTCATACAGCAGCTGTGATTTAAGACAGTTGCACGGAGCTTCATTGGTTCCACTGTGCACAGACCTATTTGTTTCCAGACATTGTCTTGGATATAGAGTATATATGCAAACTTTGTTCCACCCCTCGACATAACCATATATCTGCAGTGAAAAGCCTGGCTGTAATTGCTGGAAGAACACAGAAGTTATTGGCTCTTTAGTCTGCCTAGTCCAGAGGAAAATGATCCTGGGGAAAATTCTTCTAAACCTTATTAGTGGCAGTTGACTTATGACCTATATCACAGTAATTTTTGCTTGATATGAATAAAATCAATTGTGTTTCTCTGCAGTGTAACTATCCACTTTCACATTGTTTGCATATCTAATCTGGTTTTGGATTGAATTTGGCTTTTGTCCTCAGTGATATTTCATTTTGGTTAGTGCTGCTATGGATCACGCTGTGCTTTCTTTTATTTTGTATCAGCTTTTAATTTGTCGCCTTTCAGTTCAATTGATTGTGACTTCATTAAGTGAGAGGGCAAATATCAGTAGCAGATGCATTTTTTCTGGTCCCCCTGACTTTGTTTGTCTCCCTCTGTCCCTTCTGTGGGGTTCCTCTTGCCCCCACGTTACGTGGTCTGCTCTGTTCCCGTCTCTCCACACTGCTAATCACTTTTATTGCCACATCTGCACCTTGTGCCTTCTCTCAAACAGGGTGGGCGAGTTCATAAAATTGTGCAGGGGAGAGCAGGAAAGGGATGCTGTGGAGCTGACATTAATGGGGAATCTCATAGGCCAGTGGTTCCAATTCAAGCTACAATGTCACAGCTGAAACAATGTCAGGACCCATTTCACAACCTATTACAAAAGAAAAACCACACAACAACAAAAGCTCATAACCCTTTGGATGTTGCCCTGAGACCCATTCACACTGACAGGTTCTGCAGGATATTGGATGTTCTCATCTCACTGAGCAGAAATCATTTGGTGTTTTGCAGAGAGGTTTGGGCTTCTTGGAAGTCGAGCCCCTTTCTGCTGCTGTAAAAGCAATTTGAAGAGAAGCTCCAGAGTGTTGAGTAAATGCCAGGCAAATGGGATGAAAAAGGAGAAGGAAATATAGAACTTACTGCATCCAAGGAGCAAATCTGAGCCCATGCCAGGAAAAGAATGTCAATATACATGTATGGAAAGGAATGTAGGCAAAGTTTTATAGTAATTTAGAGTAATCATTTACCAGATGTTTTGGTTTACCACTGAAAAATAATATATATGAATAACAAAGGCCTTCCTCTTTCAAAAGAGTGAAAAAGAATCTCAATTGCATTGAATTTATCACACTTTTTGTCCATTTGGTGGCAGAACACTTGTCCTAGCAGGTAACAGGCAGGGCTGCAGTGCCACCAGTTGCTTTTCTGTGCACATTCACATATTGATTAATGTCCATCTTGATTTATTTTCAGAGGGCGTAAGCAATGTCCTGTAACAGACACACACTTGCACTAAGTAACTGTTGATTCGTTTTGCACGTATGATCAAAACCATTCAGAAGCTTCAAAGCACTTTCTGTTTCATTTCTACACTCTCCCTCACCCCCCGTTTTGTCCTTGGGGGAAAAAAAAAAGCAGCAAAGACATGCAAATGCAATCACACTGGCCTCAGATGATGAATATTAAAACTTCGATAGGTTCAGCTTTTTTCTGCTCTATGTTGATGTATGTTTGTTGCCATGGGTATGTGTGGGCAATGTGTAGGTGGCTTTTTTAATGTCTTGCAGCTCATCAGAAAGTTTATTCCTTTGAAGTCAACAATGAGTATTGTGCTCATCCATGTGATATTTATTCTTATATCTTATGTTGTGCGCTAATTAAACTGATGTAAGAGTGAATAGGTTGACACTGTTAAAGTTAATGGCCCACTACTTTAGAAGTCCAGATGGTTTTAGGGTCATATTTGTAGCATTAATTTTGAATGTCAGGCTGTTTGAACCCTGCTGGGTGCACTGTTCAGGCATATATCAAAGCAGCATCTTCCCTGTGAATTCAGTGCTAGAATATTTCCCTCTTGTCTACAAAGAAAATCCACCACATAAAGCAGGGTAAGTTAGGACAGAGTTAATTCTTGAGATGCTCCCTATGATTCTGGTGTTCTGAATTAAAAATCAGTATCTGTGCAATGTTAATGCTGCAATTAAATTTCATTAGATTTAAAGCTCAGCCTTTTCATGGTGAGGTAAAGAACATTCTTATTTGGTTTTACTGATCATTGCAGTAAAAGGCTTGAGAAAGTAGGGCTTGAAGGCCAAGATCCTCAAAGGGATATTGAATGGGGGTCTTGCAAAATTCAGGTGTTTGAGTTCAAGGCAGCCACTCCACATCCTCCTCCCTCCTTTGGTGCACAGGAGGAGAGGTTTGTGAGCTGTAGCTCGCCCTCAGTATGACCATGACTGTGACCTGGTGTCCCACTGGTGCCACCCAATCACTCTCACTGCAATCCACCTCCCCAAGAGGAGTCTTGTGTGGCTGGGCTGATGGAATGGTCTCTGGAGAGCCTGGAGTGCATTTCAGGATCCACCACCAGCTGAGAGGCTCAGAACCCCCGGGTGCAAGGATGCACACAGACCAACCTGCTCCTGTCACTGCCAGACTCTGACCTAACAGAGTGCTGAGTGGATTCCTGAGGGCTCCCAAAAACCCAAAAGGTGGGTTTTTTTTGTTACAATGCCTGTATCCTGTTGTCTCTCCTGTGCTTAGCTGACCATTTAGACCCTCCCTGAACCAGATTTCTGCTGACACCAGGTGTCTCACTGGCTATTAGCCTGTCTCTAACCTCTGTGTTTACCGGGAAAATTATTGAGAAAAAGGTAACAAGGCAATCTGGGCATCATCTGACAGGTTCTGATTGCCTCCAGCTCCCTGGGCAAGGCTGGCTCAGCCAGGCAGGGAGCAGAGGTGAGGAGCCCGTGCTGATTCAATTATCACCACTCTGAACTGCCCTCAAAGGCTTCAGGTAGCAGCAGATCAGAAAGAAAGATGAGCTCGTAACCAGCCAAGTCCAAAGGCTTCCAAAGTGAGTAGAAATCTTTTCATGGAACTCACTGAGTTTTGGATCAGGGCCATTAGGAGAGCTCTGACAAAGGGGCAAACAGTGACACTGAAGATTCCCACCCCCATCACATATTTAATAGAGATGGAAGTGGGGAACTTGACACGGAATCATCTCACCTGTGCAGCACGTGCTGCATTTCTACCTAAAACAACAGGTAGAATATTCTGTATCTATTCTGTATATACTCTTTTAGCATCATAAGCTAAATCATACAGCTCTTTGCCAGGCATTCTCTAATATCCTACTGTACTTTGTAGGTGAATTCTCAGAAAAAAAAATATTGTACTTGCAATTAATCAATTGTGCTGTGTTGTAATTAAATGACTATATCAAAGAGGAAGAAATTAATACTGGATCCCTTAAAACACTACTCAGTGGTATAATTAAAGAATACCCCATGAGCAAATTAGCTTTTGCCTATGTGATATCTGACAAACTAATAAACACCGTGCTGTGTAAATTGAAACCAGGTATATTTTCAGACTCTTAATCACTGAAGCTTATCAAAGAGTGAAATGGCAAATCATTATTTGTTTATTTTTCTCCTTTCTGAGACACTCATTCACTGCTAGTCTTAATTCTTCATATAATTCCCTTTGTCTTTCTAACATTGTCTATTTTTTCTTTCTGTCATTACGATGTTTGCCATAGAAGGAAATATGTACTTCATTTATTCACTGTTTTTCGGTGAGTAGAATTCATCAACAGAGAAACCAGCATTTGGAAATGGTAATGGTTATGAAGCTCCTGGCCCATATAATTCCCTTATCATGCTGTTTAGAAAAGAAAAGAAAAAAATTCTGTGAATGTATGAGAAATCTTGTTGATTAAAAATATACACAAAGCCAAGAACATTCAACAGGTAATCTCGTAATCTTTTCTTAATATAATCTCAAAGAGCTTAATATATGTGAAACATTCTACTAGAAGAAAAAAAAGTCAATAAAATGATGAAAAGTAATTATGCTAGGAAGTGTAGGCAAAAAGAGAAAATCGGAGTTCAACAGATCATTTTAATTTACTGTCACCAGAGACATAAAGTTAACAAATGAGAAGATACCATATTCATGTTGAAGTGTGCAGTAAATATGACAGAGCATCATAAGAAATGTTCTGATATGATTCACTTAAAGCTTGTTCAAATTAATATACTACTTGTTGAAAATGTGTAGGAGCTGTTAAGTTTATTTTAAGGAAATATATTGACTTTAAGGAAGGAACAGTCACTGTGACAGACATTAAAACACTCGAGTGAATTAAGGAACATTATACTGAGTGTATAGCAAATGAAGGCATGATATCTCTGGAAGGGTTTTACAGTGTGAGAAATCTTTAATGAGGCATTTGAACTGCATGGAAGAACAGCTCTCATAGCCTTTGGAACATGACTACAAAGAAGATATCGATCTGTAGATGTTATCCGATTGTATTCCAGATTAAAAGACGACAAAATCTTCAGGAGGTAACTGAGAAGATTAACCTGTCAAGGAGCTACCCCATAATGAGATTATCCCAATATGAGACTCTTCACAAAGGGGAGGGATTATTAAGAGGGAGAGCCAGTGATTAAAGGGATTTTTAGAGTGTGCTTGTTTGTGTGTGTGTGTGCACAAGGGTATGTGCGTACGGGCTTCAGTCGGACAGCAGGGCAGAAACACACCAAGAGAAAACACTGGCCTGTGTTCCAGGACACACAGAGATGAAGCTCTGAGAGCCCTTCTCTTTCTAAGGCTCATTACAAAGCCCACTATTCACTCTCCCCATGACCCCAGGCTCCACCATCGCTGTATTAAGCAAAATACATTTTACAACCCCAGAGAGCATTTCTAAGAAATAATCAGCTCTGTGCTTCTGTGAGTAGCTGCAGGGGCTACAGGTCAGTAGACTACAATTACCCCTCATAGTTGACTACACTTCCAGATTCGTAGGAACTAAATGGTACTTTTAATACATTCTTAAATATATCTATAGAGTATATCTATATCCATGCACATTTCAGTCCTTTTCTAGGAGTGATTGGTGAGCCTGTCCCATCATCTACTGATCTCTCAAAATATTTATGTTGTTTGTGATTTGTATTTACTGCACAGGCGGATTTTGCTCTGACCTTGCAAATTTCTGTGGAGGTGTTTATGGAGCATTAACTTTTAGAAAATTTCTGACTGCTATTGGAATGGCCTCTACCTTGTTCCAGGCAGGAGCAACTACACCCAGAGAGTTGCATTTTAATGGTTGCCATTAAAACGTTATTAATCACTAAATTCAGACCAAATGTTGCCTTTTACATACATAATGGTCTAACACCATATCAGTTTATTAATAAAGGCTGATGAACTGATTAGGTAAGTGCATTTTTCTGGTGTGTTGGGACATTTAGTCATCTTGGACTCACCTCCTTCTAAGCATGAGTTTATGATGTAAATCCCTTGGCTTTCCTGAGGTCTGTGTGCTGTGGGAGCTGTTCAAATGTTTGTTGTTGAAACAGCACAAAGGAGCTAGAGGAAGTCTGTTTTAACAGCCAGGGCATGTCAAGGAACTTCCATCAAGGATGAATCAGATCTCTTTGCTGATTTCCTGCACTCTAGTGAAGCAATATAGTGCTGAGTTAACTTTGAAGCTGGAATGATTACAACTCTGTATCTGCCCTCTTGTTCCCAACCATCATTTATACTCTCAAGGCCGAAGTCTATAATTCACACACTGAATGATCTTGTGCTGCCTGGGGAGTCCTGACTGCTCAGAGATGGCAGCGCTTCCAAAGACACTTCTGCAAAGCTGAACCTGGAGCAAATCCAGGAGACTTTATTAATTGATTCTCTCTTTTGGAAAGATTACTACCTATCTTTGTTCCAGTTTTCCCCTGTGAAAACTCTCTATTTCTGCTGGAAGAAGCTCAGAAGGCCAGACCTGATAGCACCAAAGAATAAAGATGCTCAAGCTTAGTTTTATGGCTGCAAAAAAGGCCTGTCAATCTCAAGAGCTACCTGAGATATTGGATGAGCTCATGAGATATCGGGCCCTTTGAGTGCAGATCTCTTCAGCAGCATGGGAAGGTCAACCTGCTGTGGCATCTTGACAAATGTGCAACGATGAAATTCCTCTCAAATTACCTTTAAAATACTCCATTTGAAAGTCTGCTCAGCTTCAGAGCACGGTTTGTGTCATGTCTTGTTTTCTTTCATTTAATTCATCACAGCACTTTTAAACCCCCCCTGTTCCCTCCGTCTCTGACAACCAGGGAAAGCAAACCTTCCCCTAAATATTTGGCATCTCTGTTCAGGATTTTTTTGTTTGTTTGTTTTGTCTAGGTGCAGCGCTGTCCTTCCCCTTTGCTGTGAGCAGGTGGAGTTCAGGGCTGCCCCACAGGACACCCCTGGGGCTGTGCAGCTGAACCCAGCGAGCTCCCGTGAGCGACGCTGCTGGGCGCGAGAGCAAAGCAGCAGACAGAGGTGAGGTGGATGATATAAATTATGCAAATTTAAAAGCCACACCACACAGAAGGTTAATCTGCAAAGTCAGTGTACCTGGTAAGCGGGGAGAGCTGTTAATTTGGCTCCAGAAAAGGCTGCTGAGTGACAAGGAATAAGTCACCGACTGCGTTTCGAAAGGGTGGCTGAGGCAATGGGATCGGTCCCATCAAGGATGATTTAGGGACTACTTTTCATACTACATGTGTAAACTTGGCAGCAGGTGTGTTTTGAGAAGAGAGTGGATTTATTAACATCAGGGAAGGAGGGCAACAAATGTGATGGATCAAAGCCAACAAATTAAAAATAATTTGACGAAATTAATTAGGCTTATGTGCAAGTAAATGGGTGATACACTTTTTAGAAGGGAAGTATAAGGTGCTACAGCAGGGGACAGAAAATAATTATAAGGCTGTACTCTTAGGAGACATCAATCATGGTGGGGGCTTAAAGGTGATTTTAGATGATAAATAGATATATAAGAGTAGAGAAAGTCCAGCAATAATTTCAAGAACATATTGACTGAAACATGTGAAATGTAAAAGGTGAAAAGGAAAGTTGGTTGATGCTCATTTATTAGTATTGATTTGCATTATAGGAGCAACTTTGTATCCCAGCCAAGCTCAGGATCCCATTCTGCTCGGCACTGGATCAACACATGGTAAGAGGTATTTTATAATCTAAATAGACTGGAGACAAAAAGAGATAGAAAAGAATTATAATCCCAAATGACAGGCAGAGAACTGAGTCAGAGAGATGGTAAAGCTTGAGCTGTTTGGAAAATGTGACCTTTTAATTAAAAATACAGCTGAAAATGAAAAATATTTAAATTTTGACACAAATCTCATGGGAAATTTTGAGCTGCAGCTAAAAGCTGCAGTGTTTTGGGTAACAACAAGAAACAATGAAAATATTCCTGCGTGTCTTTTCCTCTTCTGCCCTCACAAGAAAAGCTTTTTCAAAGGAAGTGGAAGAATGAATTAATTAATATGCACATTAGTTCTCTGCAAGCCAAGCTTCCAATTTAAAGAAGCAGAAATTTGAAAGGAAATTTTCAACCATTTTTTATCGAGTGCTTTGATGTCTACCCACCAGGAGATGCACGGAGTACCTGAACACAATTCTCCTCCATGCTACTATAACCACAAGAAAATCCTTCTTAGAGACAGGGAAGAATCTGCTTAGGAATACTTCTCTACTACAGGAGGCAGGGAGCTGTTATGGATTTTTTCTCTGCCCTAGTTGCTACTTTCTAAAGCCCTGTGAACATTTAAGTTCACGGTGGCTTACTCCACGTTTAATAGTGTAAGAACTCATCCTCTACCCAGTGTGCCCTTAAATATCTGTGAGAGGAGTGAGGAGCTGTAAATTCATCCCTTGCTTTGCTGTGCACTGGTTTCTTGGGGTAGACAAGCCCACAGAACATCACAGTTATTTTAGCATTATGGGGGAAATAAGATAGACACCATTAACATTTTATGAACAGTTTTGGTCCTTGAAATAAATATAAGATACTCAGCAGAGATTGAAGTGGTTAGGGCTGGAGAGACAACAAAAAAAAATAAGGGTTCAAAGGTTCATGGGATGTAAGTCAAAAGGAAAGATTAGCTAGTCATCGGGGATTATCTGAGAAAAGAGGTAGATAAACTCCTGACAAAGGTGACAGATTCATGCCAATAAGTTATCTGTGCTGCTGAATAATTCAGGAGAAAGAGAGCAGGGATTGAAGCTGAGGGAAATGCTCACTCAAAAAGAGTTTCAGAACAGTTTTATATAAAAACTTTAGCTGCCCAAAGTCATCAGCAGAACTGAAAGTTAGAAAAGGATGCTACACAAAAGAAAAAGAGAGATCAAAATTTTTGCCTTATAGATTTTATAAGGAACAATTTAAAACCAGCTGGGGATCTCCTCAAAAATCAACTTTCAAATTTTCCTGTTTATATGAGGAAAGGAACCCATAAGTCAGCACTGGGTATTTCAGGCAGAACCCAGACATTATTTCTTCTCTCTTGTGTCTTAGGTATTAATTATTTCATATTAATTATTTCATATTAATGATTTCAGTGCAGCCTAGTGCAATGACCTTTTCCTCCTGGCAAGCTTTTCATCAATGTGAAAATACTGCAGGAAATATTTTGCTTCCCTTTTTCAGATACAGCATTCTATTCTGGGAAAAAATATCTATCAAAAGGATACTTTTTTTATGAGGGGATATATCAAAAAGCAAAATCAGTGGAAGTGTTGGTTGAATTATTCCTTTGCCTTTCCAAGATGCTTTAGTAACATCTATCAATGTCTGTCAAATTTTAAGAATACTTCAGAGGAAACAACTTTACATTGCAGCTCCCCTTCAATAAACTTTTGACTCTCAGTGAATAGCTTATAAGCCTGAGGAAGTCAGTGTGTGGCAAGATTCTATCTCTGGACGCAGCAAAATCCCCATTTTTAAGGATTTAGGGTATGACAAGAAAACTACACCAAGAATAAACTGATTTCTGCTTCTTCACTTCCCCCCTACCCCCAAAATTTTAATTTCTGTTTTTTAAAAAATACCTGGGAAAAGTGATTTAAATTTTGAAGAACTAAAATGAGCTGGAACATATATTAGTTGAGGACCCTATTTTTGATTGTAGATGTTAACACTTTCTGTGAGTCATCAGAACAAGATATTACTCCCTTCCAGTCATAAGCATGGTTAGGATTTCTAAGGACATCAATATGCCACTTAAAGAAGACAGGAAATACATTGAGGTCCACAAGTGGGGGGAGCAAAACTCTCTTGGGAACAGTATCCAGTGCCTGTTTACATATTTAAGTATATAAAGATGCAAGCTGAGTCAGGAGGGGATTTTCAAAGTACTTCTAAGAGAAAAAAATAAAAAAATAGGATAAGAATGGCAGCAGAAGCAGCTGCTGCAGCACTGCCAGGCCTGTGTTGTACCCAGCATGTGAGGAGCAGCAATCTGCTGGCTGTGAATCCCTGTTCCAACATCCCAGCACTAAGGTAACACTGGGAATGTGTCTTGGGAGAGGCAGGGTTGCAATGCAAGATGAAACCAAAGGTCTGTATTCTGTTACCAGCTGTTAAACNCAGTGTCTACATTTTATTTTAACTTTCCTAGTAAAGAATTGTTATTCCTATTCCCATCTCTTTGCCTGAGAGCCCCTTAATTTCAAAATTATAATAATTTGGAGGGAGGGGGTTTACATTCTCCATTTCAAAGTAGGCTCCTGCCTTCCTTAGCAGACACCTGTCTTTCAGACCAAGACAGCAGGAAGTGAGGGACTGGTGCTTTGTATTGGGACTTGCTGTGCTTTCTCCTCAGATCTTGCCCCTTTTTTACAGAGAACTAAATAATGCCCCTTCTCTCCCTGCACACATTCCCAACAGGAAGATGTGGGAAACACTGCAAATTTTGTGTGTCAGACCTCACTCTCAGCTAAACAAAGGAATAATACATATTTACACCCACGAACTCATCCCCCTGTGTATTTAGCAGAGGAATGTGAGGGATAGCGGCACACACGGGACCAGACAAAAAAATGGGAACCAGAATATATTCCTCTTCTTGTGCCGATGGTTTTGGTGCAATAAATCATCCTGAAATGGCTCTCTGTAGTCAAAATGATGTTTCATGGATCCCAGACAAGAAGTCAAGAGCTCACCAGAGGATGACACTATGGAATAAAAACAAAACACTGTCTCCTTGAAGAAATCTCCTGCATCTGCACCAGCATTTTCTGTCTGTTTTTCCCTGGAAAAGAGGGAACTGGCACAGCCCAAAGGATTTGGATGGCTCAGGCCCTTGGAGGATGTAATGATGTGCAAAGCTTCTTTCACACACACACACATATCTATCAGCTGTACAGAGTGTACTAAGCCACAGCCAATCTCTGAAATTCCTATTTCACATGGCAAACAACACAGAAAAATCTCTGCTGCCCCAAAAAATGGAAAAATGAGCAGGAAAGGCCAACAACAAGTGGAGCATTATGAGTTCCATAGTGTGCTACAGCAAATTTGTGGAACAGCTTGTTTATTTTTATCATCATACCATTAACCTGGCTACAGCTGACAGGCACAATGAGGATTATTAGTTCTTTATTTTGATTTGGAAAGATGTTTGGCATTCAGTCAACAGTTTCCTATCTTATTCTCTGGATATTTCCAATTTCTATCCTCAATAAAAAAATATGAATATGAATATACATATAGCAGAGGAGCAGATTGTTCACTCTTCATGAATAGAAAAAACTAATGCATGTTGTATTAGAGTCAAAGTCTGAGCTCCTGCTGGCTGCAGGTCACTGCAATACCAGGTACATATATAATAAATCAAAAGGACAATAATTTATTCTTAGCCACAGAAGACAGCTCAAAATGGTTTCTTCACAGTTTTGAGACATACCTAAATGAAAAATCTGCAGCAAGATTGTCCCTTCATATGCATCCTTCAACAAAACTGAATATTAAAAGGAGCACCTGAAAGGACTGTTTCAAGCCAATGTAAAATCACGTGGTGCTGTCAGTGAAGAATTCATGGCACAGCACCAAACACACATCCCAGCTGACAGGAACAGAGTAATGGAAATCTTTTGGGATCCATGTGCAGCACAAAAATGCATTAAGGGTATCATTTAGACCCCTGAGATGTACAATGACCTTGTAATTACTGGCTTCACTCTCCAGTGACTTCTCATCAGGTCCAGGACTGCTGCTTAAATTCCCAAGCCTTCTCCTCTGGCTTTAACTCTGCAGAAAATCTTATTGTGCTCAACTACTCCAGATTTTTTTTTTAGAAAAAATAAACACAGCTGTAGTCACAGCAAGTTGAACCTTTTTCTTCAATATTTCTCCTGCAATTCGTTTCTAAGTGATAACCAACCACACAAGCATGTAAGGAAGGCTCTGGACTTTTCCATGTTTCTCCTGTGCTCTTACAGAAACCTTGCAGTCTTTTCTGTTTCAGGGGATAGATTCACCCAAGCATCAGCTTGTTGTCTGGGTGTTGTCTCTAATCACATCACATTCATAGCAGGAAACAGGGCTGGGTGTTTACAAAATTCAGCTCAGAGACTGGGCTATGCCAGCAAGGAATAAATGATGCTAAAGAATTTGGGAACTCTATTAAATCCTTTAAGGATATCTTCCTTGCTGATGTTCAGAAAGAAAATACTTCTGTGATTATTTCACCAGGATTTATGGCTGCAGCATTGTCTCTCAGAGAACCCTCAGAACAACATTTCCAGATCAGCCCCTTCCACCCAGAGGCTGCAGATTCATCTACAGGACACAATCTTCAGCCACAAGAAGTCACAATGAAAGCAGAAAGATGATCTCATTTGAGTTGCACAGGTGCAAAATGCTTCGTTATTAAATACTAACCAAGTGTGATTTTCCTGGGGCTTGAGTTGACTTTTGAATATTTTGTAAATGCTAGAATTTGCTCGACTAGGGATGGAAAATCACAGTTGTTAGCTAAAATCAGATTTCCCCAAATCCTCTATGAACCATCTCTTTTTGCTGTTACCACTTCATGCAGTATAAAAATTGCACACATATGGAGATGACTGGCTCTGTAAATTGAAATGATTTCTTACTGAATCCTTCTCCTTTTTTGCAAATGTACATATCCTTATTTTTCTTTCTTTTTTTAGTGGATCCTGTCTTTGGCAACTGGGGCAACAGTGAGATTATTGGGAGTCACCAGATGGTGCTATTGTACATTGTCTGTCTGGTTCAGTTCATCTGGCTATCAAGGGAATCTCAAGAGATGCAAAGCATCAGGTGTGGTGCAGTTCCTACCAAAACCTCCAGTAACCCTTGTCTCTTACCTGAACTCCCCTGATGAAAAATTATGTTCATACCTACGAAATCTAGGGGACCTTTTAGTTTCTGTGGAAAAAGAAACAAAATATCCTGTGAAACGAGGTCCTCTGCATCTGCATTCCTCACCTGAGTAATGGTCAATTCTGTGAACTGGCCGTTCATGCCACAGTTATGAATTGCCTAAAGAAAATTCAGAGTAAGAACGCCTGCAGAGAATGTAGCTGGAGACAAATGCTCCAGTTCTCTGGTGGGGAATAAAAATATTTTTGCCTGCTAGTTCACGATGGAGATAAAGATGTGATGTTTGGATGTTTTATAATACTTGGATAGTTCTGTCAACTGAACCAGCTGCATATATATTGTAAAAGGCCTGAAAAATGTATCAGCCTGAATGTGTTTTCATGCTGCTTGTTTCGTGGCAAAGAGGAGGGAACAAGACAACCTGTCGTCTCTAACGGCTTCTTGCTTGCTGACTGAGGTTAATGTATTTCTTGGTGTGGAAGAAATGGTTTGGGATAAATTCCCTACAAACTGGGAGAGCAAGGAGCTAAGCTCGACTGAGCTCCCTGCTGCTAAAACCCGTGGAACCACATGAACTCAGGTAAAATCCTGCTCAGCACTGGGTGTCGGGAGAAGCAGAGTCTCACCAGGCTCCTGTGCAACCACAGAACTGTAAAATAAGAGGTGTGCCAAGAAAGAAAATCTGGCATAAATATGTGACAGCATTGATTCCCTTAATCAATGCCCTCAGGATGTATTAGCACTCTGCCTCCTTGCTCCTCTGTGATTAATCAATAGAAACGCAGTTTCCAGTTAGGGCAAGTGTCACCAGCAGGCACAGCCAGACCTCCAGGGCTTTTTCCTCAGTGTACAAATCCATTTTGTCTGTTCTTGTTATGAGGTTTATGGCCTGCAAGGGTTTTGCATAAGGCAGCTGCAGCAGGCAGTGCAAAGCCAGTTTGTTTGTGCTGCAGGATTGGAGGTTGCTGGGGAGGGATGGCAGCAGGGAATGGTGATTTTGGATACCGCCACATCAGCTCACATGGAGCTGGCAGGTTACTCTGCCACTCCACTGGAAAATCGATTCTCCAAACCCCAATATTTTAAATCTGTCCAATATTCCAGCAATATTAGGTCAGAGCTGAAGGCTTTGGTTGAAGGATTACAATATTACACTCTGCCTCTCTTCTGTTTTTGCATCATCATCCAAGTAATGACACTGTGCAAAAGAGTTCACAGCCAGATGGAGATTTTAGGGAGAAATATGTTTTATTTTCTTAACCAGTTGGAAAAAGAGGTTATGAGGAGCCAGGATTCAGCTCCATTTTCTCTTCCATTTAAGCTGAAAGCTACAAACAACCTGGATGAACTCTTATGTTAGCTGGCTGCATACCTGTACAAAGACACCTACCTAAAGTTGCCTGAAAGTTACTGATCAACAGATCCCTCTCTATTCACCCTCTTTATTAAGCAGAAAATATTACTGGTGTTTTCTTCTTCTGTGCTAGTGATCCAATATCCTGTCATGGTAGACTAAAGCTCCTAATTTATGTGCTCACATCTTTTGAACAAAATATAAAGCTGAAATGTCTGCAGCTCTTCCTTGCAACTATTTTAAAATGTTGAAACAGCATTCTGTCTACATTGGAATTCTGTTTCATTATTTTCTCCCTTAAGTTGATTTGTGATTAAACCCATCTCTTCTCCGCTTTCCAGGCTTAAAAGCTGCTTCTCAGGAAGTTCTTCAACAACTGTTGTTTTCTACTTTCAGGCTGATGGCTCCCTGGCAATATTATAACTACAAGCTTTAAAATGGTGTTAGACAGATAAATAATGACATTTCCCAAAGAACATACAACCTGACTGCTTCCTTCAGAGATCAGCTTTTATCACCTTCTAGCCAACTTAGTTAGGAGACTCCATTAAATATCCATATAAGTAGATATCCTGAGGACTTTTTTCTGCTTAATTTACTCACTCCTTTTGCATCTGTTTTGACTGCTTTGACTTGGATCTAATCATAAGTAAATTTTATTTCTTCCTATTGAAGCTTGATTGTATATGATTATCTCTTAAGACTCTTGGCATGTTTAATAACATTTGATTGCCATTACTTTATATCTCTGGCTTTCAGGGTTCAATAGACTGAAAGAGTTAATTGTTAATAATTATTGTTAATAATTGCTTCCACTGCACCAGCTTTCTTCTCTCAGGTGCACCCCTTACCCATTGATTAACAAACTCATCTGCACCCTTCATTTTGTTGTATCTTACTTAAATACTTAAATTTTGGTCTCAAACTGAGGGCAATCAGGGAAGTGCTGATTCCAGTAGCTGAGTCAGCATTCCCAAAACCTCCCTTCCTAAAATAAAGCAGTATTTTAGCTTGTGCATTTTGGTCTGAAGTTTTATTTTAATCCCTCTTTACTTAGCGGGAAGAATTACAAAAAAAGATGAAAAAAGCTGAAAAAACCCGATTTTCCCTTTGCCATGGACCAAAAAAGTTCACATCTCTCTGGGTGCCAGGCACAGAGCCAATGCCTTGAGCTGATGTGCTACTATGGAATGTCCTTGCAGCACCCTGGATGTGCTGGGCTCCAGGGAAGGGTGGCACAGAGGGGACAAGCAGCTCACTCCCATTGCTTCCAGAGCAGCTGGACCTCAGGAATGCTGTTCCCATGTGCCACCCACACGGGTCATTCCAGGATCTGCACTTGAGACACTTTCACCAGAGCTTTCTAAGAGCTCTTGTTGCCTTGGTGCTATTGAATCTCTTTGAAACCTGCTGGAAAGTGGAAAACTGGCACCTCTCAGCTTCTTATTATCTTTGCTGCATGCCCAAACTGTGATGCACAGATTTCCTTAGAGCTGCAGCTGGTCAGTGTTGCCACACAGGGTGTGGTACATGGGCTTTAGGAGCTCACTTTGGCCATTTTTTGGAACCAGACACAAGGAATCTCTGAGAAAACAAGTTTGGCTTCCCCAGATTTAAACAACTCTCTGAAGAAAATGTTTCTTTTATTCGCCACATGAGGACAAAAATAGCTACTCAGAAAATATCTCTTTTTCTATAGAATATTCTAGTACTACAGAATAATGCTTATTTATTTGGATTCTCCTTTTCCTTGCTAGGCTCTGCTCAGTGTCTAACACAAGAACAGCTGCAGTGGCTCCATCCATCTCACCTGCATTGCCTGAGCTAACAGCATCCTGACAGGAACACGGCTTCCCCTTGGCACAGCACAGTCCCTGCCCTGCAGCTGCACAGACCCTCTGCTTCCCCCGAGCATCACCTGCACTGACTGGAGGGATGCTTGTCCTGATCAAAAAGAAGGAGAAGGGTAAGATGATGGCCACAGGCAGAGTGAGGTGGGTCAGCCCAACGCCTCCTGCTCTGCCATGGGGAGGGAGTGCTGCCTGCCTGTGCTGCTGATCCCTGAGATGCCAACCTTTGCCACCATCACTGCTCCTGCACAAGCACCACGACACCAAGAGCCCCCCACCTCCCTTCCTTCTGCTCTGCCCCTTTGCCTTCTCAGGAATTCTTTTGTCATCTTTTAGGAATGCATTTACCCTGGTGTCTGAGAGACCCACAGCAACAGTGGCCATAAACAGATGCCTAAGGAGGAGCAGGAACAAGCCATTCTCATGATCTTTCCCCTGAGTGCTTTTCCAGCTTCCAACTATTTGCAGCTCAGGGGATTTCCTGATCTGATGTTGTTAACAGTAGCGTGAGGGGAAAAAAGGTATTGTGGAGCTGACTGTGGCTTCTTTGATCTACTGGCTTGTCAGTGCTGGGTTCAGCTTAAAGTTGAACATGCCCAAAGCTGCTCTAATAAATGTCAGTGGATTGCAGCTCCCAGGGGACCAAAGATCTGCTGCATGGCAGGCACGAGACTATGCAGCACGAGTTTTTTTACCAAGCGTGGCCAGTAGGACTTCTTTGATTTACCAAAGTCCTATTTTGACTTAAAATAGGAAAAAAATAGGGAATTTAGTATGTGGATGTGGTTCATTCTCACAGCATTCCATCCCTCCTTCATTCCTGATGGAAAGAAAGCAAATTTCCTGAGCAGAGACCTCAGAATGAGGGTTAAGTGATGCCTCAGAGCCCCAGAGTGACCCACTGCAAGCTGTTTGCCCAGTCACAAAAAGCAGGTAATTTTATAGTCACAACCTGACCAAGGCAAGGTAATACAGGAATATTTTGTTCCACTGTTAGAAGGTCCAGTTCCATCAATTCAAAAGGAGCTGTTTGTTTCACGTTGAGGCTAAGCCTAGTAAAACATCCTCAATTGCCTCTTTTGTGGAGTACTGCACACATTAAAAGCTAAACCCAAGAGAGAGATTACAGATGAGCACGCGGCAAGGTAACCTTCCAGCATCCCAAGGGAGACAGCAAAAGGAACAGGTTTTTTCCTCATATTTACAAAGGCTTAATGAATTTTACATAAGCAAGATACAAAATTGAAGACAAACAATGAAATACAAAGAGATCTCAAGATACATGATGAACCAAGAATTCATGCATAATATACAGTATTTCAAAGGCATGTAAAGAAGCAGTGTAAGAATCAGATGTTTTTGGTGTAGACAGTGGTTTTTTTGAGAAAGATTCCTCTTTAAGGAGCCCAAACTTGAAGATGCATCAAGCCCAATGAACCTTTTGGATGCAGGAGGGCAGAAAGGATCCCCTGATACAGGTTGAGTGCTACGTTTTATCCAATCTGATTATCCTGATTAAAATTCCAGGTTCTTTTCAGACCTACAAAACCCAAACAAAACAGCTTTCTGGTTATTAAAAGAACATTCAATTCTCAAATGTTAATTTTTCCACCCCTGCATCACAAGGATATTTTTTTCTTAAGTCATGTCTAGATCTGCAGAGACAAATTTCCTCTAAGGCTACATAATATCAGAGAGCTTTGTCATAAATGGTTTGATAGGTATAGAAAATTCCATGAGAAAGGGACTTCCAGAAAATTTCCCAATGCAATTCCTACTTTTCTAGATTGAGAAAATTTATCATTGAAGAGAATATCATTGTCCTGAGTTGGCAAATCTACCAATGATAAGATGTATCCCAAAATCAATTTTTGAAGCCAAAGATGTAAGACTAATCACTTTATTTCCATGCTTAACAGGTGCTGATACCAGAGGGAAAACACTAAATAGCGTATGACACCCTGGAGAAACATGTAAGATATTTATCTGCCTAAAACCCATGACTGTTGCATAGAGAAAAGTTTGTGAATGTAAATGGGGAAGAAGGAGTTTAAGGATGGAGGGTGAAACCTTGATGCTGCTGCAATCGATGGCAATTTGGGTTCAGTGGGACAAGGATATCCCTGAGCTCACCCTTAGCCTGGCCCTGGTACAGAGCTGGGGCTGCCCAGCCTGTTCTCCACAGTCAGGCTGTAAAATCAGGGAGTCATAGAATGGTGGGACACCTTCCCCTGGAGCAGATGTGCCTTTTCATTTTCTGAGAGAGGTTTTGCTCAGGTCTCTTCCTACAGCCTCCTGCTGGGGCAGCCCCCAAACCTGACCCAGTTTCTAACCCAAGACCACGCAGTTGTTGACTTGCCCAGGGCAAATGCAATCACAATTCTGATGGAGGGGTTTTGCAAACATCTTTTTATGATAATGGCATGTGAAATACAGAGCTGCACTGGCCAGGGCAAAAAAAAAAAAGCAGCTGAAAATGACATGAAAGAGAGCAGTGCCCCACTCTCTTAACACCTCCAGTGCAAGCAGCTATGTCCAAAGTCAGGAGGTTTAACAGCTCTGGGCTGATGTGTCAGCTCAAGTCCTGTGCACAGAGATATTCAAAGACTGACACATTCTCCCTCTCTCTCTCAACTATTTTATTCCCCCTAAAATATACTTATGTATCTGCTGTTCCTCAGTGAAAAGATGAAAGATTAAGCTGGCTTGTGGCTGGGTAAGAATGGTGAAATGTTCTACCCATAAGTAAGCTGTATATTCATGGTAGAATATTTTAAATGACCCTTATATCATAAGAAGGGATTTTTAAAACAAATCCAGAACTGTGAGATTTAAGAGCATATCTCTCACATTTGAATTTCCTAGCTGATATTTGGCTGGGCTTTAGAAACTGTCACACAATAAAGCCATTAAAATTCTGTGGTTAATTTATTCCCACAGTATTAACTTTCCCATTACTCATGATGACTATCTTGAGTTTGGATATGTCTTAGAAGAACTTCTGACAGTGATAACTTGTTTTTTCTCCCATTTCCTCTGGAATTATTTTTTTTTAAATGTATAAACGAGTAACTTTTCTAATAAACTTGCATAGTGAATTTTAAATAATGACTTTGAGTTAGTATAGTTGCTACCAAAATAGGGAATGATAAGGTCTTTTGTGCATTTGTTTGGTTAATTATTCTGATTTGTATTTCTGGGCAGAATTCAATATTACCGAGCCTTGGAAAATACAGATCCCATTGCCAAAACAAATTTTCTCACTCTTATATCCATTCATGTCCTAGACAATAGGTGAGGTCAGAAGGGAAACAAGGAGTCATTCCCGTAATAATGGCAAACAACTAATGAGCTGCCATGCATCATATTCTCCTTGCACCAAGCTGTAATTGCTTCCAGAACACCTGTATTCAGGCCAGATACAATCGTGTGTAGGAGGGAGGGCAAAGGAGCAGCAGTGCTCAAACAAGGAGGGAGAGGCACATGTGGGGAATGGGAACAGATAACCCAGCCAAGGAAGAGGTGCTGAACTAAGCCATGCTTCAGTTTGGGTTTTGCGTCCCTGGTCCCTCAAGAAAGCCACAGGTTCTTTCAGTACACAAAAGGGCCAGTGCCTGATGCATTTAGCAATTTATGGCCTGGGTTTGACCATCTTTATGATCTTAATCAGGTCCCTTTGTGTCGTGTTTTCCTTCTGGAACTCTGCAATAATATTTTTCTATACCCGTATGCTTTGGGGAGAACACCTATGCTGACGGCCTGTGCGATCACAGAATCACAGAATTAACTAGGTTGGAAAAGATCTTTGAGATCATCAAGCCCAACCTATGACCTAAACCCACCTTATCAGCTAAAGAATGGCACTAAGTGCCACATCCAGTCTTTTTTAAAGCACCCCCCGGGACAGTGACTTCACCACCTTGTGGGCAGCCCGTTCCAGTGCCTTTGGATTAATGAAAGGAGGGTAAATAAAGAGGCAGAATTCAACAGCCTGCCCATGGATAAGGGTGTAGGATTACAAGTGGCTGAATTACTGAAGATGCCCCTAAACTGTGGTACCTGGGAGATTTGCAGCTGGGGCAAGCTCACAGGACAAGCTCAATTGCTGTGATTCAGCTGAAAGGCACAAGTTCATAACAGACATGGGATAACACCTGTGCTATTCCAGGAAACTCTTAGATGATAGAAGTCAGCTGTAGTGCAAGAGCTTCTTCCACAAAGGGGCCCAGAGGGAGAAAGGAAATAAACCCAAACCTTTTCCATAAAGAAGATGCTGTGGAGAACCCAACCCACCACATACCTAAGGCTCATCTTACTCCTTCCCCATCTTGACAAAGGTTGAATTAAGGAACAATTTGCTTCTGGTTCAACCTAGGGATTAGAAATTTATCTGTGCCGTACTGCAAATTGTTACTCTTGAATGATTTACAATAGCTCAGTTTTAGAAGTTCAAGATAATTTTGTTTATGCTTAAAGGGCTCAGGGATCCAAAAACATGCAAAACNATCTGTGCCGTAGTGCAAATTGTTACTCTTGAATGATTTACAATAGCTCAGTTTTAGAAGTTCAAGATAATTTTGTTTATGCTTAAAGGGCTCAGGGATCCAAAAACATGCAAAACACACAAACAATAATAGGTTTTATTCCTTTAAGGACTGAAAAACTGAATCTTGTGTTCACAAGAACAGGGACTTCTTTGATTATGATGATGATTATTATTATTTGTACAGAAAAGGGTGTGATAGTCTCTTAAGGACTTTTCTAAAATGTAAAATTCCTGTTTGACTAACCATTTTTAGTCCTATTCTGACAATAGAACACACCCTGTTTCTTTCCACTGAAGTATCAGTTTGTTCTAGTTGCCTGTGACTTGCCTGTTAGCAAGTATGAAAACAAAACCCTTTTACTATCCCAGAGCTTGGGCTGGGATGTAGGGAGGCAGTAGACAAAGCATTCAGAAGTCCCACAGGTTTTGGAGGAAGCTGAACTAGTGCCAAACTTTCTTTTGCCAGTAAGTCCAGTAATGTAAGAAAGACTTGCAGGAGTTTGGGGTATTATAGAGGCCCTGAGTTGGGTACATAATGAAAAGATGTGAAAAATTCAAACTGCAATCCCTCTTTTTCTGGTGTTTTTGTTAATCTTTCCCAAAGAAACCTCAGCTGCACAAAGACTGGAAATCCGTACCCAAACCTATTTTGATAGAACTGCCAAGCAGAAAACCAGAGTGCTTGGAAATGCATTCCTCAACTTTCACTAAATCAGCTCTGCTGCAGACATCCAAATATCTATCCTCCAGAATAAAACATTTTTGCAGCCAGTGGCTTCAGTTATTCCTGCTGGAGAACCCCAGGCAGGAAGATGGGATTTCACTCTATGGATTCCAGGTCAATCCAGGTGCATTTATTACAACTTCTTGTCCTACTGTCACACCCTCAGTTGTTGTCCTAACACCTTTTCCCAGGCTTAAAGAAAATGCAACATGGTGAAGCAGCCAGGGGTGTAGATTGCCAGTACTATGGCAATGGAAATTAGTCCCTCTCTCTCACATCCAGGTTCCTCCTGTGACCCACTTTAACGGGAAATTAAACTTCCCTTCTTCTGATAGATTCATAGCATCTGATCCTCAGCTTTTACAAAATAGGGCAAATCTTCTGAAGGTCAAAAGGCATTTCTGGCAGCATGCAGTCACTCCCTCATCTGCTAATGGGTCTATCTCTGAAAACTCCTTGTGTGTTGCAGGCAATTACTACTGTTCACATTAGCCTCAGCTCAGCGTTGGCCCCTGTGGCCACAGAATGTCACGGAGAGGGACTGAGCTGACGTGTCAAGTTGCTCCGCATTTTATAAGTGAAAAAGATGGCATTTTGTGTCTAAAGACTACAGACCATATTACACCCATCAGTTAACATGGTTTTGGATCAGAAAAGGCCTTGGCAGGAGCTTTCTTTGTCACGAACCAAGACCCTCTCAGTCACTGCCTCAGCTTACTAGACATTTTGCATTGGCAGCGAAGAGAAGCACAGCTCACCGTAAAAGGGGAGCTCTGGACCCTCTCATTAACTGTGCTTTAAACCTGAGGCTGTTATTTCTATTACCGTTGCTTCATGGTGCCTTAGATTTATTTATTTTGTGGAGCAAAGTTGCCTCAAGATGAGGTTTAGAGAGAGACCACCTTCCATCAGCTGCAGTCTTGCCTCCTGTCTTGCCTCAGTAAAGTTTTGTAGAGTTTGAATCTCCTCTCATTACCTAAAGCTCAGACAGAGGCACCAACGATTAATTTCTAATTAATAGCCTACCAGCTCTTCATTAATAAACTAACTAGCAGAGAAGACTCTGCTCCTAACCCCAGAAGACACAGCTGGCCTTGGGGCCCACCTCAAGGAGCCAAACCCTTCTCCTGGTCCCCATTGCAGCGGATGCCCACCTCTCTGCTGGGGTTCCCAGTTAACCCCAGTTAACCCCATAGCCCCACGGGCTGTAGTGTGCTGGAATTCTCCTCACCTGAGCAATGTCCAAAGGGCATTTCCCAGTGCGGCATTGTGGGTGAGCACCGCTGGTGGGCACAGCTGCCCTCACGCTTGGGCGCCATGTTGTGCTGGGTCTTGGCATTAGCTTGTGGAGGGTTAACCCCTCCAGGAATGGTTAATTAATTAGCCCTCCAGGAATGGTTAATTAGCCCTTCAGGAATGGTTAATTAGCCCTCCAGGGATGGTTAATTACCTCTGTAGGAATGGTTATCACCTCTCCAGGAATCAATAGTTGCCCTTTTAGGGATAAGTAGGAGCAGCAGTGAATAGAGGTTAAAGCAGGAGGGATGGGCTGCAGCAAGAGGAAGAAGCTCTGTGGAACTGGAGGGAAAAGGTTGGTGAATTGTTTTTTTTTTTTGAATAGTTTTCTCTTTAATTGTTACTAGAGCATCTTGGCTGTTTCTGGAGGTAAAGAGTTGCAATATGTGGCTTCTTTTGGCTGGGAGAGCCGTCAGGAAGGCAGGCCCTGTGCCAGGTTGTGGTGCCTGGGTCTCAGGGTGAGGAGGGGTGCCATGGCTGCAGGGATGGCCGTGCTCCTGCAGGACCACTGGGAGCACCTCAAGCTCCCCATTCCCCTCCCTGCCCTGTGCTGGGATGCCCCCATAGCCCTGTTGTGCCTTGTACAGAAAATAACTGCTCGTGTTGGCTCAAATCTCACGTTGCATTATCCTGCAGTGAATCATCTACCCCATGACTTGACTTCTATTTTTTTAAAATGAGTCCCTTTCCTGTAAGACAGGATGCAGATATGCCTTTGTTTCTTTCAGCCACCACCTACTTCTGGTTGGTCTGGTAACTCACTCAGCTGTTTGGCCCCTGTTGGAGGGGCTAAGAATGTCCAAATCCCAGTGCCCCTATATGAAGGTTGTGCATGCTCTGGAAAGGCTGGTGGTGTTTTTTGTGGGATATGCCCTATAAACCCCACCCAGACTGGCTTATAAATTCCTAGATGCTCCTCTTGAGGCTGAAAATTATGCTTGGTAGCAAACTGGCTCCCTGAAAGAAAAATGGGAGGTGGTCAGTTATGTATTTTTAGTCATAAAGAACTCTAAGGTTTTTCTTTTTTACCCTGCTAAGCTGGCTTTCTGCCTTTAGAAAAAAAAAAAAAGGATTAAAAAGAAAGCAACCTACCTACATTTTTTTCTTTTTATGTCTAAGTAGTGAACCTTTTGTGGTTATGTAGAGTATTATTATTGCTACTGGTAGTTCCTGCTGGGTTTTGTTTGTATTCTATTCCAACTTGAGAATTAATTTAAACTAATGTGTAATGGAGGTACCGGAACAGAGTTATTGCTGCATGTGAGGATTTAGCCTTGGAAGGACAGTGTTCTCCCTCAGTTTTGGTCCAGTGGGTATGTAAAGGAAGATATAAGCTCGAGCATAGACTAGTAGTGGTTGCATCAAACAACATTATTCACAGCTGGAAGCTCCTGCTGATGCTGGGGAGCTCAAAGTGGTTGGCAGCTCCTTTATCCCTTCGTATCTGCCTTCCTTCTTTCCCTCCCCGTGTTTCTTCTCATCTCCACCAGCACAGCAGCCACCCGTGGTGGGGCAGAGCAGAAAGTGATGGCAGCTGGTTCTGCTGGATGAGCAAGTGAGGGAAAAACATCACTGCTGAGAGCTGAGGAGACTTTTGATCCTTCTAAAAATGGGGGAAGGGGACTGCTAAGTAAACCCTTGTGACTGCCAGGAGACAACTCAAAAAAGGACTGGAGTGTTGTGATACTGGGGAGTGACAAGAGAGGTGGAGTTGGAAATGCCCTCAGGGGATTTTGTTCCTAATCTTTGGTCCATCTGCCTGTGTTGCTTACTGGGCTGCAACATAACCAATCCAGAGAAGCAGGTCCTTGAGACATCAGGTGCCCTCTTTCACACAGGAAAACTTTTTCTAATTGAAGGACATGCACCTTTGAAACTCTGTCCTAGATTCTAGTTTGTTGAATTAAAAGCCAATTCTGCCATTACACAAGCAGTTAATAAAATCTATTGCCTGATGATGCATTTTTTCTGCAGGCTAGAATGGATCTGTCTTCATCATGATTTGTGAGATTGAGGGGAAAACATAAAATATATTTCTGCTGCACTGAAAAATTTCACTGTGTTCTCCTTCTTGGGCTTGGAAAGAACCAAAACAGCAGAGGTCATTTTTTTTGAATTATTGAAAATAAGTTTACCTTATTAACATTTTAATAAAGAGAATCTCTCTGTAGTGGTGCTCAGTTGCTCTTATTTCTCTCTGTGCAATTCCATTCTCCAAAAGGGAAAATACTATTGAGATCTGTAAAGCATGATGTTAGACTGAAACTAAACACAGAAATACACCAAAGCAAAATGCTTTCTAAAGGTGCTGTGTTTGTAGAGGTGCTTGCCCAATATGTGTGATGCAAAATGGGGATGCTTTGTGAAGAAATCATCCTTGTAAAGCCATTGGTTCTGGTCATCAGACTCTATCCAATGCTTTAGTGATGATGCTGCTGATCTATTTGGGAAGTTGGCTGGCTCTCAAGGCAGAGTCTCTTCTCAAAGGCTGTTCCACAGTGAAAATATGCTCAGTGCAGCCGAGTGCATGAATGAAAAAGCCTCTGGTACCTTCTAGTCTGGCAAAATGCAGCACAAAACTCAACTTACTCTGTCTTTTCTGCTGTCCCAGGTAAGAAATGTGTGTTTTTTTCCTTGCTTTCTTTCATCTTTCTGCTTTTGTGTGTTTGGATTTGAAAGTATTTGTAATTCAGCTCTGATTTCTGAGTAATTATACGTTGCTTGAATTACTGTTTAAAGATGCAGGATCTCTGCTCTAAGCCAGTTGCTAGGAATGTAGGATCTCATAGTTCCCTGATTTACAATTACAGCCAATTTGCCGTGTGATATATAGCATTTTTTTGTTTCCCTTCAGGAAGGGTGGTGGGGGGAATCTTTCAAGTGTCTCGGTTGCAGCTGCAGCGGCAATATTTTCTGTCATATCAAATGCTGCAACTTTGATTTGCCTCTTTCCTCCGTGGCTTGTGCTGGGTAGTAGGTTTATAGGCTGTTACAGGCAGCTCACGTTATTTATTGCCTTTTTAAAAATAAAAGAATTGGAGGGGGGAATATGGAGGAAAAATAAAACCAGACCTTGCAAAAGGCTCCCTTCCCGGTACTCTCCCGATAGATGTGTAACACTCCGTTAGTGACTTGCTATGTAGCCTTTCTCTTATTAAATGTAATAGATCCCCCTCTGCCAGAAAGCAGAGGCAAAAACAGCCAGCCTTAAAAACACGGAGCTGCTGAAGCCCCGCTGCTGCTGCCTGTCAAAGCACAGGGACTCGCTGGGCTTTCACTTCTCAGCACCTCCCGGTCACTCTCTTTTCCTCTCGCTGCCGGTACAGGGCTCACTTTTGGGCAGCTCAGAGCCGGTTTGGAAATGCTTTGTTGTTGTCCAGCTTAAGTGCATTCTCCCCCCTTTTGTCTTAGGGGCTCCGTAAACTTGCATTTAGCGACAGCGGGCTGAGATCCTCTGCACCGAGCAGGCATGAAAGTTAATTCCTTTTTGACTTGCGATCGAGTGGTTTTGTTAACCCTTAGAAGGCTGGTGGGGTTTAGTGTCAAACAAGTGCTCGGGACGCTGAGCTCGAACCCCCGTGCTGGTGTAAATGCAATCTCCAGTTGGCATTTGGTCTGCTAATCCCAAACTAAGGGCACTAAAGAGAAAAACAGAGAGGGATCCGCACTGGGAGAGCTTTATTGCTGAGTGCAGCTCCACAGCGTGTGAGCAGGAGGCAGCAGGGTGATCCACATGCTGTGGAGCAAGGTTAGGACGTTCAGGTCCTGGTTTCACCTGATCAGGAGTCAGTGCAGGGACGTGGGTGGCTGGAGCCGTGGGACAGCGGGAGCCTCGGTGGCTGGGGATTGGGAGTGAGCAAGCACAAAGGCATTCGGGTGGGTTCGGGATGACAATCCTGCTCCGGGCAGCGGAACAAATGAAAGCGGCTGCCTTGGGCCGTAGGTTTGGTGCCGAGCAGCGTGTGCTGGTGGCACATGGAGAGTTCCTGGCAGGGTCACTCTGCCAGCCCGGGCTGGTGCTCCCTGGCAGTGTCCGGGGACAGCCCGTGGCTCTGCCGGGACTGGCTCAGGACGGTGGCCAAGGTGCTGCTCGGGGAGGGCTGGGCACTGTCCTGGGGGCTGGGGAAACCCAGAGGGCTCCTGGGGACGAGAAGCTGTCGCAAGCGGGCTGAGATCCAGCCTGGTCAGGCAGCTGGGCTGGCCGCGGGAGGCAATGCCCGGGGAGCAGAGGGGCTGGGGGAGAGGGCACAGGCAGTGGAAAGGCAACCTGTGGATGTACTGAACTGGTGCTCTCTCGTCTTGGCTTTGAGATCTCCCATCTGCTTTGCTTGGTTTTGTCTCTGTTTTCAGTCTGGTGTGTGGTTTTTTTTTTTTTTTTGGGTTTTTTTTTGTACAGCTTCTCCAACACACCACTGAATTAATCAGCCTGAGTTTGGATTTTCTTTAGTGGTCGTTTGTAGGAAAGCAGTGTGCATGAGATACAAGAGAATGGACTTCTAGGGCCTATTAAACATAGCTGGCATTTTTAAAGCATTAATGACACTTAAAATCTGACAAGGTGCAAGACACCTGATTCTGAAGACACCAGTGCACTTTATTGATAACTTTCAGTGATGCTTTAGGCTGGGCTGAGATGAGTTCTGCTGTATTGCAGGGCTGAGCTTGTGGTGCTTTAGCCTTGCTTCCAGCTTAAGTGCTCAAATTGCACTCCACCTTCTTTATCAGCATGTACAGCTCTATCTTGCCATGTCTCTCTCCACCAATGCATCTCCAAGTTTACTATCCAGATCGAGTCTAAGAGTTAATGAATTGGGGAATGAATCAGACTGTCACATGGAAGTGTATGTAACTCTGATTTCAGGTCTAGGTTGTTGAGTATTGGCAGGTTAAAGTATGAATTGGGGTGGGTGCCATGTTAGGGGAAGAAATGGGATTTATTGAAATGCTGTTTGGCTTTTCTCTTTGACACCCCACATGCACAGCTTTCATGTGACAGGAAAAGTAAACAGAAGAATGTGAGAAACAACATATTAAACAAATGCAGCCATCTGCTTGTGTAGTGGTTGTAACACATTTGGGGATCTTTTTCTGCAAGTTTTCTTTTTTTCTCCCTCAGGAGTAGCAAGAATGTCTCATATAATGCAATGTTAGTGGAAGCAGAAAGGACCAGGTTTGATAGAATTCTTTCTAAGCAGGAGCAATCTAGTAATCTTTCTGTGGAAGCAGAAGATGGTGATAACTTAGTTTCCAAGTCATGATAGCAAAGTTTACAGTGTAGAGACAAAACTTTGAAGAAATTCTTTTATGTCAATCGGAAATGAACTGTAAAAGGTTTATTTTAATGAAAAGACCATTTCTAAAATTAGTAAGTTGGGTTTTGGTCTGCCTCTAATTCAACTGCAGTTTTAAAGTACGAAAAAAATTTGCCTTTTGAGGCATTAAAAGGATGAAGACGGAGAGAGAATCACATTTTCATATCAAAACAGCCCATTAAGTATGTATGCAAAAACTGTGGTAAACAGGTGGGAAACAAATTAATTTTTCCATTTGCAAAGATTTAGTTTGCACTACTACCAACTGTTCTGTTTTCACCAAGAGGAAAACTAAGCATTAGATGGAATAACTGAGAAAGATGTTTCAAGTAATCCTTTAATTCAGACTCACATTTAAAACTCCAAAGCATAACTATAATATACAGCTTTATTGATCTGAAGCTGACAATAAAAACTAAATGTACTCTGGTAGCTTATGCAATTCACTATACAGGGTACAGTAAGCAGTAAATGCATACTCTGATCTGATAGATTTAAAAATATGTGTTTTACATTTTCCCCAAAGGATATTTTCTAAAGCCTATATACAAAATATTTAAGACAGAAGTTGTTCACAATCTTCCTTTTCTATGTTACGTGTTTCATGCAGAGAGAGGACTCAAAATTTGTAAGTAAGGCTTACAAGGTGAAGAAAAACCCACTTTTTGATTATTTTAACAATAACTGTCACGTTTCACTGGGTTGCAACTAAGTAAATTGGAAAAATATGTAGATTTTACAAAGTTGTCAGTAGAGTGAATAGGGAAAATTAGTCCTTAAACTCTTTCCCCTAATGCAAAGCCCACACTGCTGCATTCTTAAGCTTTTATTTGTTCAAATTTCTCCAGAAGAGGGCTCCATGCACAGCTTGAAAGGCAGCACCCAGGTATCGAAAGCAAAAGAAATTTAACAGCTTCAGGAAAAAAGACAAGTCTTGCTCACACAAGGGTGTTGATACAACATTGCAGATTATGTTCAAAGTCTGACCAAGTAGCTCCCTGTTCTATCATGTTGCTGCAGGTCTTATTATTTGAGAATTCTAGAGAAGTCCCGTGGTTCTTGTGGTTCAGAGTTGTACAAATGCTAGAGAAACTCAATTGTCAATTTCTCTATAATTATTTCTACTGATGAGGGCTTTGTGAGCAGGCTGACACTTGCTCCCCACAGTTTCAGGCCATCATTTTTGGCTCTGCAGTCAAAACACATCTTCCAGTTGCATATCTCATTCACAAGATGGTGCCTCCCAAAACACAGAGCCATTCCAGCAGTTGTGCTCTCCTATTTCTCAAATATTACCTTGGAGGGAAGGTTGGCACTAGTGAATTAGAATGGCTTTTGGCTACAGCTCTAACCTCTAAAAATATCCTTACACAGGACCTGACCACAGTCCTTACTGCTAAGCAAGGGGGGTTTGTTGGAGTAGAAGAGGGAAAACATGAAAATGTTTCTGCAGCTATGGCAATTAAACCCCACTTTGTGTACCCCCTGGGGCTCAATCCTTCAATCTAAGGCGTAGTTGAGGTGATATGTTGGGACCTGCTTTCTGTTTCTGAGGATCAAAACTTCAAAAAGGTTTTCTTAGCACATGTAATATTTGTGCTGTGATCCACTGGGAGTTATTGACTTGGCTTTTAGTGACTTGACAGCTAAGAAATTAACATTCCTAAAAGCTGTCTCAATAGATCAGTGCAACAGGGACTGTGAGAACCATGTGCAACAGTGGTGCCCCTTCAAGGAGTTGTGAAGTTCTGCCTTCCTTTTCTTCCTGTTTGCTGCAAGATAAACAGGCTCTTTCCATTCTATTAATATGTAAAAGCAAGCCAGATAACAGAGCCCTCAGTGTTCCACTCTTCCTGCATCCCTGCTGGAGTTGCATCTCTAATCTTCAGCTGCTGGGTTGCACCACTGTGCTGCGTGTCAGGATTTTGGCCTCAGGTTCCAGAGTTCCTAAGACAGCATAAACCTTTCTGGAGGATGGGATTTTGTTTAGGACTTTGAGTACAAAGTTCAGGTTAGCAGGTTTTTTTTTTATTGTTTCATGGACAGTTACAGGTGCAGAAGTCACTGTTTTGATGTATATCCCTGGTATTCCAGCCAGCAGGGACAGCCCTGTCCTGGAGGCATCAAGCTCAGCTTTGCCAGCTGGGAAAGGGAGGGGATTGTCCTGCTCTGCTCTCCACTGGGGTGGCCTCACCTCGAGTGCTGAGGGCAGTTTTGGTCACCACAATATAACAAAGGTATTAGAGTGTCCTAAGCAGGGCAATGAAAATGGTGAAGGGCCTTGAGGGGAACCCATGTGAAGAGTGTCTGAGGGCACTTGGCTTGTTCAGCCTGGAGGAGACTGAGGGGACACTTCAGTGCAGGCACAGCTTCCTTGTGAGGAGGAGGAGGAGCAGACACTGATCTCTGCTCTGACTCACCTGTGACAGGACCCCAGGGAATGGCCTGACGTTGTGTCATGGGAGGTTAAGGTTTGATACTAGGAAAAGTTTTTCACCCAAAGAGTGAAATAGGCTCCTCAGGGCAATGGTTGCACCACTGAGCCTGAAAAAAACTCAGGAAGAGTTTGTACAATGCTCTGGGGCACATGGAGTGACTCTGGAGGATGGTTCTGTGCAGGGCCAGGAGTTGGACTCAATGATCCTTGTGAGTCCCTTCCAATTCCACATATCCTGTGATTCTAACTAGAGGTTCATCTGTGCAGGCAAAAAGACAAATCTACAATGTCCGTTGGGGAAGAGAAACAGAATGAGAGGCATTTATCATCCTTAGGAGACTAAGTGGGCTATTGCATTTCCCAGTTAACTCTGGATGATATTAGTGGGTTCTTGATCATGGCCATATGGTTGCACTGTGCCCTGCCCTAATCACAGATGGGTGGGACCAGCCCAGATGGGAGGCTGTGTTTTTCTGTCACTTCACGCGCCCTGCTGCTAACACAATGTTAGTGTACATCAATCAGGAGGATATTAAATGCCAAAGAAGAGAGAAAAATAAGACTTGCTTTATTAGCCACTGTTTCAGTCTTCAGAGGTCTTGGAAATTTGCCCACTACTGCTTTTTAAAATTTTTGTTTTTGTGTGATGTGGACTGTATTCTCTGTCAAATGGAAGAGTCTGATTCTTTGAAAGCCTTACTGTTTCAAATGAAGGGACCTCATTCTGCTCCTATCTTATCCAATATTCTACTGTTTTGCACCATTAATTTTCTTGGCTAGAGGAAAAAGAAAAGGATTTTAAGATCTGGTTCAATGGACCTGGTTAAAACAGTTCTATGAGCAGACTAAAATAAATATGAAGTATTAAGAGTGGGGTGAATCTTTTCAGCACACAGCAGTTTTCAGTATCTCTAACCACTTGGAAAAGCTGATTAAGGTGTTTAAATAACTTCTGATATCTATGGATGTCCATGTATGGATGTCTAATTTGGTATCTTTATGGGAACTGAACATCCACCTTCAAGCTTTTGAAATGTCTCAAAATTGGACACCCATACACAGCTCCCTGAAATTAATAAGATTTTATTACCTAGGATTCCTTTGGCTCCATTTGATAAAGGTTCCACTCCCAAAAGTATCATTTAAATAAATAAAAAAGCCCCTTAGCAAACCCCTAATAAGAGCTATCTATTTCAGTCTAAATTATTTCGTTCTCGTTGTGAACAACTAATGCTTAATTCCTTATTAGTAATGGCAATGTATATATTTCTAAAAGTTAATATTTAATTCCCAGGGACTTTGAAGCCTGGTATGTAATGAAGAGCAAATAATTCTTGTGTGTACGAAGGCTGTGTTTACAACAGACAGCAAGAGGGTTTCTAAAAGTTTGCAGATGTTTTAGGATTTTGAGTAATCATGGCAGATGGACTTTGTGGAACCTGTGTGTAGCAAGGACTCAAAATGCTGCAGACCTCAGGTTCTGGGCCATTAAGATGTCACAGCACTGTTAATGTGGCTCTATGCAAAGAAATATTTATCCACACAACTGGGATTTAGGATAGGAGATGCTCACTTGCAAATGTGTGTACCTGTAACCTCGGGTTACCTCAGCTGTTACTATTTGTGTGCTGAAGGCTGTTTGTTACCCCTTTCCCTGAGCTGGGTGTGAGAGCTCCTTTCCTGCTCCAAGGCCAGGTTGACAAACTTGGCTGCACACACAGCTGGGGGAGTCCTGATTCTCTGCATTAATGGCTGGCTGCCACACGGGCAGGAGCACAGCTGTGGCACACGTAGAAAGAGCATGGATAACTGCTCATATTGCTGCAAATCAATCCATAAAAGTGTTGACACACTGAGTTTTGTTCAAACTGCTATGCAGCAAAAAACCCCAAACACGTTACAAAGCACTTATCATGCTGATAATTGGCTCATCTACTTTATAGACACTCAATCTCTTTCTTTTCATCTTCTTTGCATAACTTGGAATTGGGCCTCCATGCAAGTTGTCAATAAAGAGTCCTGGAGTCAAATGCAGGGGATTTTGAACTTGTAAGTGTAGAACAAAAGCTGGCAGTTGTCCATGAGGTCATGTATAAAGGGAGAGATCTCAGCTGCCTGAAATAGGAGTATACCCACAGCTTGTAGAACAGAGGCAGGGGAGTATCATGTAAACTTTCCCCTTCCTTAGCCTGTTATAGTGTTCTTGTGTCTAATTACATTTTCAGCAGTTGGTAACTGCTTGGGAGCAGAGAAAACCCCAGAAAAGGTGTCCCCAGGATCTTGCATTTTCCCATAGACAAACTTTCTTGCTTTGAGTTCCTCTGCTGCCAAATAAGGGGTATTTATACACTTCTCTGGAGGCAGCCCTGTGTTGTCCCCAAGGAACCACATTTTATCAGACGACAAACAGCTATAACAAAATGTGAGAGCTGAACATAGAACTGCTCTGGAGTTGACAAAGCAGGAAATCCAGAACATCTGGTACTTTGCTCCCTGAGTGAAGGGAGATGGAATTAGGCATTAGAATTGGATGGGCATTTCCTTCCCCATTAAACCCATTGTTTCAGAGCTCTGTCAGAGGAAGCTGAGCAACTCCAACTGCACTCTGCAGCAAGAATGGATATCTCAGCTGTGAGTTTGAGTTGATCTGTACAGTTAAATAACCGGCCAAATTAAAAGGTGTTCAGCTTGACCTTCTGCCAAGGTAACTGGTCTTGCAAGTGCCAGGAAGTCCTGGGTATTATCCAGGTGAAGGGCAAAATGAAATACCTGTGCGTAAAGATAAATGAGAATGATATTAAAATAGAACAATGCATAAAAATCCGTTTTGATTTCTGGGCATGTGTATTCGCTTGCTACCTGAAGGTTGTATTTTGTGCCAGGCAAAGTGAATTTATTGTTTTCTAAAATGTTTGTTTTCATCATTCATGATCAGATTGAACTGGACTCTGAATTCCATAAATCTTGATTTATAGATATTGATATTCCTGTCAGTTTACAAATAGACAGCTCTGACCTGAACACTAAACTAGTCAGGTGCATATTTGATCATCTTTCCTTAATAATGGATCATAAAATGATTTGAGTTGGAAGGGACCTTAAAGATCATCTCATTCTAACCCTTCCGCCATGAGCAGGGGCACCTTCTACTAGACCAGGTTGGTCTAAGCCCTGTCCAGCCTGGCCTTGAACTCTCAATCCATTCTCTGTCTTGCACTTGGGCTTACTGGACCTGATTCTGTGTGGAATGTGGCAATATCATTGCAAGAGTCATTATTTGATGGAACAAAGCTATAGGGATGATCAGGAAAGCCTGGAGTAATGGGAAGCAAAACTTATTGCACCCATATTCCCTTCTTTTTGGGAATGGATTAACCTCTGATATCTAATTTTGAAATAGTTGTTTTCTTCTAATGTTTTTAAACTAGACTGTCTCATTTAAAAATAATAAATAATAAACCAAAATACAATCTTGAGTGTTAAATGTCACCAATAGTTTTCCCTAACTGTTGATCTCTGCAGTTTAGTTATCGATGCAGAAATGTGATACTTTGTGTGGTGAGGGCATTGATTATTGCAATCTGCAAAAAGAGCAGCTGATAAGTTCATATACCATGTGTTACCAGGAAGCAAGATAAGGATGCTGAGGGTAAATCGTGACATTTTGTCTCTTGTGGAAATTACTTCTGGTCTTGCACATCTCTCAACTTCAGTTTTGTGTATTTGCAATAGCAAAGCACTGCTGCTCACACCAACACAGGAGCAAGTCTCCAGTGGATGTGGATTGATTGCATTGCCCCTCCTTTTGTTATCTGGGTGAAGGATGGTTGGTGTCAGTGCCATGTGCGTTCCTACTGTGCCTGTACCAGGATGCTTACATGGCTTCTATTGCTATGATATCTGAGCACCCTACCCATGGTAATGAATTTATCCTTGCTTCCCTAAAATAACTGCTCAGTTACGACAGGAACATTATTCTGAAATGGGAGACAGCCACCAACATCTGCCTGTTCCAATGACTTGAGGTCTGTTATCTGAGGTGAATAATGATGTCGGCTGCTGTCACTTGGGCTCCTGGTGTTGATTCAGTGGTGACACTTCATTGTACTCCAGAAAGATTAATTCTGATTGGAGGGAGCCCAGAATAAATTCAGTCTTTAGGCCAATCAGAAGGGGGTATTTTCAGCAGTGTTTTAATAATGCAGCTCAACTTTCAAGAATGATTTGCCAAAGAACTGCCTATCTCTATACAGTAGTTACTTGCACAGAGAGGAAACTAATAAGATAAAACATAATCATAGCTGCACAGAGTTCTTTAGACGTAAGGAAATGCCTAAAGATGGTGTTTGTGATGGCTGCTGGCACAATGACCAGGTGGAGCAGAGGAGGAGAAGGCTGGCAGTTCTATTTACACTCGAGACATTTCACACCACAGCAGTTTGGAGTAGAAAATGGGGAGAGATAATGCATAACCAACTCTACTTGGGTAGGGCAGAGGTTCTGCATCTTTCCACTGCAACAGGAGACACAGTCTGTGGCAGAATATTTCTCCCACCATCTGCTCACTGACAGAGGTTCCTGTCTTCCTTCCTTTCCTCAGTTTGGAGGAGGCAGAGCTGCCAAAAGCTTGGGCTGCTCTGGCAGGAGGTGAGCTGCTGGTCATGGCTGTCACCCACCCAGGTTTAGCTTCTGGAGGTGGGATATTGCTGACCTAAAGCGTCACTGTTGGAGAAATGTACCCAAATATTTGAATTCTTGGGAGCATGAGGACACGTGGATGCACCATTTGGTACATACCCAAAACATGAGGCTCTGTGGATTTGTATGGACTGTTGAAAGCCAAAGTCTGATTTTGTGGAACAGCTGCTTCTTCCTGTGTGTTTGTCTCTCTGAAATGAGGATTCAGTCTTGCACTTGTTTCCCAATAATAGAATTTTCAAAGCTTTTTCCTCCTTCAGGAGTCAAAGGCACACAAGCACAGAACCTGTTTCTTGCTGTGCACGGGAGCTAAACATGGATTATGGGGTGGGTGAAGGAGTTTGCGTGAAACAAACTGACTTGCCTGTCTGCAATAACTCCTGTTGAACCTGAACAGAATTGTTTCTCCAACTTGCTCTTGACTTCTGATTTCTGCATGCTGTGTGTTTGTGGAGTCTAGCTGGGATATGTAGGAATAAAAAGCCATCGTGCACAGCATGAGTGGTTCTCTCTGCCTTACCTGCAGGCTGACTGGAAGCATCAGCCTTCCTGTAATTTCCTTGTTCAAATTACCTTTTTTTCTCTTTTCTTGTCCATCTGTTAAAAATAATTCAGATAGTCTGAGTTCTTTTAGTTTTTATACTCAAACTTTGCTCCAGAACTCCTAGTGTTGGGGGGAAAAGGTGAATAATTTTTACTGCTGTGGTTTAACTTAGATGGGGTTCAACAGGCTCTGCTGGAAACTCCATCCCTGCTCTTGGTGCTTATAGTGTTTTTCTTTTGGTGATAGAAGAGAAGAGGATGGAGGTTTTCTTGCACTATGAAGAGAACCAGACACACTTAAGGAGCTGCTTTCCTTTAACATTTCACATGGGCCATATTTTCACTGGGTAATCTGAAGATTCCCCAGACTTAGTGCAGTGTTAAGTTCTAACCTTTGGCTAATGTGGTAGGGAACTCTAAATGTTGTAATGTCAGTACTTGTGCATCTGGCCCAGACCTTGTGCTTTTCCTGCTATGTCCATATCACCCTGTTCCTTTCTCCCTCTGTCCCTTAGAACAGTCTAGTTCATTCTGCACCTGTGGAAAAGAGCTTTTCATTTGTCATCCCCAATAATGGTGTTAGTTGGTGATCTCCTGGAGTAGTAATCTTAATAAACATGCTGAGATAGCTGTTGAATTTCTTTTCCTTTTCATTGGTTGACTGAGGAGGAGTACAAGAAAGAAGAACAAACCTTAAAACATTGAAATGGAAGGGAAAATGTAAAACCAAGGGAAAAGGAAGAAACAAAATGGTATTTCAATGTTCTGTCACTTTTTGCAGCTGTTAGGATTTGGAAAGCAGCCTTTTATATTTGTGATACAGTTGACAGATGCATATAGGAATGGAGCACAGCCTGATGTTGCCTGGTTTCCACATCTTCATTTCCGAAACTTCCCTGAGAGCTTAGGCTGACACCCATATCCAGAGCTCTTGCTCGTATCTAGATCTGAAGTTGTTGGCACCAGGAAATGATGATAGTGTTTTATATTTGTGTATGTCAGCGTGCTGGTTTATGAGAAGCTGGAAATTTAATCCCTTGTAAAACTCTTTATCCATTTCCAGCATTCATTAGCTGCCAGAGAACTCTTCTCTCTTTTGCATTTTATATTTTGGTGGGGCTTTATTATCACTTGTTCTATGTCTTGATGGACAGCATTTATCCCTACTGGTTTGACATTGTTGTGTTCATTAAACCCATTCTACTGATTCTTTGGGAAACTTGTTATCACACAGATGAAATAAATGTAGAACATCCCTTCCTCTAATTGACTAATTAGATGAGGAAGGAATGGGAGTGGAGAGAACAGAATACAACTGGGTATAAATTGTGAGGGCAGAGCAGCCTTCATAGCAGGACAGCACTTTGCAATTTCTTTTTGACCTGTTTCCAGTCACTTCTTTAACTGTCTGAAGCTGGTTTGTGTGTATCAGGAAGGTGACTTGCCATGTGTCCCCTGTGTGACACCAGCAGGATTTTAACTGCCTGCTGATGGATGTGAGTATGTCCCAAAGAAAAGGGAAAAGGTAGGAAAGGGTCAGAGAACCTCAGACGGGGAGTACAACTCTATTACGGTTTTCTAGCAATAAATACGAAGCAAGGCAGCTACCAGGAATAGCTGGGTGATGTCTTGCTGAAAAGGGACAACAGTTAGGAAAGGGAAATCCTCCAAAGTTTTGTCAGATATGATGTGACTTCTCCTCTCCTTCCACTTTCGCTAATATATAATTTCACAGATTTATCCCTTTTCTCTTATTTTTCTGACAACTCTTGGAGGCTAGCTAAAGAGCAGGAGATTAAAAGGAAGAGAAATGTGCCTGGCTTCAGGCACATTTGCAAACTAGCTGTTAGTTTTCTGCAGGTCCTTCCATGCTTCAAACAGAAACAATCCTCCCCTGACAACTGGCAATTCATGTACAATGGATTTGCTTCTGACATTGTACTGCTGAGGCCTTTGTACGACTCGTGATTCTTCTGGCAGTGCTTGAGTTTAAGCATTGATAAAGGCAACACAGCAGAGTGCAAATACATTTGACCTTTCAAAACACTGAATAGAAAACAAAAATAGAAAAGTAGTTACTTTGCAGTTTTCCCTTGTACACATGTAATGACTGCAAGCTGACCAGCATTCCGATTTCTGCCTTGGGAGCCTGGGTAGCACAGAGGCCTCCAGGCCTGAGCTCCACTGTTGTTCTTCCTGTTGCACTGTGTGAGATTTAGCCTGGTATTGCTGTAGAGGTGCAGGTCAACTTTGATTTCCTCAGGTCAGGGATTGGCCTGACATCTGCTGCATCCAAAAATCTTTACTGTTTGGCATGCTATGCTTTTATAATTGGCACTCTGGTCTTGACTGACTTGCCTGGTGGGCAGGTGTCTGTATTCCAAGTGTAAAGTTTCCCTGGGGGTGTCACTTTAAATCAGTTGCATTGACACAGAACTAAGGCTTGGGCACCTGTGGGAAGTTCCTGCCAAAATCCTCAGCCAGCTGCAGCCGTTGCTTGGATGAAGCCACCTCATATCACTGCTGTGAGCTGCTTTAACAAGGGAGTAACTCTGTGGGTGCTCTGTGGAGTCAGGACCCTGTTCAGGCAGGGCTGCAGAGTTCAGTCTCACTGGATCCCTCCTGGAAGGGCAGGGGATGGAAATGGAAGTGTGGTTGAGGCACCTCAGCCCTGTGGCACTGCTGCTCCCCATGACATCACTGCTCCTGGGGAGGATGGGCAGATCTGAGTAACACTCCAAATATGATGGGAACTGAAGATCCTGCTTTCTTTTCCTCATAAAACTGTGGTTGATTTGTGAGCACATTCCTTTGCTTTACAAGCAGAGGAGGTACATGCAGTCCATCTCTCACAGCCTACAAGCCAGAGATGTACAGGCTGTGCAGAATTGTGTGCCAGGTTCTGGGTTATGGGGAGGTTTTAAATGAGGTGACCAGGTTAAACTCTCATCTTGAACCTCTTTGGGGAAGGGAGGGAAGACTATGCAGCAGCTGAGTAGGGCTCTGATGTGTCATTGTTACAGCTATTTTTGATATTTCTAAAACTACTTTCCAGTAACTGCAGTGGAATTTGGATGGCTTTTTTTGGTCTGAAGCTTCTTAGCTATAAAAGATAGTCCATGTTTGATTTATTCGTATTACCCTGCTGCCTGTCATATGCTGGTCAAGTCTTGTGCAGCAGAGAGAAACATTTTTCCCTTATCCTACTTTCTTATTCCTTGTTTCATTGTGTAGTCACCTCCTGTGGCTGTGTTTACATGAATTTCACTAACAACAAATCTTGAGGAATCCGCTTAAGTAATAATCAATTTTTCTTTTAAATTGCCCCTTTTCCATATTTTTGTGTGAATGGATAAAACTATCTGATCATCTTACTTAACACCTGTAATGAAAACTCTGGTTTTGTTCAGTGCTACTGGCAAGGCTTCAGGCTGAAACAAGGCTGCTGGACTGGGAGGGTTGTAGAATTTGTGGACTTAAAAAGACGGGTAGAAAAGGAAGGGATTAACTGGTATTCTGTCTTATTTAGTGATTCTCTGCTCTAAAATATTTAACTAGTCACTGGATAAGCAGTATTAGTGAATCAAAATTGAAATTTGTTTTTTCCAGACAAAAGTCTAACTGTTCCCTTCAAAGTTGTTCTCCTTTCAGCATACTTTTGAGACTACACTTCTGGCCTTTTGGCCAAAGCATCATATTTGTGTAACAGCCCAGCTTTGGCTGGGAAAAAGCAGGGCAGTGAGTTTACTAAAAACTGTGGCTTTGCTTGTCCTAGATTGAAGTGGGTTTTGAGGTTCAGTTTTCCCCTAGCCCAGCAAACTCTGTGTGGACTTTGATATTGTGTTTTAGCTTTTCTTTTCAGACTGTGCTGCTTCACTAACAATCTGAACTGTAAAGCACTGCCTTTTCCCATCCCACCAGCCATATGCATCAGGCTGACCTTTGGCTTGCATGCAAAGTTTGGTGTCAACCCTGTACCAAATATCACATAAATCATAGTGACAAGGTTTCCAGGCAGCTGTGGCTGGGGGGAGGTTGGCACAGAGTGTGTCTGGGTGACAGAAGTGATTTCTGATCTCTGTTAGCACTGAAGGGCAGGCACCAACAGGCAGAGCAGGGTTGTTTCTTGCTCCGTCCCTTGCCCTGTTTCCATGTGGATGCCCTCCCTTGGGCTGTGCCTTGCCTTTGTTGTTCTTGGGTCAGTGCCCGCCCCTGGCACCAAGGTCCTGGTGGGGATAGCTTCACTTGGAGCTTCAGCACTTGGAGCCTCAATTCTCTCTTAACAACCTCATCCTTGTTGAGCATCTTGATTTCAAGTGTCTGTTGAAGCACTGTAAACAGATTTCCTTCAGCTTTGCAGCACTACATGCTGTGTTGCAATACATTCTGTCTGCTTTAGAGCTGTTAGTGATTCATTAGTTTGCTGTTCCAAAAACCAATTCCAAAGGGATCACTCATCTCCCTAGAGCGGTGAGGGTATTTTCAAGTTAGCTACACAGTGCTGTGGTGCTTTTTTTGAGACTTGCCTGGTACAAATCATATGGCAGTGATACTGCCAAAGGCTGCCAATTCAATGGAGGATTGCACACAGATTCCATGGGTGGGAACTTGCAATATTATTAGGCACAGCTAATAATAGCTCCTCTTGACTCCTGAAATGTCAGAGTGGTCTTGTGGGTAACTGTACTTTGGCAAGCATTAGCTTTATTTTTGCCATCAAGAGTAGTCCCTGACGTGCTCAATGCTGCATTATGCTTGTAACATAGAAAAATGTATTGGAAATGAAGAATCTTTATCTGTCTGTCTGTGAACTGACATGTGTCAAGGTCTCAGAATTGCAGCATCAGTCTGGGAACCCAGGACTGTGTATGCTCTGAGCTTTTCCTGTCCTGAGATTCCTAAGATCTAATAAGCATGCCTCTGGAAGGAACCATAACAGTGAGAAATCTGTGCTGCACTATTAACAAAAAAAGAGGTATTATAACATAGAGCAGTAACTCATTTTTCTTTAAAGGGGTCAGTTGCTGCCTGACAGACTGTCCTGCAGGTCTCCAGGGTTTCTGGAGTTTCTGAGTATATCTTTGACCTAGAACTGGTTTTTCTGGCAGGGAAAAATAATGCTGTTTTCCACAGAACTTCTGAAGTTTTCAATTGCTTTATGAACCAAGAGAAAATAGAAAATAAAACAACTCTCCAAGTGCACTGTGGAACTAAGTTAATGCTCTTTCTTACATTAGCCATTTATTTCTTTTTGCTGTCTAGTGCACCCAGCAAGGTACCAGCAGTACATCTCCAGCTGCAGGATTTACTGTAAGATTTTTATGGACTACTGGAGACCAGGCAGAGATTTTAATATGTTGGCTGCAGAGTGACAGAAACTGATACATAAAAAGCTATGAAGACGAAATTTTTAGTCAAAAGGTGCCAGCATTTAGAAGAGTGAGAAGTTAAGCAATGAGCTTTTTTAGATTAGAACTGAAATCATAGCTCTGTGCAGGTGAGCTGAGTTTTAGGACATGCTGGACACTTGTTGTCTCCTGGGATTTGGATTTATTGGGGCACCTGCCTCTTGCAAGTACAGAGCTGCATGGGAATTTCATTAAGCCGTGCAATGGAGGGTGATGCAAATATGGGGACAGACAGATGCCCTGTGTTCCAAGTGACTCTCCTCAATTGTGTTTTACAGCTGCTTATTACAGTTACAAACACCCGGATGTGTCTTTCAAGGCAAAATTGCATCACTGAGGACCATGATTAACATGACATGACAAAGGGACCTCACTTCCTCTATGCTGCCATATCTCTGCTGTTATTTTCCTGATTTCTCCCAGAAGTTAGATGATAATATCCCTTAAGAGCAGAGGAAACTCAAGTACAAATCAAGGGAGGTTTTGAAAAATCTTACAGGAAGTCTTTATCGAGCGGGCTTTGCTTGCAGTCACAGCCCAGGATTCTCAAATCACCCGTCAGTACGTGCTGACCCTGGTACTGAGAACCCAGAGCGGTGTGACTTGTGGGAGATCTTGGAAGGAATCTTGTACTCAATCTGTTTATTTGAACTAATTACTTTAATTATAGTAATTAATTTGTATCTTAATGAGCAATCCATCCCTCTATTTGTGCAGTACTGCCAGAATTTAGTCCCCATCTTAAAGCTGTGTTGTGCCAATGACGATGTCTTTTCAGTGCACTTGGGGAATTGTGGTTAACAGAATGACTTCACCCCAAGGGGAAGCTTGATTGTTGTCATTTTGTTCTTGTTCAATAATCTGAAATACATCATCAGCATCAATGCTTTGCTTAAAGAAAAATAAGGTTAGACTCAATGGGTTTTAAAGAATATTATCCTCTTTCCCTGAGGTTTCTTTTTTTTCTTCCACAAGTACTCTGTCATTTTCTTTGCTTGGCAACTTAAATTAACTTGTTTGTGAGCATTTAAAGCAAATTGTGTGCTTACAAATCTGAGAAAAAAGCAGAAAAGATTTATCTCGCAATAAGTTTTTTATTCCTCTTGCATTTATTGTATCTCCTCCCCTCTGCCCTCTAAATCATGATAATCAGGCCCTGAAAAGCATATTTTATATGAGGATCCATGAAAGTCCTGGCAGATGGATAATGGATTACTCTCAGCTGCTCTTTGCCATTGTGGGATAAACCCCTGTTGCACAGACTCACAGAAGTCACCAGGCTGTCCTTCATTTCAAGTTCATCCTTTGTCATCCTGATAGGCAGAGGCACTTGGGGAATTAAGACATGAAATTGTTGGTATTCTTGGAGCAGCAATGTCAAACAACCTGCTGGAACATGTGACAATTGCTGGATCTGTGTTTCTGTCATGCATTCAACTTGCTGAAAGAATTAGGTTCCCATTCTCTCCATGTGCTGTCTGCAGTTTGCTGTGATCAAAGAAAGGAGTGGAGGTGGTCTACTAAGAATGCTTCTCTCCTTCTGCATGAAAGAACAATTTACTACAGTTTTCCCCTTCACTGGAATAATGTGTTCATCTACATACTTCAGAGCAGTCAACAGCTCTTTGTGAAATATGAGTGCAGGCACTGGATGCTCCCCAGATGGCTCCAAGTGCCACATTTGTCACTCTTTCCCAGTGTTTGTGGTTTTACTCTGAAGTCTGAGGAGGGGAGCAGTGAGACCTCCCCAAACTTCCCCAAGGTAGTGATTTCTTTTCTATGTGTAACATCTGTGCAGCCCACAAGTAAGATGTGACAATCCTTTGTGTCCCCAGTGAAGTGCTTGCTAGAAGTCCTACAAAAAACCGGCAGCTGACTGCTGCAAATGGATTGGTCTTTTTCTTTATAACACAATTCAAACTAGAGTTAAACCTAATAGCTAAGAGTTAGGTGTTTGAATAATAATTGATCAGATTTCTCTATGTGAAACACTTGATAAGGAAACAACAATAGCCTGTATGAGTGCTACAATTTAAATTAAAAATTGCATTATGGTATCCACATGTATAACAGTCCTATCCTAGCACTTTTTTCTTAGACTTGTTTTAGGTGTAATGCAGCATGAGTGTCAAGATCTTGAAAAGAAATGCTTGCTATTTAAAGTTTTTCACCATTTTGACATTATACTTGAGAGCAACAATTGTGATGTCATTTCTAAAGTCCTAGAGGTTTATCTGTCAAGTGTTAATAACAGATAAACATTTTGTTTGCTTTCTGCATTTAATATGTTGTGGTATTAACAGAAGATAGAAATCAGATTTTCTTTCTCTGATGAATCCTTAAATTCAATTAAGCTGGGATGCAGTAAACAACACTATGATTTGAAAGAGGATAAACCTCCCTGAGCTATTAGGGAACTTGTATATGTCTGAATGTCCTTGCTATTACCATAACTTTAATCACTGTGAGCTGTAAGCCCTTTCAAAGTATTATCTAAGCCTGACAACATCCTCAGTGTTAGTACAATGCATTAAAAAAAGCCTTTTGTGCAATCTCTGTCTCAAGGACAAGCCACCTAATTAACAGACCAGCCTGAAACACACACTGTTGTGTTTGTCTTTATTAAGACATAATGAATTGTGGAACTCAAAGTTGGGTTTTTTTGAATCAGAATGATCTGAGGGAAGCATTTCCTGGCAGAAAGTGGAGAAATGTGAAAGCATTAAGTACCACACTGAGGAAAATGTTAAGTGTATGCATAACCACGTTGTATGTGTCCATGTATATGTGAAAATACGTATGAATAGATGTATGATCATACACACAACGTAGAGCAGGCAAAGGCCTGTGTTTGTTGAGCTACAATGGCTTCTTTTGAATTCCTAAAGGTAATACTTGGTTTGTAACTTATTATTTTTCCTGTTTGCACCTTAAGATTGAAGCTTCTGCCCTTTTGGGATTCACCTCACGTTCCTCTAATTGAGTCTGACATATTTGTATAAAATCCAGCCAGAGCCCAGTCTGCACTCTTGCTCTCAGGTTTTGAACCTGTGTATATTTCTGAACACACTCAAACTCACATCAGTGGTATGAAAGCAAGCGCTCAAATGAGCTGTTTTGAAGAGCAAGGACTGAGTATCTTTACAGCTTTGAAGTAACCTGATCCAGCTGTGCACTAGACTTGTGGTTTATGCTTTTGCTAAATTCTTACAACGGGAGCAGTGATAAAGCAGCAGCAGCTGCAGACTGGAAATGCGCATGGAGTAGTTTGAAGGACGGGTCCATGAGAAGTACAAATGCAAACTCGCCAGGTTTGATAGCTTTTGAAATATCTGGTTGTTATCCTCAAGAGCTTCATTCAGGACTGTGTGGATCCTTCCTTCCTGTGTGGTTTTGGCAGGCTGGATCTGAGAGTTTTTAACCACAAGTGCTTCCCTGCCTAAACATGCAGCTTCACACAAGGATTTCTTTGGACAAGCATAATTCATATGAATTATATCCACAAGGACTCGGACCTCTCTCAATCCAATAGGAATTGTCACTTTAAGATTCTGGAAATGCTTGCTCACAAGAGAATACTGATGTGATATTTAAAAAGAGCCTTGAAGCAAAGTGTCAAAATATGAGCAGACCTTAGAGATACATCAGGTATAACTATATGCAGGGCAACTTAGAGCAAACCACAAAATGGTGTTTTTATTTTCCCCTGTGGTGCGATGTTATAGCAGAGAATGGTGTGTAAAGCAGAAAATGGAATGTGTTTCCTTTTTTAACTCCTGCTTTTAAGTACAGTGACATGTCCTAATTTAGACCTAATTTTCATTCCTGTAACATTGCTTGTAATAACGTCTAAAGTCCTCAGAATTAATTTGACTGGAAAAATTCCAGAAGGACTTTCAATTTTTCTAATTAAAAACATTATAGATGTCTTAATTAGGCACTGTTATTAATGGTAATATTACTCAATTTAGAACTACACACTTAAGATGCGGTTACCTCTAGTGTGATTAGTCAGAGAAGCTCTGCTACGCAAGGATGCACACTAGAATTCTGAGCAGTTAAATATTTAGAGCCAGATGCTCAGCTGTGTAAATTCTGTGGCGACTGTGGCCTCAGTGGAGCTAGACTAGTATATATTAACCGGGGATTTGCTATCTAAAGTTATAAACAATCATTTCTGGCTCATATCCCTCACTATTTCTCTTTTCCTTTCTTGTATTTAGCTTGGTTTTGCGGTCCATGGTAGAATAAGCTGATGAAATAGCACATGCACATGTTCCTGCTCCAGGATAACCTGTTTAACCACTAAAACTCAGCTAAAGCCACTCTACACTTGTATTTCTCTTCCCCCCCTGTTCTCCCAGGGGGGTTTTCCTGACATAAGTGAACCTGCTCCTGATTTAGAACACAGTTCAAGGACCTTTTCCCTGTGTCTTCCACTCTAATGGGCTCTGTTACAGGCTTCAGGTTGTGGTAATTTGCTTTGCTTGGTGAGGACCTGCTGCTGCTACATGTGAGGGGAAAATTAGGTGGAATGTTTTATTTGCTTACCTAGACACAGGTTTACTCAAACTTTTAAAGTACTCTGTAGACCAGTTAATGTGTGTATTTTCCTGTTAGAAGATTGAAAGGAGCTATTTAGGTTTACTATTTGTGCCTGGCTCTGTTATCACAGAAGAGACAGTGTTCAGGTCTATAATTACTGTGGTTCCTGTTTGATATTACTCATGTTTATTGTGATTGTGGATGGGGAAGTTTGTTGGCTACATGGGCTGTTGCTGCTCTGTGGCTTCAGCTGGGGAGCTTGTACAAAGAAACACCTGTACTTTGATTACCATCGGGTTATAAGACTTTGTTAAAAAAGCCACCCCCTATACCCCTTAAAATCACACAGTAAATGTTACAGTTTTTAAAGTTTATTTGCAAAGTGAGGTGTAAATTCAATTGAATGTGACACACCAAATCTTTGCGTGTTCTGTTGCTCAGAGATCCCAGGGTTTATATTCCAAGTGTGTTCAACGTGTAAATTGTTACCTAGGCTGTGTAAGAGCTCATTTGTGTGGCAGAAAAAGCTGCTTTTTGTGTGAACTGTGTGAAACCCAGATTGGTGTCATCCTGCAGGTAGTTCAAGCACGAAATGAACAGTCATCACACGTTCAGGTGGACAGATGTGCATGGGGCTGCTAAAGGCATCTGGATATATAATTGGTATATGGGATAGTACCGAAACCTCAAAATGCTACAGACATTTGCATCTGTTCACTGATGTATATAATAACGAGTTATTTGGGGTAGTGGGGTGTGAAGCTTAAGAGGAGCTTAATGATTTTTCCTTTAATAAATCATTTGACTACAGCAGTGTCATCTTTTATTAGCTTGCAATTTTGTAAAAGTTAAGATTGAGCATAATGTTGCATATAATTCTAAAACATCTGGTAGCAATATCTAGTAGCAGCTGTTTAGTACCTGAAATATAAACAAAACATGATTTTATCCATGGCTGTTATAGTTAATTTTCCTGGAAGTACTAGTTTTGGAGTAGATGCACTATGCAATAGACCTGTTCAGGACAAAGAGTGAGTGAAAATTAAGATATTGTTCAAAACCTGAGCAGATAGAACAGGTCTGCATACAATGTTGACTAGGAAAACATCTGTTTCCAAAAAGATTTTGTTTTCTATTGAAATGAAAGAAACTTTAGAAGAAATCCTAAAATGACTGATAGTCCTTAACTACACTGTGTCTTGGTAGTGAAGTGCATCCCGTTAAAAGTTTATGATCTGCTATAATTGTGTTCATATTGGGTTTTTTTTTCAATCCCTGTTCCTCTGAGGGAAGTTACCCAGTGCTTTGACTGTGGTGATATACATAGAACTCTATTACTGGTGCTTGAACACTAAAAGGAAAATAAAACAACCCCTCAAACAAAGCGAAGTGAAAACGAGGTGACAGCAGTTCCCTTGCTGCTTTTCCTGTCTGGTTCTATCTTGGCACTCTCAGGAGACGTGGGGCTGCATTGTCACATGGAGCAGAGAGCAGACACAGCAGAGGTGCCTTTGGGCTGCTGCAGTTTGAGCTGCACCTGTGAGACCTCCCCGGGGCCCACTGTGCAGTGTCACATTTCAGAATTTCCCTCTCTGTCCCGGGGCATCCATCAGATGGATTTGCTCTTTGAGGGTGAGGAGATGATGCAGCATCAGCTGCACCTGCTGAGACTCCCCTTGACCCTGGGAACTCAGCTTGTTTTTCTGACATGCAGTGGGTGAGCAATACCCATTGCAGGCACACCCAGTGATGGAAATGTGGTTTATGGGAGAACTGAATGTGCACAATCAAGCAGTATTTCCTGTGCTATGTCTCTATAAACTGTTCCTTTTAAATCTTGCCACTGTAAGAAGCAGAGAGGTTTGCCAAGTAATCTGACTTTAGTGTTGTTTGTAGCAGATTCTGGTCATTCTGGAGTCAGTGGTAGGATTTATATAGAAGTAGGATAAGATCTCAGAATATTGCAGAGCATCAAAAGCCATACATGTGGCACTAGCATCTTTTCCTTCTCTTTTGATGGTCCTTTCCAGGTTCCTCTGGGATGTGAATTCTATTTAGGGCACCAGTATTCTAGCAATCCTTTCATCCAGTCTTGTGTAAACTATCTGTACAGAATAATATCACTTTAAAGGTGGAATAATGTTGATATTTGACACTTGAATAGATTTTTTCACTCTGTATGATGAGGATCCCTGAGGAGTGCAAATGGTAAACTGTGATGTTGGATGTCTGCTTTTCGTTTTCACTTCTCAGTAAGGACACAAGAGGACTCTTGAAGAATATGAGCCCAATGAAGTTTATTTCTGTCTTGGGGCATTGAGTTTCTTTTGATGTCTGACTGTTTCCAGCAGTGATTAGAAGTCACCCATCCAGCATCTTGATCTGTGTTGCAGAACAAGTAGGCCTTTGACTGTGTAGGCACAATTTTTGATACATTCTGTGCATGTGTAACTAGAAAAGTTCCCAATTTTCTGTTACAGTGAAATGACAGTTTTACTGGATGATCCAGGTTCTTTACCTATGAGTTCATTTTAAACCCGTTATGCAGTATGGATGTTCAAGTGTAAATAATTTATAATCATAGCCTTGTGCTGGAGGATGCTAAATATCAGTAATTTTGTGTTATAACTCATTAAGGATGCCATTTGGGCTCCCAGGGCGCTGTTTGTAAAACTCCCTTGGCCTCAGTAATGTCAGGATTTCACCATAAGCGTTACCTAAAAAATAAAATGATGACATTTCACTTCTTACGAAATCCAATTAATCTTAATTATTTGCATAATAATTTTGAATGTAATCTTATTTGAAAAGCTTGGCGAAGTTTTTGGTGCACTATGACCTAGATCCTGCAGTTTTTAGCTTTTTTTTTGTGAAATAGAAGGGGTTTTTTTGTGCATACATAGCTGTAGTCATTTCTAAGTTACAGGATCTTGGTGTGGTTGTGTGCACAGGATATTCCCTTGGAATCAGACCTGAGCTGGTGCTGTCTGGAACATGATGCTCTTTCAAGCAGAAAATGCAACAAATTGTCACCAGGTTACAGCAAGAACAGGGGAATTTTCATTCTGCATCAACAAATTGGAGTCTGAAAATTGTTTATGTTGGAAAGACCTTTAAATTCAAGTCCAAACCCTTACCCAGCACAGCCAAGTCCAGCCCTAGACCCTGTCCTCAGGTGCCTCCCCTTTTTGCATGAACTGCTTTGCTGTGGTCCGTGGGACTGGTTGGTGCTCCTGGTCCTGATGTGGATGGGGGTCTTGGCCCCATGATCTGTGGGCTCCTGAAAGCTTTCTCATTTTCTGTGCACTTTCCTCTGGTTTGAGACTTCCCTGTACGCTTTCCTGAAGTGTTCCACTGCAGGTTGTGCTGGCACTGGGCCTGCTCACTGTATCAAATGAGGTTCTTCTCCTGAGAAAGAGCAAATTGTGGGTTTGTGTCATCTTTGGACAGCGAACAATGCGGAGTGTGAGTGAATGCTCTTGGCATTGGACAAGAAAATAAGAGGATACAAACCCATTACCTTGTCATCATCCTCTGTCACTTGGATAGATGGACTGTCTGGATGAGGAGTAGGCCAACATTAAGTATCTCAAATAGAAGGAATTTTGTCCTACATTGTCTTGAGGTGACATAAGCTGTTGCTATACGTGCTTAAGACCGCCCTGGCAGTGGCCAACTAATGTGCTGGTTTTTGTTTTATTAAACTGTCTTCCCCTTCATGCAGAAGGTCTGCTAGAAATGGGCTCTGCCCTGTGTTAATCCCCAAATGTGCCAGGGTTTTCCTGGGAACTAATCCCCGAGCTTTGTTTAGAACCAGCTGCCTCTAAGCATTTGCACACCATGAAGGCTTTTTATTTACATTCTTTGTGTTTGTGTCCAATGGTCCCTGTGTAGGAAATCAAGACCATGGGCATCTCTGGGGTTCCTGGGTCCTGGAGCTGTGAACCTGAAAGTTAATGGGACCTTTTCAGTCCCTTGTAGCCAAAAAGACCATAAAAGGCAGCAGAGGCTTTACCTTTAGTTATTTTATCTCAAACTGGTTAAGACAGCGAAGATTAATTTGGTGTAGAGTACGCATGCCAAGGGTAATCACATCCAGAACTTTTTTATGGCTGCTTTTCTAATCTATTTTAACCAAAGTAAGCAAAACTGTCCCTTGTAAGATTTTAATTCATTTCCTTTGGGAGATCTTTGGTGAAGATATTGCAACGCCTCTCTATTAGAGAGAGAAAGATATTTTGTTAGACTTCAAAACTCAGCTGGAGGAGGCCCTGAAGGATGTGGTCTGACTTTGGAGTTTTGAGGAGAAGTTTGGACTAATTGACCTCCAGAGTCCTCTTCCAACCTCAAATATGCTGTCTGTGGTGATCTTATTTGCAATGTCCCTCTTGCCAAGTGTTCTCCTTTCTCCTTATGGATGTATTTATGTTACAAATTGAATTGGCTTGTGGTCTTACTGTACCCTTTAAAAATGAGAAGAATAAAATCTGTACATTGCAAGGGAAATAACTCCCTTGCAGAACCACAAACTGAAAGTAACTGATATTTTATAAACAGGTGGAAAACGTCCTTATACTGTGAGTATTTCTCCTTATGTCTTTCATTCCCTGTAATTCATTCTGGCTTTTTGATGGCAAAACGTATCGACTGCAGCTTCAATAATTTCCCAAGTGCTGTTGGTAGTTTGTGTCATCACGCAACCCACAGTTGATGGGCTTTGAATGTGGCTTTCTATATCAGCAAGGTAATACAGGTTTTCTATTTTGCTGCATCTGTGCCCCAGTAAGAGAGCTGCTACTGTGGAGGGCATTCTACCTGATACTTGCCATGATAATTATTTTCTGAAAATATAGTTCTTTCAGTATACAAGCGTAACAGAGAAGGAGACTTTTTTTGATCTCACCATTAAAGCAATTTTAAACTTCATGAGCTTGGCTGTAGCAAGTAAGTTGGGCTTGAATTGTGCCTGTGTTCTCAAGAGATTTAATGGCTTTGTTAAGTGAAAGTTTTAATGTCACTAAGGTGTGGAAATATTTATAATTTCAGCATTTGGTTGTTTTCTTGCATTACAGCAGAATCTGGACATTCTATGTCAGAGACCCAGTATACTGCTTATCTTTAAAAGCAGTTCTTGTATTTCTTATTGGGAGGAAGAGGCAAGATTTTCCTGGGCTATGGGCACTTTGCAATTTCTGCTCCTATTTATTGAAATGTCAGCTCTCTTCTACCTGTGATGAGAACAGTGGTGCAAATTCTGTTTTCTATGCTGCCACTGACCTGGGAAGAGCTATCCACAGCCATTTGTGAAACCACTTTATTATCCTCATTTAACTATTCTTTAAAATTCGTCTGTGTTGTAAGGTAACTTCACTCTGGAATTATTGGCAAGCAACACCAATTGAGATTACCTTCCACTCCTCTCTGAATTATTTGTTGTGTCCTAGGCTGGATGCCTGGGGCATGAGATTTTTTTTGCTTCTGAATTTGTGTGTAGACTGCCTCTGGCCTGGAGAATCCTTCCACTGTGTGTGCAAATAACAAACACTGATGTAAACCCCAGAGAACTTGTCAAGGCATTAGATCAATCTGAGCAAGCTTAGCATGAAACATTCAAGGTATTGACTCTGCACCTGAATCTCTTGAATGTGCTCGTGACACTTGTGTGAATTCACAGGCAGACTTCCTAATGGTGTTTCCTGTTTTGCTCTCTTCTGACACTCTCCAATTAGTGAATAAAAGGCAGCTTTGAGAGCAAGATTGGAGAAGGAAATGTATTCACCCCATCCAGATTTAAGAGCCTAAGTTAGATACCTAGGCTTTCCAATGGTAATTCAGCCTTTAGTAGGCAAATGAAAGCATCTAAATTAGGAATCTGCTTCTTTCTTCTGCCAGTATCATGAAGCTGTGTGCCTGATTTTGACAAGGTCTGTAATATGAATAATCTAAGCTGCTGTCTCATTTATTTTTCAAGCCCCAGTGAGCATCAGATGGGAAGACTGGGCTGTAACAGACCTCTAAACTCCTTCACCAGGGACTTTAGAGTGTCCCCATCTGCATGCAAGTTGTGAAAGAGGAGGGATTAGTCTGAAGTGAAAGACCCGAGAGGCTGGTTATGCTGGATGAGAATGTTAACAGAGCTCTCTACACTCTGTTTTGTTTCCTTTTTTGTGAGAACTGGGCAAATAGCTCACTGGAAGGATTCAGTTAATGAATAGAAAAGAAGTAACAGTTTTGCTAATTGGTTTGCAGGCCTCTGAACTGTGTGAGGAGAGACCAAGTGAGCATAATTTGACTTTCTTCTCCTTGCAATCATTACACAAATACCCTGTGCATTTTAATGATTTCACTAGGTAAACCTTTGCAATGTCGGCTTTTTTTGACCCTGTGCCACCTTTTATGGCACAGATAAAAAAAGAGAAGATATTTTGAAATAACATTCTAAATCTGGTGCAAAAAATGGGACCTGTGAGGTTGTTTGTGGGTTTTTTTGACTGTTTGTTTGGGTTTTTTTTGATATTTCCATGTTATACCATGGCACTTAGAGGCATGACACTTTATTCTCTTTTATGACACAAGATACATCTCTGGCTCATGTACTGGAGGCCAGGCTGCTTTAATGCTGTCAGCCTGCATTAACTTACAACTTCAATGAGTGAGACATGGGATGAATAACTCAAGTGGCAAAATGATGTCAAATCCCACAGCTTGTCTTCTACAAGCTGCCAGTTATTTATTAATAATTAGATCCAAATATCTTACTCAGAAGCAACAATATGCTTCATGAGGAGGGAAAGTGGAGACAACTGGTCTTTGCTGGAGTCTTTAGCTTACAAATCAGAAGTCTGTGTCTTTTGGAGGATTATTCTACAGAAACTCCTATGAAATCTTTGAGTGTTCAAATGGCTCTTCCTCGGAAAGAACTGCTGAAATCCACAAGTGGAATACAACTTATGGATGAGCTCGTAGAGATTTGAATTTTTAGCAGCATATTATTTGTAATTCAGCTTGGGCCATCAGCTTCAGTCTTTTTTATCAGTGGCATCATCAGAACCTTCCAGCTCTCAGTTACTACATCTATGCAGATAGGAGTTAAAAAAAAATAAAAATAAATCACCACCATCCATAGTGCAGTTATGCACCCAATATCCTTTCCCCAGTGAAAGAAGGAGCAACACTATGCTTAAGAACTTCCCTTATGAAAGGGTCTTGTTTGCTCAGAATATTCTTAATTTAGGCTACTTAAATGTTGATATTCAAACATTTATTTCTCACCATACAAAATGCATGATTTTCCTATTAGCCAAAAAATTTTCCATCTTCATTCTCTGTTGGTCTGTGTTCCTCTAGGGAGATGTCTGCTCCAGCAGCAGAAAGGGAACTAGTCCTGGCACCTGGAAAATAATGGGCTGAGCTAAAGCCACGGGACCCTTGGGATGGGAGTGTTGGCAGGTTTGGCACACACAGCTTTGGCACTGGGTGCAAACTCCTATCAGAGGATGCATGCCAACAGGGAAAAGAAAGCATTTAAGGACCAGTGCCATCTGTGGTTGTGGCAGGTGCTCTTGGGGGAGCATTAAGAAGGTCTTCAGTTGATTCAATAGACCTAAAGGAACACTTAGAAGGGTTTGGTGATCTCGTTTTCTCTCTGTTAACTGAGGTTTTTTTTTGTTTTTGTTTTCTAAAAAGAGAAAGTATGACTCTGTGACTGTTTTGGTGCAGTGGGAACACAGCACCTTTTAGTGCAGGGGTTAAGCAAACATCACAGGCTGCAATGCAGTTTGTTCTTGGAGAGGATGATGATAACAGAATATTCAGGTACACAATAAAGGTGACACAGCCACACACAGCACCTGTAGCTTCAACACTAAAACTGCCAAGTAAAGAGGTGGTTCTGGTCATCCATGCTTTTCCAGTCACTTTATGCTTCTGAGAACAGCTAATTAGGCCATGTGCTTGTGATCTGCAGAAACAAATTAAACTGGACTTCAGCCTTCAACAGTGACAATGGTGGTGCCTCTTCTGCTGCACCACCAGCTGCTGGATGAAAAATAGCAGTGATTATATAACCTGTATACTGATTTACTGAGCCTTTGGAACATTCTGCAGAGCTCTCTGTCATAGCCCTGTTACACACAGCCCTTTTACACACCTGCCTCTTCAAGTACTCAGGGTGTTGCAATCTTTGGTCTATCTCCTCTTGATTATTTTGTTAGAAGAGGTTCTTGAGGAGAGATGCTTTTCAAAACTTGTCCCACTATAGAGAGCATCCTCTCCCCCTTGCAATTCCTAGTGTCAAGCCAGAGGTACATTTGAACAAAAGTTTTCTGGATGTTCAGGAACCGGTGTGAAAGAGGTTAGAACACAAAGAGGAGTGGGAGGGGAAGGAGGGCACAAATTCAATAAAAATAACAACAAAAAGAGTCTAATGCTTGAAAGAATAAAGATCCAGAGGCAGCTCTGGGTCAAGAGTTCATTCCATTTCTTCCTTACAATCCAGAGATGAATGCCATGCCCTCTCTGCTTTCATATCACCCACTTCCCTGGATAAAGTGGTGACTGTTGCCCAGGACAGGCTCAGGGTGCCCGAGGAACTGGGAATTCTTGTGCTGAGTGAGTGGAGGGCACACCCTCAGAGCAGAGCCTGGGGCTTGCCTGGCTCTCCTGGTAACAGTGAGGCATCTATTAACAAACACTGACAAACCACACGCCTTGCAAATCCTTTTACAGACCTGCTTCTGATGCTGACTCCAGGAATACTGGGCGCTGCTGTGCTCTCACCAGCAAGAACTTTAATGGGCTTTTTCCCCTGTCTAACTGCTCATTTGACAATTTATCTCAATGGTTTCTTGGCATCTTTGCTCAGTTCTCATGCCAAATCGACTAATACCTGCTAAAAGTTGGCTTTTGACCTTGCTGCCACAAATTCAGCATCTGTGAACGACTAATTGAAGGCTGGGTACCAGGTGTGAATGTCAGTGCACGCTGCAGTGTGTCCATGGCAGTCAAGCTGGTATAATTCTGCTTGTCATGGCTGGAAAAGTAGGGGGGCATGGCAGCTGGGGAGGATGGGTTGCTGTTTTCTGTTCTGCTTGCTTGGCTGAGATGGAGCAAGGTGTGGCTGGTATAAACATCACCTGGTTTAAAAACTGAAGTTTGAATTTAAAAAAAAAAAGGACAGTGTTCCCTACTGCCAGAGTTTTGAGATGTTTAATCAGCAGTTTCATTCAACAGCTGTTAGAAGCTGATGTAACCTCTGTAGTGGTTGTCCTAGGAGTTAGGAGTGACTGCCTCTGGTCTTTTCTTGCAGGCTCTGTTACTTCATATTCCCACAGATCAAGATGAGAAAAGTGATACTGAGATCTCTTGTAAATCATGTTAACCTCTAGCAAGGTGCTGTTGTAGCTCTATACAAGAATTTGCTGTTTCTGTTTTATAACCTTAACTGCAAAAACAAAACATCTGGGCTGCTGCTGTTACTAGGTTGGGTGGCAGGGTAATGGTGGCTCTCAAATTAGTTAACTTTTTATAGTGTGTTATACTAAAAGGTTTCTACAAATGGAGCATCCTGAAAATATCTGGCTATGACAATTCTAAATGGGAAAATGACACCTTCATTAGGTTTGTGACTTGGATACAAGACAAGTAGAAATTATTCCAGCTCTCCACATGATTCCAAATGTTCCACTTTGAGGCTGGGAACAATGTGGGAGAATTATCTTAAATATCTGCTACAATTTCCGTTTTTTACATGAATATTGATATTGGTTCCAACAGATGTGACCAGCTGGAATCAGCAAAGTACAAGATTAGTCCTTGCTTTTAAAATTAAATTTTGTAAAACATGTCATTTTAACAAGCTTAGTTTCTGTTTCTTCACTGTCTCTGTGATGACACTGATCACTTGCTGCATGTTCTCTGTAGCTGTGTCCTCTGAAAAATGTTTTTATATAGCTGAGAATTCTTTTAATGAGAGAAAGGGAAACTTAAGGATAGAGGAAGATCAATGGTCATTCTCAGACTGACATGATTATTAAAAGCATTGACAGACACAGCCTTTGATCTGGTTATCTGAGAAGTTTTCTTTTTCAGCGCTGAACCAGGAGCAGTCAGACTACCATGTTCAAACAGTTTGTAGTCCATTCCATGATGTAAGAACCCTCCTTTAATAACTTAATTCTTTGTAGAAATCATAATTCATTTCATCTTAAAACTTTATATACCGATTGCCAAACTTTTCAACAACTTAGGAATGTCTGTCAGGTTTTGTCAACTTTCAACTTTTATATCTATGCCACTCACTTGAAGACATTTTTAGATTCCTTTTTGCTGCAATCCTGTGCAGTTTTAAATTGTAAACCTTTCTCTGGGAATCCATAAATATAAGTGTGCCATGTTAAATCTGGAAATGTAAAATTTAAGTCTGTAGGGAGAGGGAGCAGCAAGAGATGTTGAGCTCCTCTGTCTCTGCAGTGAGCTCTAGGAGCCAACTCCCAGTGGTGAGATCCCGAAACAGAGTGTGGGAGGATCTGAGTTCCCTTCTCACCTTTTTGCCTGCTCTGGGAAGGTCAAAAGTTTCCTCTTTGCTGGCTTCCCATATCCTCAGAATGAAATGTTGGGCAGATTGTCCCTTCCCTATCATGGGCACATTCATGCTGGCAAGGGAAAGCTGGGATAAAAGAGGAAATCTCTTGTCTTCCTTGCTGCTGTAGAGTCTGTCCCAGCAACTTATGGCAGTTTATGCTCTTGTAGAAAGGCAATCAGAAGTTGAAAGCTTTCTCTGCTGCTTTCTCTTTTTCTATTTTAATCTTCTGTTTTCAGGGAGGATAAAACTGGTTTTCCTCTTTTTTCCTTCCTTGCTTTGTCACTTGATGCTGTTATTTTCAGCCTACTGTGCTCTGTGCAGGTAACCTGGTTGTATGGGAAAAAGGGTTTCTCCTTTAGCATGAAAATGAAATTTCAACTTCTACTGTAAAATGCAAGTATTGTTCCTACAGCTGAATATAATATTAACATAACTGAAGTGAAAAAGCAGTACTGCTATGAAATTATAGGAAATTCTTTAGCTACAATTTACTCATACTCCTGAATATAATTAATTAAAGGAAGTTTCCTCATTATTCCCCCAAAGAGTATCAGCTATGCAGATTTGAGGTATGATGAGATAACCATATAGCAATTTTAAATTAGATATTTTAACACCTTTAAAGAGCACAGAAATACTTTGGAATGTGGTTCATCAGAACCACCACAGAAACATCCAGCCTCTTTCACAGCAGAGACTGACAGGTCATGTCAAACCTTGCTCTGTGACTCTTTCTGACTCTGAGCAATGAGACTGCTCAGCATACACACAATGCGAGTTAATTTGGTGAAGAGTTGATAAAGCCTACTAAAATTGCTGATAGTCTCTGTTGTCCTCAGTGTGGTGTGCAGAATATTCTGTTCATGGTGGTTTTGAAAGAGTTGAGGTTATACTGAACCAAACTGTGACGTTGTTTAGCTGCAACCTCATAAATCTCAACCATTATAAACTAACTTCTAGTTTTCTTATTCAAGAAAAGTTTCAATAGGAAAGCTTGTCATATATTAACTTTGAAATAATTGAAAGTACCAGAGACTCTTTCCAAAGGCTTTTCTGCTCATTTAATTAGAGCTCACCTTCCTCCTGGAAGAACTTATTAAAGCAAGATTGATTTAGCTGAGTATAGCTCCTTGGTAATATCACTTACAACTTTGGGAATGGCATGACTTGTATCTTCTAATAGGCTGGGCAATAAACTTGTATATATATGCCCAAAACCTACCAGCATCAGTCATTTTAATAATTCCTTACAACTGAAATAATTGACTGTTTTGTCTGCTGCTGTTTCAGACGGTTGCAATTGCAATGTTTTGTCAAAGTGCTTGTAAAGTGTGACAGATTTCACAGGACACCAGTTTGGAGCAGCGGTGTTCCAGCTGTGGGCAAGTCCTGTGGATGATACTCTGAAGCTTCGTGAAAATCAGGTTGAGCTGGAATAAATAAATGCTGCGTGGATTACAGGATGAGTAAATCTATGGAATGGTTGGGGTGCTAGAGTACAACTCACGCAGCTGTACATCTGCTTCACTGTAGTCTGTGCAAAGAAAAGTTTATTGAGAGATTTGTTATGCAAATAAAATGTCTTAAGAGCTGGCACTTCAAAGGCCTGTGCGTGCGTTTGCCATATAATTGCCTGGAGAAAAAGGCTGTTTGGATGTTGAGTCTTTATTTGCATTTGGAGGATTAGCAGACTGTTTACTTTACTACCCTTAGATTTTAAGTGCTCTTAAGCTGTTTTTCCAAGAGAGCTGAATTTATTTAGTGTAACTTCTTGATTGACACAGCAAGAGGAGCACATCAACCAAATGTGTGGGACCTTGCAAAAAACAGCTCCTTTCCTTTGTGACCTTGTAACGTGTAATGGAACCAGTGGGTTTGAATTAAAAAATAAATAAATACAGATTATTGCTAGCATTACAGATTTCCCAAGGCAAAAAATGTACATAGATGAGGATAAAGATTAGAGCTGACAGAATAATGTTTCTTCCCTGTTAACTTTATCATACCTTAAAAATATTCAGTACATATAATTTATTTTCATTTTCATTATCTTCCCAGCTTAGGTGACATGCTCAGCTTCCAGAAAAGTTAATGGAAATCTCAGTACTGACTTCAGAGGACTTTAGGTCAGGCTCCAAATGACAAAGAATGAGCCCCAAATATTTATGCATATTTATGAATTGAGTGAAAATTTGCTAATGAAATGTTCATACACGCTTCATTCCAGGCTGGCTGCACATTCATCTCAGAAAGCACATAAGGGCTTTTCTTTTAGTGTTCTGTTAAATGCTGACCAAAAAGTCAATGAGATTTTGCTGGAATGAGGCTTTTGGGATTTGGGCAGTATTCATGTACACAAATCTTTAATATTTATTGCTAAGGATTGATGCTTACATGATGAACAGCCACTCTATGCATGAAGAAAGAGGTATAACTTACAGCCTGATCCCAGCCGTGCTCTTTATTCACCGTGTCACACACCCTGACCAGCCGTGACTGTTCCTCAGTGGGAGCCCCAGGATGTCCCCATTGCTTCCAACCTGCCAGTTTTTCCTATGAAACTCGAGTAAAAAGAGACACTTGACTCTGTCAGTTTAACAACAGATTGGCTTCTTTACGCTAATTCAAAGCTCCTGCATATGGGAAGGAAGTGTGTGGCAGCTGGTGGGAAAGCTGAATCCTTGTGCTCTAGGAGGCCACATCTTCCAGGCTGAGCAGCTGCTGTCAGGAGATATCAATCATTGTGCCAAAACACCTTGACACTGCCCTCCTGACTGTCTTTTTCAGAAGCAAGAATTGGATTAGATATGACAAATGGATCTTTCCTACAGAAAGACTGGTGTCCTTTAGCCTGTGCAAGTACAGTTCTTTTGTCTGTGTAATACATAGTCTGTTGCCCATGGATTATGAATTTTTCCTCTTCATGGAAACAAATGAGGGTTTTCCCCCTCTTGTCCTTCTAAAGCTACTCACTGAACATTTAATCAAACTACTTACATTTGCGTCTTTCCACTTCTGAGTTTCCAGCTCTGTTTCAAAATGTGCCTTGGCATCAGGACTTGATTTGAGCCTCCTCTCTGGTTTTATAATGAACACTGCAAAAATGAATGTATCTGTATTTTAGATATACAGGTGAGAAAGCATTTTCATACCAAGCATAATTGGGGCTGACTGGCATGGAGAAGGTCACTTCCCAGCCTTGCTATTGCCTGAGGTAGATTATGTCTAAATTATCAACACCTAGCTGTGGAATTCACTATTGCATTAACAAATTACTTTTAAAAATAGAGATAAGCATTTGCTCTTGGACACAGGAGCTTCATTCCCTCTGTGCACACACTTCATCACACCTGGACCACATACTGATGCTGTCCTAATGTGGGCCCTCTTTAAGAGACAGGAGGCATGACCTGTGCAATTTTGCTGAGGATTTGGCTGCTGTGGTAAGGGGTAGAGCCATTTTGGCTTCATAGCAGGACATTCACCTGAGAGTTGGTGACTATTAATTCTTCTCTCTTCAATATGAATTTTTTTTATATTAACTTAGTTAATTGGTTGTAAATGATTCTTTCCCCTAGAGACTTCTCTCTGCCAATCTTCAATTAAAAGCAAAATTTGCACTGTTCCTTTCTATAGACCTGAAGGAAAAGCCCCTTGGATTAGGCTTATGAGACAGAATGGTTCTGTTTGAGCAGCTCTCACTGAAATATGGCCAAAATCCTTCCATTCATAACCTCCTCTGGTGTTCCTTGCATGTGAACACTATTGGCTTGCACTTGTAGTTCTGTGCTTTCAGCATAAGGATTGGCAGAACAGATGACTTCTCTGATTGCTATAATTTAATAGGTTCCAGATAGATGAAGCAGCTGCTTGTTTATGCATCAATTCTGTACTTTTACCAGTCATTAAGTGTTCAATTAAGAGCATGCTTTTGGAAAGGCTGGTGATGCCTGTGCTCTTGGTACACCCTGAACACCTCAAAACAGATGTCTATAGTCTAACAGGAATGAATGTTTTGTTTCAGTATAAACTGAAGGTGTTGCAAGTGGAAGAGATTTGAGAAATTAAAAACATATCTTTCGCTCTCAAACAAGCCTTTTGTTTTCCTGTGATCAAGGAGGAAGAGCTTTGAGAAGAGGGACAGGTTTTATAGCTTGATATCTTCCCATGTGCTGTTGACTCCCCCAGTACAGCTGGTTTTTGGGCCCAGGCAGTTTTGTGCCCACAGCAATTGTTCTATAAATGCAGGATACTGGTGCTTTAAGGGGGTACAGCCTTCTAAAAATACTGCTGCCATCGAGCTTAGAGATGGCATGCAAAGGCAGAAGGAATGTGCCAAAAAGGTGTAAAGAGCCATTCCTGTGCTGGTTACAGAATAGCCAGAAATTTTTCTTTCTAGATTTGGGGAATGAACCTTGAGCTGGTTTCTCTACAAACCATGAGCATTGCACTTGAACAGAGATGCCAGGGTGCAGCAGCAACTGCACCAGCCTTGTCAACAAATTCTAAATGGGATCCACTTCTCCCTGATTGCTGTTCCAAATGACTGAATGCAATTACTTTCATATTTTCAATAAGTTAGGAATTACTCTCGATCTGGCCCTTGCCACCATCAGTGCTGTGGTTTGGGCACATTATCAAGGTGTGTATTAAGCAATTGTCATATTTTGACCGAGTCCACACAGAGTGAAAGGTTTGTTGCTTTGGTGATCTACTGAGTCTCTTACAGGTGTAGTCATCCTTGGAAGGTTATCCCTGCCACTTCAACAGGGAAAACGGGACACCAGGGCATGTTCTGTGACATGATTAATGGATATGTGAGTAGCCCCTATGACTTATGATATCATCTTCATTGTCTTGCTTGAAAATTACCTTCCAGTGCTGTAGAAGGGCAATGTTTCCCTGTGTAGTTTATGGTGCTCATAAACAACTCCTACCAGCATCTTAGCTGTTGTGTCCTGTCTCTCACCTTCTCCTTGTACCTGTTTGTAATTGGGGATGTGAAACTGCTCCTGTAAAGTCTCAGTACAGGCTAAGCTGTGAAATCCCAGGGCTCTGCAGTGAGAGCATCGATCTTCTGCTGAGTCATCTGTGATGACAGATACTGGAGTTTTACAGACACACAGAGTCACTTTTGCTGACTTATTCATTTTAATTTAGCTGGGTTTCATTTGTTCTGGTGACTGTTATTCAAGGTGTTTGTTAATATTTCTTGAAAGGCTATAAGAGCAAGAGCAGCTCTCCAGGCTTAGCCTTAGTAAAAATAGCAAAGGTGAACTTCAGAGAAATATCTCTCGGACTTGCCTGTGCCTGTACTCAGTTTAGAGCAGTCAGGATTCTACATGCTTATGCTGCTCAGTAATTTAAAATGCAATGCAGTGTGTGAACATATCACTGTGATTCTTCTGAAAAATCAAGACATGCATTGACAATCCTTTCTTTTCGGAGTATGAATAGGTTGGAAGTGCTCAGCTGCCTCTTGGAAACTGTGATGTAGCAGTGCTTTTTCTCTTCAGTTACCTTTTCATTGGTACTCATGTTTGTAGTTACCCAGCTTATTTCAAAGCTTGTCAAAGAGTTGAATCAGAAAAAGGAGTAGAGGTGATACATGCTGACGTGAAGCTTCTGTTTGCACCCCTTTTTTGTTATTACCTGCCTTTGTCCAGCTGATGCATTTGGAGTTGAGGAAAGCTTTGAGGTTTTTTTGCTGTCATCACTGGCTCAAGTTTTCTTTCTGTTCTTCACTCCTGCTCTCCTTGCCTTCCAGAGTTAGGGATGACTTGTGCTGATGCAAAGGGAGTCGGAACATGTATGTTCCTTTAGTGCTATGCTATTTAGTCCTATGAGTTCCTTGTGCATCAGTGCACTTTTTAGATCTCATCTACGCATTGTGGTTCCTCTCTAGCTGGGCTTCCCAATTTCCCTTTTCATGGTGTGTTGATGGTTTCTCTATTCTTTGTGCTCTTCCAGCAGTCAAGCAAAACCCTCAAGTTTACTGCGACTGGAAGGGCACATTCTGACAATGGAATTCTTTTTCGGTTAAATTTATTTGATTATTTGAAGCTGGCAGTGTGAGCCTTGAACACACATGGAATGAGACAAAAGATGCTCTGAGCTTTAGGGCGAAGGACAGGAATACAGTAGGTTAATTTTACATGATAGTAAATTTCCCTAGAATTGCAACTGCCTAAAGGCTGTAAATATCTGTATTTGTCTTCTTTCTCTATAATTCTAGAAAAAATGTATTATTTTTCTTTTCAGTAAGAAATGGTCAAATTGCATGTATTTTATTTTAATAGAATTTTTGTGTAATATTCTTTGTGTCATGGATCAGCATAGATGCTGTTTTGTCTACTCTCATTTTGGCAAGAGTGTCTCTAGTACATCTGAATACCAATTCACGGCTTATGTTTTGAGCTCCCTTTTACAATACAGATAGCCATGTTCCTTGCAGAGATCTTTCTTCCTACACTACTGTACAAATTAATCTGGGGGACAGACAAATCTTGTTTTATAGAGCTACAGAAATTGATGCCCATAGCTACTCTATGCTAAAAGATGCATCACTGTGTCCAGAATAATTTAGAGAGCGAGAAACACCTTTAATGAAAAGGAGGAGCAAAGACAACTTTTGGAGGCACTTTGTCCATATTTCGAGTGGGTTATTTTGTGGTTCTTCCCAGATAAGGTGTGACCCCACCTTAGAGCCAGCACTGGAGTCACCCTGGACGAGGAGATGATTTTCTACAATGCCAGAGGGCTGGTAGGGGCAAGCAGACTCCACAAAAGTGTGGCTGAGGCAGATGGGAATAGGGCTCCTGAGCTCTCTCAAGAGCTTGATCTGCTGTCTGATGGCTCTCACAGCTCCACCTCTGAGAGGCAAGGCAGGGACCTGTGTGTGGCCCCTCATTTCAGAGAGACTCATTTCTTCTTCCTTATTCTGTTCCTCTTTTTTCACCTGCCTGGAGCAGGGTTCACAATTGCAATACTACAGACCTTTTCTTCAGGTTTGTTATTCCACCCTTGGGATGCCAAAATCCAGATCAACCTACCCTGCTCTGAAGGTTTGAGGATGATCTGTGTGAAACAGAGGGAAGAGTGGTGAATGTTTCATCCCCAGTTTGTCCTGGTGCCACGCACACAGTGTTTGTTTTGCTCGCTAGGGCATATTTGAATCAGAAAATGTTCCTTAGATCATTCATTCTGGCCATCAGGAACTAAAGGGTTCTTTCACAATATCTCTGTTGTGACAAATTAGAAGTAATAATTCTAATGGACAACTAACAAAAGGATTGTTGACTGACCGCTAGAATTTCAAAGTAAGATTCCAGCTTTGGTAACTAAAACATTAATCTGGAGGAGAGAGTTGATTATTCTAAATTGCATTCTGACTTCAGCTTCACTTTTGCTGTATTTCCTGAATTTGTCTTCTTAAATTTCTGTAGGTGTTCATGCTATACAATCTTAATGCATCATCCATGCTTGATATGGCTATAAACAGAGCTGGCAGTACAACACATTTTGTAAAACCATAAATATTTTTATCTGTCTGGGAATGGGAACACAGTTATAACTAAGACAGCAATGAAAATTTTATTTACTCAACAGAAGTGATGTCAGGCTTAAACGGAGTCCTGATCTTCAATTTCTGTGTTCCTGATGCATATTTAACCTTAAGGTTTAAATGAAATAAGCACATTTTAAGTTTTTCTCATAATTGCTAGCAGTGGGAAGTGTAACTTCTCACAAGATTCAGGAAAGAGCATTTGATTGTAAATTTTAAAGCTGAGGTCAAAGTACTTGTAACATGACTTTTCATAGGAAATCATTTTCTCAGGAAAGTATTTGAGAATTTATTGGTTTTGCTTTGGCATTCTGTTATGATCCCAAGTCCTAAGGGTTTTTTAAAATTATTTTTTCTTAAGTAATCAATATAGATACTCTTGAATAGCCAGGAGGAAAAGAAAATTTGGAGAGCTTTAACTGAACAGCTCTAAATTTTGATCTGTTGGCTGCTCAGAAATGCCTATTTGTACAGCCCTAAGATGTAGAGCTAAGGAATGTTTTTCTGACAAAACCTTAATCAAATCAGCATATTCCCTCAAAAGGGCTGCATTTTAACAGCTGTAGATCATTCAAAAGGAAATGAAAACCTAATAGCAATTCTAATTGCATGGTATATGATAGATGTGAGTGGTTGCTTAGATGAAAATAGCACAGATGGAGCATCCCCATGACCTTCCCTGTGGGTTCATTCAAAGCATGCAGTCCAAAACATTTCTTCCTTTAATTTAGATATCATAGAAAAATGCTAATATTGCTTGGTTGGCTGAAGAATTGGAGCCAATTTGAGCCAAACTTGGTCCATCATTTTTCTCGTTGTGAGCCAATCGCTGTGTCAGTAGGAACCCTAACATGCTTTTATTCCAGAAGCCCAGCTAATTATCTCCTGTAGAAGGATTTAAATGCTTGTACCCCAGTAGGTACTTTAACCCTCAGGATGCTGGCTCTCTCTAGATTCTAGTGTTTTGTGGAATGTGAATGCACAAAAATATGCTAGTAAATGAGAATAAAGCATTAAAATGTATAACGGGAATGGATTAAAACCTAACATGAAATATATTCCAATGCTCAGTGTCCAGTTAATATCGGTGTGATTGCATTAGCACATAATACCTGCTATTAATTCAATTTCAATTTGATCCTACTGCTCTTCCTATGAGCAGTAGGATAAAATTGTACCTCATAAGAGAGGAACAGAGTGACAGCCTGTAGTGAAAATCAAGGAGAGAATCTGTTTGAAGAGTTCAACTTTTGTCTTTTTTTAAACGTCAGATTCAAACGGAGACAATAGCTGCAGGATTGCTTCTACCATGACAAAATCTTTGTCCTGATTCAAAGGACATAGAAATTATTATTGTGTTAAAACTGGTCTTGCTGAAGCTTTCGTATCAGTGAATAGGAAACTGCTGAAGTGGAATTTGAGTCCAGGTGATGGAGGACTCTCACTGTCATGAAGCCTCAGGTCACAGCAGAGAGTGCACGACAAGAATTCTGATATTTCTAGATTAGGACTTGGTGGTTTTTTTTTCTTGGTTACTTTTGTCACAAGGCTGCTCAATCTGGTTCACTGCCAAGTTCATTATGTGGGAGAGAAATTTGTGAATAGCTCTTTTTTTTTCCTGTGAAGCCAACTTCAGTGGCATGTCCAGGAAAGCAAAGGGGAAAGTTCATTAAAAATTCAAGACTCCCTTTCCATGCTTACTATTTAGAAGTTACAGGCTGTATTTTTGGCATAGATTCCATCTAACTTAAAATAACGTGAACAAAGATAAATAATGTAGCACCAGTGATGAACAGTCTCAAACAAGCAACGAAAGTATCTTTCTTTGTTTCCTGACTTATACTTTATGAAACTTTGATTAATGTGGCTTTGTAACACCTAAGCAAGTTCCCTGTATTTTATAGAGGGGTGAGGGTGGCTGTGGAAACCAAAGCAATTCATTTTATTCGACAGGAGTTGCTCCCGTTGCCCTTCAAACCCGGGTACATCAAAAGGCACAATGCCCCTCGCAGATCTAAGAATCTCCTTGTTCTGCAGTGAGGAAATCCTCACAGCAAATTCTGTGTGTGATTTGAATGAATTAGGGTGTGATGGCATCCTCTACACGTCTCATGAAAGAGTGACCTTCATCTGCTCCTGCCTATGGATCCATGGAGGAATCACAATCTTGACGCTCCTTTGATCTCCTGAGTGTGTGCTGGTGGGAACAGAGCAGCTGATCACTGCCCTGTGATAGAATCTGCTCTGTGTGCCAGCGCTTTCAAAGGCTTTTTTGTCATCTCTCTTGTAATAAGATGGTTATGAACGTTTCAGAACACGAGTGAGACATAGTAATAGCACAGAAAAAGGAATATTAGGCTCTATGCAGCTTATAATTAAAATCCTAGAGAGCAATAGCTGTGAAGTGAGTAAAGAAAAGTACAATAAAGGCAAGCAAACAAAAAAACTCCACTTGATCCTGGAAAGCACAAAGAGAGGCTGCTTTGTATGCAAGGCTTTCTATTTCAAGTCACCTTATCACCAAGACAGCTTTCAGTTTAGGATGACAAACAAAAAGCCCAAAGGAATTCTTTCTCCATTCTGAGGGAGAGACAAGGCTCCTGTGCAGATGCTTGGCACGTTTGAGCTCTGTCCCACACTGAGCACTTCTACAGTTTTATACCTCACTGCTATTTTATGATACTTCCAAGGGATTAACTTGACAGGGTGAAAAACAGCAAGATGTATATTTGAATAGAGATTAAAAATACAACACAGAGCATTCTATTCTCCTGTCAACAATTTCAAGGTGAAAAGACCAACAATGTATCAAGTAATAAAAGCCACTTTGCAGAGGTTAGCATAATATAACCAAGGAAAAGGGAGAGAATGAGGAAAAGAGCAAAACATCTTTGGTATGCTTCAAGCATTAGAGCTCTTAGCTGTGGTCTGAAGATCAATAAGGCAGAACATTCTTTTTATTATATATTAATACAGTGTGAGCAGCAAGCATAGCAACTGCTAGGATCATGTGACTGCTGCATATATGTATTTTTCCACCTTGTCAAGCTGTGTACAGTTAAAATTTCATTTTGTCAGGCGCAGAGTTAAAACTTTAGAGTGATGAGATGTATAAACCTTTTTTATAGCACCTAGAAAGGAATGGAGGGGCTGGTTGTGACTTTCTATTGCCCAAGCCAGCAGCTGAAACACTTTCTAAAGTAGACTGATGGAACACTGATGGTGAGGTGTAAGATGTGTAAATAAAGGAGTTTCTGAAAGCAATTGCATTGAGACAAAATTCCAAAATTAAATGACCTTGGGAGTTCCATATTTTTATCATGTTATCAAGTCATTCTCTTGAGATTTTTTTTTTATAAAGAGGTTGCGCTTTCATTTGAAGGACTCGAGGGATGAGAGAGAATCCCATGTGCCCATACTTGCACCAGCTGATTCAAAACTTGAAAACTCATTGGGATCTATTTTCCTTAAATTACTTTGTGCTACAAGTTTGAAGACCAGTGTGGTGTAAATTTGCACGCTGCTCTCTTCTTCAGATTTGCTTTTTCTGCTTAATATGAAGTGAAGCTTTACTCTTCCTGCTATCCATTACCACCAACAAAAACAATTAAGATTCTCATTTCTACTGAAAATACGTGACTTAAAACAATATATAAATTCATGCTTTAGTGCAGATATTCAAAAGTAATTTAGTAATAATACATCACAAAGAATATTTTCTGTGGGGCTGCTGAAATCCAATATTGCAAAGGTATTTTTTCCTAGTCTCCTGGCAGCAGTTAAGATTGCTGTGCTGGTGAAGTGGGTCACATCTCTAAGTTAAATTGTGCAGTTTCTCATCACTAATCGTAGTTGTTAGAATTGCACTTCAAGACCTTGTCTACATCTGTCTGCAGCACTACTTCTGTTACAAAAACTCATAAAAGAGAAGTTAAGTCATTATCAGTTGAATGTCTGACATAGCCTTTTGCAAATCTGTATTAAGATTCTGTGTTTGAAAAAAATCATGGGCTTGACAGGTGCATTAAAGTTAAAATATGTTTGATAAGGTTAAACAGCAAAAAGTCATATTATTGCTACTTGTGTTAGAGCCATGAAACTAAAAATTCACCACAAAGCTAAGGAGATCTCTTGCTTTAATGGAGTTGGTGTGAAGCCATACAGTTGTGTGGGTGTTTTGAAGCAATGATAAAACTGTAAAGCTGGTGAGCAAAGAATGAGAATTTCTATACAGCATTTAGTAATAAATTTGAGCAAAGCCTGAGGGTGACATTGCACACAGGATGTGTCACTGGTCTTCCTGTGCAGCTGCGTGAGCCTATAATAAAGGTCCTAAATGTTTCTGCTGCAGCAGAGTTGGGCTGGTAATAAATACAGGATATAGGCTGAAGTGGGATGATCTTTTAAATAGCAGCCTTTAATATGCTGTACCTTAGTGTCTTGTGGACTGTCCCAAGCTCTTCCACTGCAGACTGATGTAAGGTAGAGTTACATTAGCAGCTGATGATTTCTACAGCACAAGTAGTCAGGACTCTTTTATCCTGTTTCTCCTGTCTCTGCCCAAGACTTCTTTTCGTGCCGTGAGTGATCCAAGAACTGATTAATTCACGTTTGCAATGCTCTTGAAAGCTTATCAAAGGGAGAGTGCGACAGAAGAAACAATTTTATTTTTATTCCAGTCTCCTGGCAGGGCTTATGAGCTATGGCTGTGTCGGAGCTTCGGTGCTGTTTGCTTTGAGCACAGCACTTCAGTTGTCATCCCGTGCGTGCTGGCCCGCTGCTCTCACACAGCTCTTCCCTTGCAAATGAGATTCATTTGTGCTCCCTTGGAGCAGCAGTGACAGCACCAAACACTTCGTGGCAACGCTGATTCCTTTTTTTTTCTTTTTTTTTTCTTTTTTTTCCTGTTGCAAACAAACTAAGAAGCTCAATCAACATTTTTATTTCAGTCACAGCCTCAAGTGGTTTCCAGGTGAGAATGAACTGGTTCAGCTGGTGACCTCCATGGTGTCTCTGTAGATCTGAAATGGGAATTTCTGTCTCAGTCTTGTGACTGAAATACATCTTATCTTTAAATCAATATCCAATGTCTTTCTAAAGACTGTGCTGATGGTCTAGCCAATATATATCTTGGAAAGTTGGAGAGCAACTCACTTAAACTGCGATCCCATTTCAAGTCCAGAATTTCTAGCTTGAAATTCTAGCCTGGAGATCTTGTTAAGATTACAGATTAAGGGCTTGCACCTAAACACAGTAGAGTTCAGGGGAGTGTTTCTATTGAGTTTGACAGGCATAAAATCAGACCTGCTCAGAACATGACAAATCACACTTGTAAATCTTTGCAGATCAGTATCATTCAATCCTTATCTCTTGTGAATGTCTCCTCATTATTTCCATTGTCAAAACTTGAAGCTTTCATTTTCAGTCCTCTTTTCTTGAGTTGTGTCTTGATAGAACATATGCAATTTCATTAAATCCATGTCATCTTCCTATTTCAGGCAGTGAAAATAAAACCTGAGGGGAACTGAATATTTTGCTATATTCAATATGTAGTGTCAGGATGAAAGATCCCTGTAAACTCTTGTTTTTTGAATGTTGTGCTTCTGTTTATAAGCATAGTAAATTCTCAGTGTGATAGATCTCAACACTTCAGGCTTGTGGGATAAAAGATGCATGTGTTCTGAAGAATTATTTATCTTAAACCCCGAAAGCTGTAGATGATCTGTAAGTGCCACTAATGCATTTGAAAGCCACTATTGCACTGATTAGATCTAAAGAGAGTTCTTGTTACTCTCCAGTGACATCTGTTACCTGTTTGGAAGCTGTCATGTGAAAGCCTGTGACTACACTGGGCACACTCCTGGCAGGTGCTGCTTTTTAGGAGGAAGTGGATGCAAGGAACTGGGAAATGTCAGTGCAGTTTAGAGCAGTGGCTGCTGTCACCATGGGCTGAGCACATCCTCATCTCCAGCTCGTGGTGTTGCTCCCTTATGTTTGTGCTTGCTCTGTGTGTTAAGCCAAAATTATCACCTAGAAATAACAAGAGTTCCTCAATTTTATGGGCTAATATTGCTTTTTATTGTCCCTCTTCACCTCTTTTAAATTCAGACCTGCTGTTTCATTACTAAATAATTTCCTACTCCCTCCTTATCTCTTGAAAGGTGAGCAGATCAGCCTAGCAGCAAAGCTGAGCAGAGCCTGGCCTCAGGGAGGGTTCCTCACTGTCTCTGGATTTCTGGGTGTCTCCTGGCCAGCTTTGGCTCTTTTGGTTTGGTGATCTCCAAATTTCCCTGTTTTATCAGATCACAAAATAAAAACAGTGTATAAAATTGATTTAAATACATGCTAATGGCACACTGGTTGTCTTATTAAAAACTATATTGTAATTTTAGTCCTCAATAACTGCATTCCATGCATGGCACTATCCAGTCAACCTGTATGAAGAAGGGCAAGGTTAAAATCGAGTCAAAAAATCACAAATGCACGTCTGTCACCTGGCAGCATGGTAGGGCTCCTCTGATGTACAGGTTCAACTTTGTAGTGCTCCTGCTGTCCTTAACATGTGGGTTTAGTCCAATTTAGAAACAGCAAGTGCTTTATTCCCTGCAAAAGCCCAAAAGTCCTGCAGAGGCAACTCACGCTGAAGTAAAATGTTTGTTTTGCTGGAGTGGCACTTAGACATTCAGTAGGACAACACTGGCAAAGTTCACACTGGCTCCGAGTGTTGGAATGGGAATACAGAATTATACAATAATTCCACAATAGTATCCAGTTGTGTTAAACCTTTCTGAGGAAAAAAGCAGCCAGTCTCTCACTTTCAGGGTGGAGCCTGGTTAAAACTCTTGGTTTCTCTGTTGTGTGAATTATTTTAGACAGCTTTCAGCCTGGCTTGGAATGAAAATAAATCCATCTATTAATGTGCACCTTAAAATACTTACGTGAAACTTTGAGGGTTTGTGAGATGTCCTTACTGGCATTATAGCCAGCTTTAGTTCTGTCTTTTCATTCCTTGTTGAAAATGAATGCATTGAGACACTGAAGTGATGAGATGCTCATGAATTGATGCAGAAATGAAAAAAAAAGTTAAATTCCTATCCAAGTAGCTTTTGACAAAGTTCTTTCACAATTTTTGTGTAAGTTTTCCTATTGAGACTTTCTTAAAACACTGAAAAATGTAAGTTTTCTTCCTAAAATCAGGAAGTCCTCAACAGCATTGATGAAACTGGTAGGCATCTGTCGTTGTTTGGCTTAGAGTAGAAGATACCCAGACCCTTAACTTAAATATTTTAACCTTTCATAGGTTAAAACATTCCAGGTTTCTGGCTAAATGAAGAGAGAAAGTTATTTTCTTCTAACAAAATGGCTTTCAAAAGTTGCAACACTTGACAGGTCCTAACCACAGAGAAGTAGCTCATAATTTGGGTTGTGTCCCAAAACCTGTGATGTTGTGGTTGTTTCACAGTTCACTCCACTAATTCCTACTGATCTGTCGTAGTGGGCCGAGCCAAATAGATTATTTCAAATTTCAAATCTATCTTTATTCTTCCTACTTGGCTTGTTAAAAAGAGGAATTAGAATTAATCACGGTCTCCCTCACTGCTTGTTAATAACCCCAGAAACCTCTGTGTGTTGAGTTAAATTCTCACATTTCAAATGTGCAGCCCTGCCTAACCTCAGGCCCTGCTCTCGGGGTTGGGTTTACAGCTGGTGTAAGTTCCCTTAACTGTCCTATGGATGCTGCAGTCGTGCTTATCTTTGTTCTGCCTCACACTTTCCAATAATGCAGAATAGAGTTGAAACCAAACAAAAAAATAAAGCAACTTGAGCAGGCAGCCTCTGAGGTAATTTCCTTCTGAAGAAAATTTTGAAGAACTTACCTGAGAGAAAGGTGTGGACAGCTCTTGGTTTTAAGGATATTTACAAGAGGATGGAGTGGGGGTTTGAAGGTTGGTTTTGGGTATGAAGGAAGGTATCTACTTGAGCTTCCATTGCTCAACACATAAAAATGTGTAGCACATAGACTCTACCTCTTCAGAAATGCAAAACTAATTACATCTTAATTTGCATATCAAAGCAAATTACAACCTAATGAAACATTTGCCTGCCAAACATTTCTTTATCTTAATGAACAGCAAAAGAATACCTATTATAGCCTGATTAAAATGTCTTTGTACTTGCCCAACAGGTTACACTCTGTATATATAAAAATATTGTTCACCATCTTACTGGCAATGTGAACAAAGCAGATTCTAATTTACAGCATATATTTTATTGTTTGTATCCATAGATGTAAAAACTGATAGGGAAAACGATTTGTATTTTCACTGGAAGCAGGAGGAGAAACAGTATAATTTTTAACAGGCATTAATTATTCTATTTGGAGTCCTAATTATAAAATAATGCTCAGAATCTGAGAAATTTGCACCCTTATTTCCTACATTACTACAGGTATATACCATGATTATTTTTTTCCCTCAAGGATGTTCATTTTGTGGAACTCCCCTCAGTGCAACTTGAGAGAATTCAGACAGAAAATGATCTAATACTAAAAGCTAATCCTGTTGGGAAAAATTTCTTTAGCCCATGTTACAAGGAATTTATAGCAACACAAGGGTTGCTACAACTTTTTGTGTAGATACAGTGTCATAAATCTGTTGTACTGTGAGTACATATCTTGGGATGAATATGTTTTATTTGCTTAATTTAAAATCTACATGCTGTAGCTGTTTTGGATTGTTCTCAGTACTCTTTAGTAATTAACCAAAAGCTGAAATAAATTTGCTGAACAGAACTGTTCTTAGTACAAATGTTAAACCATTTTCCCCCAGTATAATTGTACCTGAATAGATGCAACTGTAACATGAGCCATAAAAGGAGATAAAGCAGCAACATAATGTACAATTTCTTAGTGCATAATGATAACTCTGAATAACACATGCTCCGTGAAGAAAAGTAATTTAAACTGTATTACAACAAATGTCATATTTTAAAATGGAAGCTATCCATCATGTGTTGAGAGAAAGTGTTGGTGAACTATAATAAGTCTAAGGGATGTACTTAAAAATTCTTTTAGGAGTCCATTAAAAATAAATTGATGGACTTGCTTTTAGGACATTATAATAAATTGTAGTGACAGATACATGTATGTTCCCTCCTCATGGTGTGTAAAGCAATAATCACAAACTTGGTGAACAGCAATTGTACAGAATAATCAGAAGTGATTCCTATTCTATAGTGAAGAAAGCCTTTGTTTTAGGAAATGATCAGTGCATTTATAAATCATTGGTAAAAGTGCCTGATATTTAATTTAGGGTTTTATTCCAGTGGGTGTTAGATTTATAGCAGCACAGCAAGTTTTAAAAGTGCAAGCCAAAGCATGGAAACTGGCAGTAGAAGACTCGCGTATCTAGGCTTTGTAGTGTTTCTCTAAAAATAGGACATATGCTTATTGAATCCTTTTAAGCTCATAGATAATTCAACAGTGCATGTGTATATTTTATGGCTTTCAATGAAGACTTCCTGAAGAGTAGAAAAAACACTTTATTTGTAGTTTTTAATCCAAAATTGTGAGATTTCACAGAGGAAGGGAGCCTGGCATCCTGCTGACCTTAGGTTGGACTGATGCACATCACCAGAGGGGGTGGAGGTTTTAGAAATCTGCAGTGTACACAGGGGGAATGTCTTGCTGTGGAGGCTTTAAAAGCCAAGGAAATAAAAGGTCTGTCCCCATCTAAATGTTGTTTCTTAGCTGAAGTGGTTTTTTGTTTGTTTCCTAAATTCGGAGTAGTTGCAAACGTGCAGCGACCTTTGCACATTATGGGAGGGGGAAGAATTTACGGGTTTGTTTTCACTTCCTCTCTAGATATGCTTGAGTATGAAAATGGGGAAATTCTACATATCAGGTAGATATGATCACCCTCCATGATCTGCTGGAATATGGCAAGTGTGTTTTCACCAAGCTCACTTTGTTGTCTCAAGAGACCCTTTATTCCTTGTCTGCAAGGATATCTACAATGTGGCCTATAATTTTGAACCAAGATTTGTATATTTAAAAAGAAACAGTTTTGAGTCAATCTCTCAGTTGGTTCCCATCAACATTTTGCCCTTAACTTCACTGACTTTGAGTTCTGCTGTTTTTCTGGCAACTGTTTTCTATTTTGTTACGCTGCTTGAGGTATTTCTAATAGGGCCTTCTTAGTGCTGCTTAAGAAATACACTTTTGATGCAGCCAGTTTGAGTCCATTCAAACACTTGGAAGAAAGAGGGGAAAATGGTTCTGACAACTGCTAGCATGTGGAAGGTGGAGGGATGTATAAAAATTAAGTATGACTCCTGCTCTTGTACGATTATTAACAAAGAGTGTTTGTAAAGCCAGTGTGAAGCACTGCAGAACATTGCTGTGGTCCAGAGAAGAATATAAGGAGAAAGTATTTGACCTTTAAAGTGTCAGCAATGCTTTGGCAGACAGAATGCAGGCTGTAATATTTCAATGGGGTGTGAGATATTTCTTTAATCTCCAATCCATGAAGAGAAATTGAAATCTACTGCTCCCCCTCCCCAAGTGTATGGCTCTAAAATAAAACTCCAGGGCCCTGACTTCTGTAGTTGCAGACTTTGTTCTTGAGAGGTGGAAAGTGATAGAAGAGAGATTTGTCTTTGGATTTTACTTTTGTCAGAAGGAATTTAACAAGTTTCCTGCTCTGCAGCTCACTTTAATAAAAAATTGGAGAGCGCAGCTACAACCTTCAGAGACACACACCCAATCCTATTATGGGCTGAAACTTCTTGTATCCTTACTGGCCCTTAGCTTTACCAAACTGCAAAGATTATTTGTTGAGATGGTTGTTAGTAACACCAATGAAATATTTCAACCTACCGTGACTCAGTGGGAAAAAACTTGTACTTGGAACAAGGCTAAACAAAATCTGAGAAAATCAAGAGAGAGGAAGAAACCACAGTTTGGATGAGATGATTGTGAGGGCAGGGAATCTTTGTTTAATTATTTTTCCTCTGGGAAGTTTTGAAGAAGTAACAATTAGTGATTAGAATTGAATACTGGCTGAATATCCCATATTTTTTGGCAGATGACTGCCGGAGCCTGAAACTTTGTTCTTCAACTACCTGTGTGTAATACATAAAGAATAAAAATAGAATTATGTCTCACATGAGAACCAGGCTATGCAGCTCAAAAATTATTATTTTAGAATTCATGTCCTTTGTGATACCTTGATACATGCTTAGCTCCCTCTGTGTATTAATTTCTTTCAGAGTGTACAGAAGTGTAATGTGCTGTTTATGTTCATGGCTAGTGAGGAGCCCAAAGTTTCATCCCCCTCTCCTTAATGTGTTGACAATTGGCATTAATAGATGTGAAACAGCAATTACAGCTTTCACACACCTGACCTCCCCGCTCAACAATGAGCATCCATTATCCACCTCTGTGTTCTGCTGCATGCAGCAGGGAGGGAGGCTCTGCTGTTGTAATTGCCGTGGTAAGTGGCTCTAATGTAATGGGAATGATTTAGAAGAGCTGTAACCCAGTGAGAGGTGAGACTAGACAGTCCTGGTGTCCCCTGTCACAGACTGAAGAGCTTTTTTAGGGAATGGTCCCTTTTGAGGCTATTGAGTTGTCAACCTGACTTTATTGGGCTGTTACTTGTGGCAGCAGTGAAATGTGTCGCAGCTGCTCCTCTGTCAGTCTCAGCAGGCCATGGAGATCTGTGTCCCTGATTTCCTTTCTTCACTCCTAAACAAAGTGTCAAACTTGACTCCCAGCTTCAGTGAGAATAAATTCATAAATAGAAAAGAGTTCCAGATTCTGTAAGGATTGAGTCTGTGTGGAAAAAAGAAAGATGTGAATACATGTTTGTCATTTCAGACATTATTAAACAACACATACCAGAGACAAACATACAGGTTGGAATTAAGTTTAGAACGTGACTCTCATTTCTTGCCCGACCTGTAGTGAAAATGCATTTTTCTAAATCTTAACTCTGTACTCCTAAGGCTGAGCATCTTTTTATGCTGATAGCTTTTCTCTGTATTTGCCTCTCATTGTAAACAGGAAGGCTCACTTTTCTCTAAGCAGGAAGGTTTATTTAATGAAAAAGAAACTGTGACTTTATTGAAGATTGGATGATGTAATCTCCAGAGTGCCTCTGTCCAGTCATACTTTTATATTTGAGGAAATAGACCTCCTCAGCCTCATCACGTAGCACAGATGAATGCAAGATGAGCTGTGAAGAAGGAAAATTTGGGCAGGTTTGTGGACCAGACATTTTTTTTTTTAAATTAATCCCGTCTGGCCACTTCTGTTGAACTGTGCAGGAAACCTTTTTGAATTCCAATATTTCCTGTTACAGGTACAGTATATCGTAGAGCTATTTTTCCTGGCCTTTTAAAAGCCTTTTAAAAGGTGATCTTAGGGGTGCTGTAACTTATCCAGTCTGCACATCACTGGCAGACTCCAGGTGCTGATCCTGAATCTTCAGCTCTTTCTCTGGAGTTACAAACTTTGCTGAAGTGGGAGATCCAGCTCTGCTGGTTTAGTCTCAGCATAACTGAGTGCTTCAAAGGAGAGCATGGCAGAGCAACTTCACTTCTGTGGAATTCCTGGGTGCTGCTCTGTTATTTGACTTTTAGTATTTGTTTTACTTGGAGACAGTGGATGAAATTTCGTAGGATTACAAAGCAACAAAGACACTTTGACTATCAAAGAAGAATTGGCATCCAGGATGTCACTGAGTGATACGTGGTAGAGACTTGCTGCTGCTTTTTGTGCCAGCTGATTTGCCTTGCAGCTCCAGCCATGCTCCATTGCTCTGTTTTCCTTGCCTACATAAGGTCAGAGAAGCTTTTCCTGTACTAAATTCAGAATACAGCTACTGTTTCAAGTGTCAGCAGAAATGGCCTCAAGTACTCTGACTGATTAGGAAGGACTGAAAACCAGTGCAAAGTGCTTTGTTTATCAAATGAGTCTTGTTCTGCTCGTATTTTCATGCACACAACTGTAAAATGTCATAATTCAAGTGGCAATTATGGCAACATGTGCAAACTGGGTGATTCTGCATGCAGCTGGCCAGTTGTGCATGCACAATTACCCAAATTACAAATGCAATCACAGATAAAGCCTATAAATGCTCCTCAGCAGTGTAAAAATTGCCTATTTTCTATCACAGGATGATTTCTGGATAAAACTGAGATACATTTGAAGATATGGAATTTTTTTTGTCATGGTCAGGAAGTTACTTGGTAGTGAGGATGTCTTTTAAAATTGGAAACTGCTGGTTCCTCGTGCGTTTTTGGACACAAAAATCCAAGATACAGTTTTAGACCAGAACTTCCCTTTAACAGGCCAGTGTTTTCCTTCTTGTCTGTCATTTTCACATGCATTACTCCAGCAATATTTTATAAAATGGATATAGTGAGATATGTACTAAAAAAAAAGTGAGTTTTCTACTGAATTCACTGATTCTGAGCAGTTTTGCATGTCATTTTATTTAGTTCTTAGTCTAGGAAAGGCCACACTCTAAATAGGAGCATCTTGTGTGCCTTGATTTGCTACCTCCAAGTGTCTGAGCTTGGGATGAGGAGAAGCTGGACAAGGTCTGGAATGGGGCTTTAACAAGAACCACAATATTTAAAAAATGGATTTTCTAAGTCAACATGGTATAACCTCTATTCCATGGAAGTAAAACGTAGATGCATCCCCAAATGTTCCAAGTTCACAACAAAATATAAGAAGGATGGGGAAAGGGCCTTTGGGAGGTGAGATGCTCTATAGGAGCATGCAAAGAAGTCCTGGAAAAGCTGGAGATTCTCCAAGGCAGACTGGTGTGGCCAGAGGGAACCTTGTAGAGCCAGGGCTTGCAGCAAGAAGTGGAACTAAGAGCTCAAGGACACTGTCAGAAAGTATTTGGTGTAGAAGCAGTTCCTCACCTTGGTTTCCAACAAAAAAATGATTGAATTGAGCTTTGTAGTATTGCAAAGTGTACTGCTTCTTGGTAATGAACTGGCTACAATTCATCAATATTCAGTTATGTAGATATGAAATTTATATTAAACTTTAATGTTACAAATGACTCATTTCTGCCCCTGGTTCCCTTGTAGGAACAATGGAAAAATCCATTGAACAGCAGCACATTAAACTGAGTGAATAAGAACCATTGCTTTATCTTCCTTCAAAACTTAATTTCCTGATTGAAATATTTCATGTGGATAAGTAAAACACAAAATAGTGAATGAATTCTAAAATTCTCCTGTGTAAGCAGGCTGATCTTGAGCTGAAAAACAAATCCTCGTGGGTGCAGGATGGCTGCAGGCTGTTGATAGGAGTGGGAAGCAGAGGGGAGCAGCTGCATTGCAGGGGACCAACCAGGAGATAATAATTCTGCTGTGGGTGGAGGGATGTGTGACACAAGAATGCCTAAATGCCCTAAGACTTTTATCAGTGCTACTGGAAGGGGAGGAAACCAACTAATGGAATTTTCTCTTTGGTACAAGCCTTCCCAGAATAAATAAATCTCTCCTGGGGGTAGCACATCCCAAGTCACAGATGCAGGAGTTTAGAAATTATCAGCTTGAGCATCTTAGCTGAAATTAATTAGCTGGAATGATCATTGCTATGTGCACTAACAGGGTCCCCTCTGACTGAGTGGAGAGGATCACATGCTAATGAAGACAGAACGCCCTGCGGTTGGGAGCCAGCAGTGCACGTCCTCCTGAGCTGCTCCAGAGTGCCAAATGTTATCTCCAGGATCTGGGGCACAGGCAGAATGTCCCTCAAGGAGGCAGTACTCCTTTTACTGGATATATTTATATATAGGTCACCCCGACATTCAGGAAAAGGAATTCAAGCACACTCAAGATCTATTTCTTATTAGAGTTGTTATAATTGATTTGCGTTTAGGGAGATTCTCCTTCAGCTCTACCTCAGATGTCAGGTTTGATTCTTCTTCTGTGCCTGGACAGTCTAACACAGCTTCTACTTCAAAACATTTGTAAACCAAATAGTCCTGCCTGACTTGAGTAGTAGATCTATGTTTAAATAAATGTGGGAGACCAAGGGATGGAAGATGGGATATCTTGGCTTATGGTATGTAAATATCTAAATGTTGTCTGTCAACTCTTCCCTCTCTCAAATTTCCCTGGTTTTTTAGCAGCCCAGCTGCTTGCCCAACCTTCTTTTACAAATATTCAAATCTCAGTTGCCCAAGGACTCCTTCATTTATTTTTCAGACATTTTAAAGTAATTTGGACAAACCTAGCATCTGTAGAAAAAACCAAAAAGGACAACAAATAGCTTTTTGGAAAATGTCCTCATGAGAAAGTCAAAAAGATGAACTTAAAATACATCTAATTCCAGGCAGTGGAAAAAAGTGGCATGAACATAAATGAAAAAAATATATGATATCAGAAGAGATTAGTTATTTATCATGAGGCTGATTTGAGCCTGATGTTCACAAGGACAATCTCTGTCCCAGCCACTGTTCCTCGAGCAGGAGTAGCTTAGGAGCATTAGATTGATTGCCTCTAAGTGTTATCTACTCTTCATAAAAGGGAAATTGTTCCTCCTCATTCTTTTTGGCACCAGTTTTAACCTTGTTCCGCCTAAAATATGATTCCTTAATGCATGAATTTTTTAAGTATTTGGACTATCTCTGAAGGCTAAAGAAGTATATTGGTGGTAAATGTGATTATAAAAGGTTCTTTAATAGACTCTAAATGATGCTTTGTACTGAGCCTGACTGCAGCTCAGCACTTTGGGGCTGGGACTGTGCAGCTTTCACTCCTGCCTCTCCTGCAGTGCTGCTGGGCCCTGATTTGGGAGCCCCTTCAGGAACTCTGCTGTGTCTGATGGATGCAGAAACCTGCCCATGCTCATTTCATCCACACAGTTAATCTCTTCTAGGCTCTTGCAATGATGGTAGAGCAGGCAGGGGCTGGATCCTGGTCAATCAGTTCACTGAGGTCTGCCCTGGAAATAGCTGATAGGAGAGGAGGCCTAGAGCTGCTGATAAAGCAGCCAGGCTGACTGGCCCTGCTATGGCCACTACAGATCTTCTCTGTTAATTTGTCAGATTAAGCAGCCACAGAGATGTTCTCTGTTTATCACCATAACACAGCTGCTGCTTCAGCTTACAGCAGCTCCTCTACCACCAGCAAACTGATCTTTTTTCTTTAGTAGGTTCTTCACTTTACAGCAATTTAAACACGGTCTAAAAAGCACCATGATTTTTTTTCTTAAGCTGGAACTTTTTTGGCTATGTCTCTGACCTGATCAATTCTCTCAGTAGAACAGTCATTTTTTAAAAAAAAACACATTTATAGCACAATTGTTTGCCAAATTATCACCTCTCTGGCAAGACACCACTGACTAATTACACTGGCACTGCTTCATGCACACCATTTGTCACCATTCCACATGAAATGTTATGGTTCCTGCAGAGCTGGGAACTTGTCCTTGCTCTGCTGTGCCTCCAGATTCAAGCAGAGGCTGATACTTCTGTGGCTTATCTGGGTGCAAATCCCCAAGAGGTTTAATGGCAAGAAAACCTTTGCTGTGTGGTGTAGGTATATATGGCCCAGGCAGTGTGTTGGCTTCACATTTGTAGCTAAATTACAATGAAAATTATAATTGTAGCTAATTATGTGTTGGCCCCATATTTGCAGCACAGTTACAATGAAAAAAGGGATACTAGAGGTTTGTGGGGAGTTGCTTTCTAGTGTCTGAAGCAGCACATCCAACAGGCCCAGGGGAGAGTCCTACACTCTGAATTAATCAGAGGATAACATCAGCCTCCCTGTGCCCCTGCAGAAAATCAAGGTTCCCTTCGCACTTCAGAAAAGAAATGATGTCAGTGAAGCTATTATGTTTTTGTAGCTTTAAGTAACTGTCACGAACACAATTTCAAAGATAATTTCAGATGGCTTATTGGATTTGCTTCTGAAGCAAATTGTCATTGCAAAGACAAAACAAAAATCCCCACAACATTAGAGCTGCTTTAATTGCCTCCTAATGCGTGGTGTTACCAAAATTAGAAACATGATTAGAATGAAGCAGGTTTTTGTAAAATATCTTTTTTCATTAGTGTTATCGTGTTGCCTTGAATGATTCTTGTATTCAGACAAAAATGCAACTGGCTTTTGATACAATCTTGTTATAAGCCTGTCAGTTCATATTAGAACATGTTTGTTTGGTTTGCTTTTTCTCCCCCTCCCAAATTTAGTTGGCTTCTGAAGTGACCTCAAGTCCAGTTAGGTTTGAAATTGCCTCCCAGTCTACAAATTGGAGTATTTTGAGCTGGAAGAATGAGAAATACTTTGGTATAAATGTCTAAAGAATATTAATTTTATTAACAGCATGCAAATGCATTTACACAAAAACCACACAGACAGATGGTTTGTTTTTACCTGTGTCATTGAGCAAGGAAATGTGATATGAAGGAATGATTTGAAATGCTCTTTTGACTGCACCGGCTCTGAAAATAGTTTAGGCAAAATCTGCTGCCACAGGTGTTGGAACGTTGGTGGAGTTAATGACCAGTGTGGATCCATGAGGAAGGTGCAGGTGCAAAACCATCCTGGTTTTGTGTGGGGCTTATTTAAATGACAGCTTTTTGTTTAATTTTTTGGGGTTTTTTTAATACAAAACCGCTGAAGCCTTCTGGGCTTTTAGAGACTGGCAGAGGACGTTGAGGGGGAACAGCTCTTGGCTGGGATTCTGTTGTTATCCTGCCCTTGCCCCCTTTGCATCCACACTTTCATTGCTTGGGAAGAGTTTGGGGGCAGAACTGAACCTTTTATGAGGATCTGTATAAAGAGAAGTCCAAGCTGTAATTCTGGCTGGTATTGGAATGGCTTGAATAAAGGTTCTTTCTTAACTAACTACAGGTATTAATTTTTTTGGTCTTTAATTAGCCAGAGAAATACCAAAGTGCTCATGCTATTTCTTATTCCTGATATTGCTTCCAAGGTATTCCAGTAACATTTTTAATATCTCCTAATTTGATTAAGAATGTAATCAGACTGTTATATAGCTGATTTTCATCTTTTACTACTGATAATTAATTATTGAAATGCAAAATGTGTATATTCTGTACTCTCAGGATCCTCTTGTATTTTTGTATGGCTGTATCACTTTGATTTCTTTCATCACTTCTGCAGTACAGCTACTAATGTGTGATTTTTCATCAAGACAACACATGCTTACACACATTGCTCTGTTGATTAGCACTTAACTTTTTCCTTATAGAAAATGATTAAATTTCCTTACCAGTAAATTAGTGTTAATACAGAGTCTGAGGAAAGGCCTTATTATTACTTTTCCTAAAACAGAAGAATACTAGTTTCCAAAAATGTCTTTAAACTGGGAGATAGTTTTTCCCATCTCCATTTTCATCTGTTTTCTCATCATCTCTCTGCTTTTCATTGTCTTTCCCTTCCCTTTTTTTACTGGGGTTTGTTTTGGTAGAAGGTGTTCTTTTCCTGAGCAAGAGGAATGATGATCCTTGAGCCTTTAAAATAATTATTTAATTACACTCTGATTGTGTCTTAATATTTCCCTGAGACCTCATCATGCTAAATGTGATGCTGAGCAATGAGAACACCTCCTCAGAGGGTTTTCCAAGGTAATTGCTCATAGGCAGCTGCATTGGGAGTTTTCTCCTGGGGTCCTTTGTGGACCCCAAAAGAGATTTTGTTTCTGTTTTAGGGATACAGGTGCTTTGGAATTGGGATCCACCACTTACACATTAAAAGGCTGTCTGAGAATTTCTCTGGAAGGAAACTCTACATGATATTCCACGCTTTTCCCCTCTAACGGCCCAAAAAACTTTCTCCCCCACCAAACTAAAAACCCTTCCCCAAAAGGCAGAGCTCTGCTGCAAGCTTCCTCTGTCTGGAATCTACTTTTATTTGGAGAAGGCACTTTCACCAGCAAAATAATGCTCATGCTCCCCATCAAGCTGCTTTCTTCCCAGTTCCAGTGCTCCCTTTGGACTCACCAGGGATACCTGTTCCCATGTTAAACGGGCCATTTCCAGATTGAAATATCCCAGTGATGTCTGAACTTGAACAACAACAGTTCATTTGTATACATTGTGAATGATAAACAAAAATCTGTCTGGAACCAACCTATTATAAAGTCTGATCAGTTCCTATTTCAAGTGCCACTCAGCAAGAGCAATTCTAACTCTGTAATACGTGTGACAGCAATTTTCAGAGTTCCTGCTATTGTGTGGCGTGAAATTGTTTGTCTTGTATCCAGCTTCGACAGAGAGAAACCTGATCTGATAATCAGAGCAGTAAAACTGCATCCTGCCAGCTCGTGACCTGGGAGCAGCGATGTTTAAAGTCACAGGTCACAGTGTCACTGGCTACAGGCATCTACCATGAGTGTCTCGAGAAGAGCAGTGGCCTTTAGCCTTTGGGTTTACTGCAAGTATGTGCTATTTATTTTAAGCAAGGCTCCATCCTTTTGACATGAGTCACTGGCATTTCTGCCCAGCCCTGGCACACTGGGAGAATTAGTTGTATTGTTTCAGAGGCAGGGGAAATGTTTTCAGATTTAAAGGATAAATGGTTATGTGCAGCAGTAATCAGTTGTTATAAACATTATTCTAAATCAGACTGATTAATGATTGCATTATGATGGGTTCCAAATGGACACAAATCTGGATGTTATGTTTTTGGCAGTGAGCAAAGACCATGTGTTTTGACTGCTTGGGTTGGTTCAGAAATTGATGTTCCCTTTTGATCAATTCCTGTAAAGATATGTTTTTCCTTTCCAAATGCCTGGAAAAAAAGATGTAAAACAACATTATTACTTTATATGATCCAGACCTAGAAATTGACCAAACCTGAGATTTTGATCTATGGGAGAGTAGGTCTGCTTAGACATACTGCCAGTTTTGCAGGAGGTTAATCTTAGAGATGTTTGTGCTCTGTTACCTGAATATCCTTCTCTTGAATGAGATAATCCAGACACCAGTCAAAAATGTTTGGAAGAGCAAATATTTACATGCAGCCTTGACTTTGCAGTGTGGCTAACTCGTTTTCCATACTCGTGCAATTCAGGCTGGATCCCCCGAGGGGTGGGAAGTTGATGAAGCAAAAATGAAATATAAACAACTTTCTAAACATCTTTACCACTAAGCAGGAAAGTTTTGTGTTCTTTTGATTCATGAGTCAGAACGATGCATGTTTATAAAGCCAGCAGAATGAAGTGGAGGTGTTCTGGGTCTATTGGGTAGATATTTTTAGTAATTTTTTTTATCCTTCCCTGCTTCCAAAGTGAGTGTCATAGAAAAAGGTTGGCTCTTATTTTATTATGTTGTTTTCATTTATTTTTATCTGCTTTAATCTTTTCAATGTTGTCTTCTGCATTGCAGCTTAGTACCTTTAGCTGCCAGATGTTTGTCAAAATGTCATCTTGCCCTTTCTTATTTTCCTCCTTTTATTGACCCAATGAGCATCCAAATGTAAGAAACTGCAGCTTATTCTGGGCATGGAAGAGAGATATAAAGACAGATTTAAGGGATGATTTGAAGTTATAACATCAGCAACTTCTGCAGAGCCTTTCCAGCTGGGAAACCACACTTGTGTATCTTAGGCTGGCACTTGTGTTACTCTCTGGGCATTCAAATTTGCGTGATTTCACGTGATCTCAGGAGCTTCTTTCTGTAACTGGGTGATTGTGTTTATCCTTGGCTTCTGTACATTTTGGGGGTGTGTTGTAATAGCATTGAGTTTGGGCATATGTGTAGATACTAATTTCTTTGGCTGGAAATATTAGTAATGATGAAATTTGGGAGAATTCTAGTAACTCTTGAATTCAGTGTTTAATACACAGCTCTTGAATCAGACTAACCTGTAAAGCAGAGAAATGCACCTGATGTTCACAGCAGGCATTTGGAACACTAGTGGAGACAGGGGTAGGATAAATCTCTCTGAGTAAGAGTTTAATTAATTGCACTTTGAATTCCTATAAGAGATACTGTCTTTGTGTGGTGAATACCATCTCCTTAATTTCACATTCAATTTTAGACTGAGTAATAAACAAACCTCCCATTGCCTGTGGATCGACTTTAAAAAGTTTCAGTCTTATCAGAGAACATTTGATTATAGACTAATTTGCTATGCATCTCCTAAAGAATTCAGATTGATTCTGAGGAACGTGGGCAACTTTAAATTCTCTTACTCAGCCAAAAGAAAGTTGCATCTCTATGGACTTCCACTTTAGTTATTAATTATTATTGATGAACCCTTTCCATCAGCGTTCCAGCAGTGACTTTATCTTGACTATGTTGTTGTTGGAAATAAAACATTTTAGCAAATACTTGAGGTTCATTATGATTGTTTTCAGTAAATAGAGTAATATATATATAAAAATATATACCTCTTAAAAGTACTTGAAGATAATTTTGTGGCTGTAGTAAGAACTAAGGAATTGGATTTCCCTGAATAAAAGAAGGTGGCTTTTATCAATCACAGGAGCAGTTGGATCAGGCTATATTCGTATGTGTAGAGAGAGAGCCAGATTCTCATAACTGCCTTTTCTTTGTGTGCTTCTTTACATACATCCCATCTTATTTCAGGCTTTGACTCTCTCTGACCTCATTTTCCTGGCTATTTTAATAGTCAGTGAAGAAGATTAAGCATTTTTTTTGCTTATATACTTGATCTTTTCTTTATATAGAATCTTAAAATATGTCTGAATAGTCAAATTAAAGAAACATATTACTTTCCATGGATGAGAAGACTAACACTGGGGAGACCACATTTTGGGATGCTGATTTGTGGACAACTGCTGGATCATGGAATGTGGAATAGATGCTTTTGTTAGCTCAGTACTGAGATTCCAAACAGGAAGGATCTCTGCGTCTCTGCAGGGTTTTACCACAAGGGTTTATCTGTACAGTGGAATCCCTTAACCACTGTGCAAGACTGATCTCTGTTTCAGGAACACAGCTTGAATATCAAAGTTATGCCAAACCAAAGACCTTGACAAAGTTCAGGCTGTATTCCCATGAAAATATTCATTTCTGAAGATAGCAGATTATTATTTCTCCGGAGAAGTAGCTTTTGGATGCTACCACTTAAGTCTTTGCCTGTTGGGAATAGAATGCTTATAAATCAGACACGATGAATTTTCACTGGCAGTTTTTTTCTATGTTGATTCAAGAAACAAATCTTTGCTTTAGTCCCACTTGAAGGAAAAAAATAAATAGTGCAAGTAAAAGTCTGCTTTGGTTTTCACAGGTGACTGCAGACTATTCTTATTTTGGTACAGTTCTTTCTCAGTGTATTCCATTCTTCTTTAGTCATATTGCAGTGAGGTTAAATTCTCTAATGAACTATTCATCTGTGTATGAGAGCACAGCTGTTAATGCAGAAATTTTCAGTAATTAATCAGGACTGTTTCTGTTACGTAAAAGTGACTGTAAGGTGCATGCAGCTCCACGAATCAAAGTGACCTGTACAAACGTGATCTTCATCATCTGAAACTGGACAAAGACACAGATGTAACTTCCACTCACCTTGTACACAGGAGGACTTTCACCTTCAAAAGCAATCTCTGAATAGGATTTTTAAACTTTATTTTCCCCTCAGAAAATTAGATGGTATGGGTTTGAAACAATCTAGCCCTCAATGTAAGTTAGTTATGCCTACCTGCCTTAGCAAAAGTATTTCTCTTTTCTTCTCTTTTCTTTACCCTCTTTCTATTTTTTTCAACATATACCATTATCTACCACACCAGGGAGTAAAATAAGTTAAGTAAAAGGAAATCATGGTTAAAATCACAACTCAAGAATTAGCTTTCACTTTGGGGGGGAAATTATTGAGCACAAAGCAAAATACATTTTAGTGAAGGAAATAATGAGAGACTTACTTATGAAAAATACAATCATTTTAGAAAACCTTGTATACAGTGGGTAATAATCAGTTCTCCATAATATTAAAGAAGGAGCACTCTAAATTTTTTGACATCCCTAATCATGGAGCCTGGGGAGCTGTACAGAACATTTGCATTAAATTACTCCTCATTTTCCCAGCCCTATCTGCCCCTTCCTTAGGTTTCACTGCCAGCATTTGTGAATTTGGCAGAAGCCTAAAGATTTCGTAGCTAATATTGTCATCTCCTGCCAGGAATATCAGAGTAAGGTGCATTAGATGCTGCATGGCAATTAAGGATTGAGGGAAATCGTGCTGATTTTCACATGTGGCACCCAGGTGCCATCACTTGTATCACATCACTCGAGTGGTGTTGCAGAAGAAGCTCCCATGCATCACTTCTCATGTCCTGGGTGTTTCTGTTAGAGCTCAGGTGAACTCTGGCGGGGCGGAGGTGAGCTGCAGTTTCCAGAGTGCAGTGGCAGAGGGATGGAGCAGCTCTCAGGCCTCTGTGAGCTGTGTGTGCCTGCACTGGGCTGCTTTTCACTTGATTGCAGGGCAGGCAGCTCTCCCTGACATTTCCCATTGTGGCCTTGCATTCCTTTCCCCGGTGGCATTGTCTGGGCTCCCACCTCAGCACTGTTAAGTGGGCTTGTCCACAAGTGGTCATTCTTGGCCTAATTCTGCTTGCATTTAATGCTTTTTCCTACAACAAAAGTGGTGCCAGCTCAGCTGTATCAGCAGAACAGCTCTCTCCTGGGGCAGATCCAGCCCTGTAGGAATGCACTGCCTGCGTGCAAGTATTGCCTATGAAAACCAGGCTTTTCTGCACCTTTTTAACCCATGTAATCACATTAAGTCAAAACCAATGTAGTCAGTGGTGAAAACCTTAATACTTTTGGAGCATAAGCTCTAGCTGTAGAAATGTGTTAACAGGACAAGGGGGAATGGCCTTAAGCTGAAGGAGGGTAGATGGAGATGAGATTTCAGGAGGAAATTCTCCCCTGTGAGGGTGGGGAGGCCCTGGCACAGGGCAGCTGTGGCTGCCCCTGGATCCCTGGAAGTGTCCAAGGCCAGGCTGGATGGACTTGGAGCAATCTGGGATAGTGGAAAGTGTCCCTGCCCATGGCAGGGGTGGGACTGGAAGAGCTTTAAGGTACTTGCAACCGAAACAATTCTATGATTCTCTGAAGGTTTATCATTAGCATTACCCATTTACAGCTGATTATAAAAACAATCCCAGTGTCTTTAGTGTCTGTTTTTGAAAATCAGACATAAACATCCCAAGAACCGTGTAACAAACACAAGTGTGCACATGTAGGAAGTCCCCCTGCAGCTTTTAACCAAGGTCTGTTCTGCTGCCCAGGATACTACAAGCTGAGGAATCTTCCCCCTGCTTGCTGAATTAACAGAGGTGTAATGCTTGTTCCTTCCCTGGGCTATAATTATAGATGACACCCTGAGGAAAAAGATGAGTCTAGAGCATCTGGGTTGGGACTTCTGAGGTGGAGTGAAACAAAATTTCAATTAAGTGCAGTGGATTAGCACTGGCTGGGAAGTGGAATTGATATTCTGAAGGAAAGGGAAACACTTCAAGGAAACATTTGAATATTTCCCCAGTAAAAATTACTATAGACCTCAAGTGCCAAAACAAACAAACAACCCACTGGAATTGTCTAAATGCCATATTTTCTCATTACTGAACCATTGAGTTTTGATATTAAGTATTAAATTCTTTGGCATTATGTAACTCAATATTATGCAGATCAGAACATTAATTCTTTTGGCATCACTGAAATCAGGTTTAAACAGAAATAGATGCCCTTGAACTGTTTTATTCTTGGTAAAACTGCCTTTTCTAATAAAAAGCTCCTGTGTTGAAAACTAACTGGTCAGCTCTGTGTTTCAGCAAAAATTATCCCATTTGTGTATCTCTGGCTTTCTCCCAAACTGTTTCTGCTACCAGAATTCGATTTCTATTTTCTGATCTGCAGAGAGGGTAAAAGTTTTTGGCATGCATATCTTCATGCAGGCTGTGTAAAAAAGAAATAATAATAAATATCCATTAAGGCCTCTTCCCATTACTGCTTCCTCTGTTGATATGACTTAATGTGGTATAGATTAAAATTAAGATTATTCTTGTTAAAATACACAGTGTGATTCAGTCATCATAGGGACCCCTTTTTGAGTTATTGTGGAATTCCTGAGGCCCCACACCAAGGAAAGCCTCTCTGGGCTGAGGTAGGTAAATCTCATTTCCAGGGAGTAGAAAGACATTAACATTTTAGCAGTTGTTGGGAGTTTCAGTACCCTGTGACATGGGCTCTGCTCCATATTTAGGCTTTCTATCACATGAGAATTCTGACTTAATACTTTTACATCCCTTGCTGAAGCAAAGTCCCTAAGTAGGCTATTTCAATGAGACAGAGCATCCTCTTGTCCTTGGTGCCCACAGCTAAAGTCATTGAACTCAAAGGAAGAATTGCTGAGGGAAAACATTTGCCATTTGCTATTTAGTAGTTTGGACCTGGGTGATCACTCTGTGTTTCTTTTTGACTTTAAAATCTATGTCACCTCAAGAACTATAGAATTCCAAGAAGATTTATAATTGTTTCCTTGGAAATAGTCCCAGGGATAGCTACAGGGGAGCCAAAGCAGTCTCAAAGCCACAAGCTACATCTGTCATGTAGGACTTCAGTCTGTTGAAGAGCCCCCCTGCACAGAGATTTCGGGGGAGGGAAATTAAAAATGCACTCTGAAACACTCCAGTGATTTACCACAGAGTTTGCAAAAGCAACAGGACTTCTAAGTCTACCTTCTCTTGCTGTAACTTTCTCATTTATCACAGCCCTTCAAGGAGCTCCTCTTTGGGAGAACCCAATTCCCTGCTTGCTATTATGTCTTCTTCTTGTAACCATGAATCCAAAGTGCAGAACGCTGTTGGATGGGATTCTCTTCTGAAAGTCTGGGGAAGCTGCCTCAGGAGTAAAGTTACCAGTCTGATACATTTTTTTCATCCACATTTCCTGGCTTCTTCCACTAAAGACTCGATGGGATCACTGAGATCTCAGCTGGCAGAGGCAGCTCGTCCCTGTGACACGTGGCTTTTGTTTGCCACACAGGGAGACTCTGCACTGAAATAAGCTCTGCAAGCAAAGTGGGAAAAGGAAATCCCCTGCTCTGTGCAAGTGGGCAATGGGAGAAATCATGGGTTGGTGAAGAAGCCTGGCTAAAATGTCCTGGGAGCAGGACAGGAGTGTAAAAAGGATGGGCCTATTTGGTGGTTGCTATTTGCTGTGTGTGCTCACTGCATGTCAGCTCAGCAGGCTGGCATCTCTGGGAGTGGGAACGTGCTCTGGGTGGAAAAGAAATCTTTGGGCAGCAAGATATCTTAATGGGATTGCTGTGTCTATCCAGGAGATGTTTTTAAGGTAGCAAGGAAAGAACTAAGAAAGTTATCATCAAATTATATTGATACAGAGCATTTTTATAAAACAGTCTTGAAAGGACTCAGTACAAAGCTGTATTAGTTGAGAAGAAAATGTTTAGAGCTGAAGTAGGATCTTTTTATTTTCTCTTTTTCTTTTTTAAATGAAGTCTTCTAAATGAGAAAGTCCTGTAAATTTGTTCTTTATAGAAGTGAAAAATACTGCCTGTGGAGCTGCTGGTGGTTCATTATTGAACTGAGTACAGTACCTTGTTTTAAAGACTGTTTTTGCAAATGATTATTCTCCATTTCTGTCAGCCTTTCCTCACACTGTGGGACCCTCACTGAGCCAAGTCATTTAAAAGTCAAAAACTTAGTAAGTGTCTTGGTATGTTCAACACTGAATACAGTAGCAAACATATATAACATATATGTGACATCTTTGCTTTATTCCTTAGTTGCTCAGGATTCTCTTTGGATTGATTACTGTCACGTAAATAAATAGAGACTTTCTCTCAAATCCCACTTTTCAGGCTTTGACTACAAACTGAGAGGACTGGGACAGCAGAGAGGTTGGGGAACTTTTAAAAAGGGAATTGCTGGATGTAAATGTGCTGGCAAGGGGAAGAATTCTTACAGTTTTTATCTGTGACCTGATCCAAGGAGAGACTTCCTGTAGACATTGGATCAAGTCAGATATAGTCTGTGTGTCTTTGAAATAAGAAACCTGAAAAAGAAGATAATTCCAAGGACTAACATGGCCTGGATCACTGGTGTGTGTCTCCACTCTGCAAATACATCCTAGATATAAAAAGATCAATTGGATGATCTAGTTCTCATGCTTTGCATCCTCCCTGGCTCTTGTAAAATTGCATTGAAAATATTAAAACCTGTTCCATGATGAAAAAGGTGTTTTGAAGCATCTACTGTTGATTTAGGGAGTAGGTAACTAAAACAGAACTGCAGAGAGGAAAAGGAAGGACACAAACCAATGTCAGCCAATGAAGTTTTCAAAGTCACAAAGAAAGAACACAATAATATAAATTTTTTTTGCTCTGGGCTCTGACTTGCTGAGGTGAAACCTAAGATAGCAGGAAATGTTTTCTATAGAAAAAGGAACCTATTTCTATAGAAAAATAATATATGAGTGTTATAAAATATAGAAGTGGTAGTCTTTTCACCATATCATTTGACTTATATTAAGATACTCTGCCTTTTTCTGCTTTTTTGTTGGGTCCTACAATATTTTAACCTTTCTGTCCATTTATTCTTTTTTGTTTCTATGCAGGAGATACCATAAATCTTCCCTTTGACTGTGCATTGGTGTAAAATTGTAACAGCCCCATGTTATATATGTGCTGCTGTCTCCTGGCAAACATTGGCAGATGTTTGGATACTTACCACTCTCACTTCATGATCTCAGAAATGTGATCTCTTTTTATTATGAGGAAATATTTGTTGCTTATCTGATCCCAACCCCATTATGATTTCTGGACAGATTTTGATTGATTTCCTTAAGTTTTAGAATGTTTCTTAAGATCTTTCTGCTCAAAAGCACCTCGTGGCAGTGTAGAAAAGATCATAAGGACCTTGGCAGCTTTCTTCCCTGCATTTCTCAGATTCTCTCTCCCTTTCTAGAGTCAAGCCACAGCCTCCTTTGCTGCTCCTGCCATCCAGAAGAGCTTTCCTACAGCTCTCTGCCTCATTGATTCTCCATCTGTTTCACTCTGAGCATCTTTCTGGTGACCTATGTTCGCATCTGGTGTAAATATGCCACTATTCAAAGTGTTTTTACTCTGTCACTTACCATTTCAGGGGATGATTTATTGTGGCAGGGGCTGTGTGCTCTGTGCTGGAGGAAGGGAGGAAATCCAGGCACGGCCTCGAGGATTTCTTAGGTCTTGCTTGACTGGGATCGGGAAGCAGGAGGCAAAGTGGTGCCGAGAGCCGTGACTGAGAAATCTGTCTGCCCAAATTATGGGGTAAATGAAGGAGCTGGGGATCAGACAGGCAGAGGAGGCAGCTGTGTTAGACACATTTCCTGAAAGTTGGGAAGGACCCGAGCCAAACCTCATGGATGTCAGTCAGAAGCCTGCCAGCCACTCTGAAAGATATTTGGAAACAAACCCTGGAGGTTTGACTTGCTTTTCTGAGTTAGAGGACAGTGCCTTCATTACAATCCACTTCTCCTCTCCTTTTGCAGTTAGAAAAACAATATAATTCATATAGATGGAGCACCACATTACTGTCTAATAGCAATTTGTATTCTAAGGCTGTGCGGATTTTTCTCTTATTTCAACTCTAGATTAACAGGGGAAAGAATTACAAAAGAATTGCTGTTGGAAAAGGAATTTGAATACAGACCAGGTGGCTAATTTGCTCCCATTAGTTAGTATGTTTAACAAGGGAGGGTGCAGTCTGCATTAAAGTCTCTGGAAGAACATCTCTATTGCTATTTAGCATTGCTGCAGAGATTTGAATTTTTGCCTGCTTTCCTTTGTGCTGGAGCATTTTTCCCCCAAAACACTGGGCAAAGAAAATAGCATATGGATGAGAAGTGGCATGTCTGAACAGCTACGTGTGTCTATGACATGAATTGGTACAGAAGAAGAGGATGTATCATCATGCTTTGATAACAAGCAAATCAGGAGCAATTACTTTTTTCTTTCAGAGAAGAGAGAATCACTAACAGTACTTCAAAATAAGACTTTTTTTTTTCCCCCCTGGAGAATAATAATCATTCTCTGCGTAAGCTGAGACACCATCATCTCTTTCAGTCTTGCTGAGTGTGAGCCATGCGTGGTGTCTGAATGCATCTCTGCACTTAGGAAATAGATTGGATAGGCTCTGGTGATGTCACTGCTTAAGTATCACTGACTCCTGATCCAGTTGGATCAGATTTTGATCTTTATAACACATCCTCTATTCTGAAGGAGAAAATGAGTAGAACAGATTGTTTTCCATAAGGTTTTGGCAACTAGAAAACATTTGTGAAGTGATAACGTAGTGATTGCTCATGCCTGAGTATGTAGAATGAAATTCTATAAGGAAAACACTTCATTTCCTAGCAGAAGCTCATGGCAAATAGATGTGGCTTATACACCACAAATCACAGGTGAGGAGAGAAACCATGCTGCTATTGGACATTAAACAGCATGTTCAAATAATGCAGATTGATATTAAGAAACAAAGACAAGTGCAAATATCAATCTGCTAAAACCAGTCTTTTTTCCATGCCTGGCTTTTTATTTGCATTTAGTTGCTATTTTCCAACGGGATTAAAAAGTTCAACAGTTTCATGGTGAGGCTTATTTCTTTATATTGAAGAGGCCACATGGAAAAAGCCTGTTCCTCTGATTATAAACACTGGTGCATAATTAATGAAACAAAACCAGTTTATTTGTTAGCCGGTGGTGCAACGTGCTACAGGAAAAGCTGAGGCCTGGTTTTTTACTTTCATCTTTGTGTGTATTTTCTTTTGCTTTTAGCTTTGTTGCTCTGCAGTAGGTAAGTGGATGAAGGATGAAGTTAATGGTGCCTCTCTTCAGGTGTTTTCCTCAGCCAGCTGCAATATCCAGGCTGGCTTGGCTGCTCTGGTCCTTGCCCTGCTCGGTGCCCTGGGGTCCCCTGCAGGGCTGTCCCTGGCTCCAGGCAGAGGAGGTGCAGCTCTCCTGTGCCACTGCAGCTTGAGCTTTGCGTCCTGGAAGCACAAACAGGACAATTTCTACAATTTCTTCAAGCCTTCCTTCATTGAATCAGCCTCTTTTTCACCTTTTAAGTTGCTCCTGAGCTATTGAAAAGCTGTTTAAGCTTGCCACCTTGCTCCGTACATTTGCCCTCTCTCTGCTGCTATTATGGCAGAGCCGTAGAGGGATAGCATTACACTGGCTCCTACTGTGCCCATCAGAATTACAGGAATCAACAAAGCAGCTGTAAACCCTGTGCTAGGAGCAAGCTAACGATGGAAAAAAATACTCATAATACCTGTCGTTTGGTGTCAGTTGTTGTCTGCAAGGCACAATAGAACATCTGGAAGCGAGAACCCTCCTATTCAGGGAGCTGAAATTGCATTAGCTGCTCTGGCATAAAGGACAGGATTAGAATGACAGACCTCCCCACTGAAATATTTGCTTTTGAATAAACTTGTCAAATGCAACAAGGGGTGTCATGGCAAAACTTTCCTGCTTCTGCTGTGAGAAGTGCTTCTGTTTCTGTGATGACAAGAGAGCTGTGTTTAATTGAGCTGCATTTTGCTGCTGTCTGCTGTAGGCAGATACAATGAAAGGGGACAAAGGCCAAGTTCAATTCATTGCTATCAAGCTTCCTTTCTTCTAGGAGCAGGTAACAGCAAAACAATTACTGCAGGCTTAAAGCAGGTGTGCTGTGGCAAGAATGGGGGAAGCAAGAAACTGCTGCAGCAGCTTCCCATTAATTTATGCTCAAGAGAGATTCACCATTCTTTTGGCACAACAGGGGACCCAAATATAATGGGGAATGCAAACTAAGGAAGATAATGGAGAAGGAAAGCATCTTTCAGTACCTTTAGAGTTCATGAGTTATTCCTGTTTGCCAGAATCCACTTTGGTGAGCATTCACTCAGCATAATGAAAGCGTCGCTTTCCGTGTAGCTTTGTAGAAAATAGGCCAGGTAAATTTGAGATGCTTTTATAGCTTTAGTCATCTTTAAACTATGGATCAAATAGTTCTAATAAAAAAATTCTAAAAGGGTAGATTTCTCAAAACTTACATGCCATTCAGGACATTAAAACTAGATGAAGACCACAGGTCTGGCTTGTAACACTTTAGGAAGTTATGGAGGCAGCTTGTTGATAATTGATATACTTCAAAACATGGTCCTGACTTAGAAAAGCTTATCTTTGCTCTTGAGATTACTGTTTCTCCCCCAATATTTTTTCCTCTGTTTGTTTTAGATTACTCTGTAAGAAAAAACAATACCGGTTTCACACCTTGTTTGGGTGTTGGAAAAGCATCTCCACAGCTGGGCAGTGGCTTTGTCTGCCTCCCTCAGGGAGTTTGGGCACTAGAAACAAATCTGTTGCATTTGTGCAGTTTTCTTTGTGGGCTGAAGTTTCATCCTCTGTCCTCATAGGGTTGTCCAGCCTGTCCTCACTCATGTTGTGTCTTGTTGTTTGTGCCACCTTGGTGTGTCTGTAGAATACGTGCTGAACTAACTCAGGGGCTATTTGCAGCTATAATAATGACAAACATTGGCAGAATTAACCAGAAACTCATGCTTCAATGAGCCAATGACGTGAAGCCACACAGGAAACAAAAGTGTCCTTTCTGATTTTCTCTAGAGAATTTTGCCTTTTCTCCTCCATTTAGAAACCAGAAATGGGAGTGTATTTTAGATTGTGCCATCTCTATTGAATACACTTTGGTTTTGAAAGGTTAAACAAGAACTCTTTAGTGCCAGTTTAAAAATGGTTAGGCGTGAGGCTTGATGGCCTCAAGGTGCCTTATCCCAGAGCCCGTTTGGCTGCAGGGCAGGAACACACCCAGAGGGGCCACTCAGGTGGAGCTCCTGTCACACACAACAAGAGAGACAGAATTCCTGCCTTCCTTGACATTATACAGCAGTTGAAGTGTAATGTTCAACTAATGTGAATGAATTCATGTAATCTGGCTCTTAAACAAAAAATGAAGCATGCTGATTTGGGAGTCTTAACTGCTCATTTTCTTCAAAAATGGTAAAACAAAGTGATTCAACATTTCCGGGATGTTTTTTTTCCCACGCACTTCTAAATCTACAAAATGTTTTGTTGGTTTTTATGGTTCCAGGGTTACTTCCATAAAGAAGTTGATATTGCTCAGGGGAGGGGAAAAAAAATCACATTTCAATTCTTTCTTAGAATATTGTTTTAAGTTATGCCCAACAGATGACAACACATACAATTAATATTAACAGAATGGAATGGTTTTGTTTAATTTATTCCTTATGAAGTCCTATTCTTCTTCATGTTTGGATCCCAGGGGAAAAAAGCAGTTTAATGTGATTTCTGTTCCCCATTTTACTGTTTGCTAGTCTCAGATGGTCTTCTGGTCTCCCCCCTGCAGTGCTTTAATAGTGACCTGCCTCAAAAATATGGGGTTTGTTTGTTCCCTGAGCTCTTGACAAGCAGAAAGGTGCATATCAATTATTCAGTACAAATTTTCTCCCTGACAAAACTTTCCCTTGATATCTTAACACAGCCCTACTCATATACTGATTTCTTGCATCCTTTCAGCTTAGAACTCAGTGTCTATTGAGTTAACCAAGCTAATAATTTCTAGCTCTTAATGTGTTTAATGTGCTTCAGCAAGAGTTAATGTTGTTGTGGAGGTGAAGGTTAAAAAGTGTTGGTCTGGTCTGGCAGCTGCAGTGCAGTTTCTGGGGGAAACTGGAATTAAATGATTGTGTGTGCAAGGGTGTGAAAAATTCTCTGAAAATACTACCTGTAAGCACACAGGCCACCTGCATCCTTAGAGCTGGCACCTGGAGACCCTTGGAGTGAGGTGGATGCTCCTGTCATGGCTGTGGAGGGAATACAGGGACATGAGCCCCTTTCAGCTGTCCCATAATCCTGGCAGCCTCTGGGATGGAGGACAAGGAAGCAGAAATGAAAGGCAAAAAAAAGAGAGAACCCAAATCTAGGACAGAGGAGTAGCTAATGACAAAAAGGAAATTGCTAAGTGAAAAGGCAAGGAGATTAAATAGACATAAATGGGATGGGATTCTGGCTCTGTCACACATGAGACTTTCCTTAGGGGTTAGGATGGATTTTGCCCTTGTTGGTTGATGGAATTCTCCATCCTCTAAGCTGACTACAGCAAGCTATGAAAAAAGAGCAATTATTTCTTCTTTCTTGCCTGCTTTGAACAGTTTTTGGTAAGCATGGAAACAGTATTAACTATGTTAGTGAAACAAATTGGGTGCCAAGAAACACTGGTGCCCTCACACAGGATAGAAATGCACACAGCCTGAGAAGTCTGAGCTGCTGGGGGCTGAATGCAGAACCACAGAACACTTTCTGCAATAACTCCTGTGAGCATTCAGAGCAAGCAGGGCAATTTTTCCATGTCCTCCCCCTCATTTCTCCTTCAGGTGCTCTCTGTTGTGGTTCTTCCCCCTTAGGCTAATTGATTTTCACAGAGTTTTTCCTCTAGTTTTTTATCAGTTGATTAGAAAAAAACAGGGCCAACCTGCAAGTACCTTCTTATCTCCCTACATAAATTATAGCAGCAAACTCTTGCTTTTCTACCAGTAGATACCTATTACCCCATCTATTGTATCTACTTTTCTCGATTTCACTGTTTTTTTTTAAAAAAAGAATGTAAAATTGTGTGGTTTCCCAGACATTTGATCAAACAATTTCCCATTCTCCATCTGCTCCATATAATATTTGCTCCTCTTGCTACTTGGTGTTTATTTCTGTGGCCAATGGATGCAGTAAACGATTGTAATTTAATTGTTGCCAGAAGTTAAGATGATCCTCTCATTTGCACTATGGCTTTGCTTTTCAAAATTTCCTTTGTCTGTTATAATGCAGATCTCTACTTTGAATTAGAATTGTAAAATTATCTCCTGTGTGGATTTGAAAGCCACTGTCACAGCATAAACATCTTTCAAGGGCTTTATTCTTCAATCTTGTGTATTAAACCTGACTTTTTGTTAGCTACTAATGAAGCCTTTGCTGTTGTCAAGGCACTAATGAGTGCGAAAGGGAAAAGACAACATTGTAGGATATGTGAACTTTGAGAATGAGTTTTAATTGATGGCTTGTAGTTCACCATTTGGAAAATGTCAGCCTTCTGGAAGCCATGGGTGGTGTGCTTTGTTCACTGTTGCTTCTTCAGTAATAAAGAACTTTCTGTCAGTGCTGGAAACCACAGAACTGAAAGTTTGTTATAATTTTCCATGGTGCTAAAAAGGACATAATACGTGGATGTTTGCCCTAAATATACACCTATAAATTCACCTACTTAGCCTAGTTAAAAAAAAAAAAATCTGGAGTCTCAACTTTTTAATTCTTACCTTTTGTAAATATTTCTTCCTTCTGTCCTGTGAAGAAAGTGTCTCTTTCTTTAAATTTGATAAATTTACTGAAGCAAACCACAGAGCCTCCCTGCTTTGTGTGTTAATTGCATTATTTTCATTTACAGATGGGGAACATGAGGAGGTTAAGTGGTTTGCCTGTGGTGTGGGCCGAGTTTGTCTCTTGGTGTGGATTAGGATTGAGGAAGGGGAGTCCTTATCACAGTGACTGGGAGCATTGGGAATAACCAACAGGTCTAGGAGTGAAACCTGGAGCCTGCTTATACCCTCTGTACTAAAATGGCACTACAAATGAGTGAATTACAGGTGAAAACATTCATACGTTAAAATGAGGCTCCAAATTACCCAATTTGCTGTGCCTTCTGGTTTGATTTTGGCTAAATTCCTAATCCAGTTTCCCACAAGAGAAACTCCTACTGTGAATAGCTGCTTCTTAATAATACAATATTACTTTACTGATTAATATTTGTTGGACACTTAGTCTAATTACGGTTTCTCACAGCTACTTTAATTACTATAATATGAGGTTTAACTTAACCAAAATATTCCAGATGAGTTTAGCAACGCTTTGCAACTTAATTCTGTACATGGGAGCGTGGCAGCTGACTATGGGGAGAGAGGAGAGCACACTCCTTCCTGAGCCCAGGACACGTGTTTTTGAATGATAAGATGTGTCAGTATTTTTGTTCCTGAATCAAAAGATGTAATACTGAGGATTTACAGAATCTGAGAGCTGTGAAACGTCAGCCTGGGGAATAGCTGCAGTGAACATGATTAACTGGATAAAGGGGAGCTCTGTGTAGCGCAATTGAGGATGTCAGTGTTTACTCACTAATTGAAATTGGAGAGGCAGAATTAAAAGCTTGTGATTAGTAAGGCATGCCAATGCCTTTGAGGGCTAGCTCCTATCTTTTCAAATGTGCAGAGGAACACGGGATTGTTTTTCTCGGTGAGAAATTATCTTGTTTCTTCTACGTCATTTGCGTTGAAAAGCAAAAGGTGAAATATGGAGATAAGATTTTGGAAGAAATTAGTCAATAAGATTTTCTTTCCAGGACATCCCATTTTAAACTAGGGGTGTAGTCCACATCCATATTTGTTGGATATCTTAGTGAGAAGTATGAAATACTTGGACTGGATTTCTGCGCCTTGACAGGGCATTGCTGAAGGAGATCAGGCATGAAAAAAGTGGAGGATTCACTAAAGATGTGACTTGGAACCTGTAGATCTCAGCTCTCCATTTGTCATCTCCAGTGCCATTTGCAAATCTCACACCTCAATTTCCTCTCCTTTTATAGAAAAATGCTTAAAAGCAAAGAATATTCTTTACTATTGAGAACAATAAGTTATCAATTAAAACTCAAAACCCAACAGATTTTTGTGCATCAGTCCTGTTAAATCAGGAATGATGCCCCTGAAAGTCCCACCTGAATTTTGACATACTTAGTATTTACCCTCAACTTGCACTGGAAATGCTTGAACTGCATATTCAAATAGAGGACTTGAATACTTGATTGATAAAACTTCTGATAAGATAAATGTTGTGGGAATAAATCCTTCATTTTTTCAGGGACTCAGACTTCATTAAAACTTTGTTCTCCTCCTCTGAAATTGTTTATATCAATTTAAGGAAGTAGCAATATATGTAGCTTCAGAAATGCTCCTGCTTCATAAGATGTAGGAAGGCATGGGAATTTGATTATGGAAAAAAGATCTCTTACAATATTTAAAAAAGAAAAATTATGTTTCTGGTTTTGCATAATGCTGGTTTATTTTGAAGTGTAATGCTTTATGCTTTCACCCTTGCAAACTGATTCTTATTTAGGAGATGAAAGATTGTGCAAAACAGAATATTCTTGTATAATTTAAACTGCCTGATAATGTGCTGTAGCCTCCTAGAATTCAGGCCCAAACATTAGGCATTGATTTAAAAAAGGCATTTAAATAATTTAAAATTGTTCAATGCTGAGCATGATCAGCACCCCAATCATTTTCAAATAAAAGTACCTATAAAAATTGAAGCAGATGAATAATTTTAAATTGCTTTATACTGTGCAAGCACAGAACCCCAATCACTCTGAAGCTGAAGCACATACCAAAGGAAAAAAAAAAAAAAAATTGAAGTGCTCCAGTAAATTTAAATTGCTATATACATGGAAAAGGGCCTTTAAATTACTGGATACTTGAATTTTTTCTTTAAATTTTCTTATTTTTATGTACAACCCAAATAGCTTTACTTTGTTAAAATGAGCCAAACAATATGGTTTTATAAACTTGCAAAATATTACATTAACCTCTGTTCCATGTAGTGATGGTGGGACATTCCACAATCAAGTGTCACATATCCTGCTGTAGGAATTCGGAGTACTATTATAATTAAAGCGGGATCCAGGGCAGAGATTTACATTTCCCACCACTTCTCATGTGTTTATTGTTTGTGTCTGCTGCCTGTAGAATGTCATGTGGAACAGCTGATTTGTTTGGTCAATACAGATAATTATAGAACAATTAAATGTACTGGAAGTGCCATTCTCAAGGTTTAATGGGGAGGCTACAGTGGCTTCCTGACCACTGCAGGAGCTGGACTTGGTCAAAACAACAGATTCCAAAAGTTTATTCTAGAGGTTCCATGGTGGAATTTGTGGGATACAACGTCTGGTCTTGTGCCTCACAACTGCCAGCTCTTCCTCCACCTAAGGAAAATTGTTCTCATGGGTACAGATAATTTTTCTATGATCATAATTTCTACAATAAACCAAAAAAAAATCCCTTTGACATTTTTAGCGATATCCAGTGTTTCCCAGAAGCACCATTCCTTGATAGTTGAAAAAAAGTTCTTCTGTATAGAAATAAGAAATAAGTATTTAACAGGGTGTTACTGAGGCTTCCTCCAATACTCCTGAGATCTCATTCTCAACGTGTCAGGGTTTTCTTTGACTGCCTAATACATGTGAGGTCAACAGTTGAATCTTTTGCCTAAAAGATTTCATTCAGCTTTTAAATTGCAAGCAATTATAAGAGAGAGGGTTATGGACCAGGGTCTTGGTTTCACATTATTTATGTTCTAATTAACTTACCAGACTGATTTTTTTCCACCCTGCTTTGGCTACTAAGTGTTGATCTTTAATAGTTATCTGTTCCTAACATTAATGGGTTTTATTTCTTTGGAAAGGTCGTTCCTGATGTAATGTCACTGTTAACACAGGGGAGCCTGTAAGTTTTAGACATTTTGCTTGATTGTGATGAGCTCAAAAATATTGAACTACTTGCTGTCTTTTCCCTGGGGGCTGCTTTCACTCAGAAGAGTTTACTACAAGTTCTTTTTAATTTTTGACTGAGTTTTTGCAATTCATTAAAAGTACTCCTCAATGAGTACAGCCAAAAAGACTTTTTTTTTTTTTTAAATCCTTTTACATTTATTTCTTGATGACTCCATGAGCTTGAAAATTACTTCTTGTTGTAGGTAAACACATAACCTCTGGACTTATAAAATGAGCAGTGATGCAAAAACTTTGGTCAAAATGATTTAAATCCATGTATGGTTACTACTGCACTACTACTGAGGTTCAGTTACTGCTCTTTAGGAAGAGAAAGTGAAATCACTTAAAAAACCAGCACTGAAGAAGATTTCTAAGTGCAGCTCACAGGATTTTTGTGAAAATGAGGAACAGGGGAGAAGACAGAGAATGTGTTGACCCACTAAAAAGATTAAGGTGATTTACAGCCCTGTCCTTACTCAGAGTTCACCTCTGAGCTTGGTTTTAAATAGAAATGCGTAGGAAGCCAATCTTCACAACCATTTATTTTAATACTATCATACTATTATTGCCCTGTAGTATTTACTGAAAAGAAAAAGTGACCATGTGATATGCATATACCTTCATTAAAAAGTTCTCTATAGTTTGTTTTACAGAATAGATTGTCTTTTTCCTGTTGATATCAAATAAAATCTTGTCAAAACTGGTAGTGAGGTTTGTGTTGGGCTCCTTGTAGAAATATCTCAGACTTTATTATGAGTCTTTAGACATTAGACTTGTTTTTTCTCCAATAACCTTGCTGGAATCAAGGGATTTTACTTGAAAGTATTAATTTTTAAAAAATCTTGCATTTGTGAGTGCTTAGGAGAAGGTCAGAAAATGTTCAACAAATCTTTTTTTGAAGTTGAAAACCAGATATTTTCACTTGTCCTTATACTTTTATGAGTTCTGGGGGTTGGTTTCTGTTTTTGTAATGTTTGAAGGTGATAGAAGTACATTTGTGTTTAATCCTTAAATCCACGTTATACTTTCAAAGATTGTTTTCAGCAAGCTCATTTTCAGTTTTAGCTTAGCAGTGCAAAAGACAGATGTTCAGTGTTACACTGAGTTCAGATTGTGCTGCAGTAATAATTGCTTTAGACTCTAACTTTGTGGAATATGAGGAAAATAAGAGGTTGAAGGTGGTTTTTTCTTTTTGATAACTATCATGCTGCTGGGAAATTAAATGTGTATCGTGTTCCTCCGAGTTTCCAGCCATCCCATCCAAAACCCACTATCTGCTGCGAGAAATATGATTTTAATTTTTTCCCTAACAGCTTTTGCCACATCAGTGTTTTCCTATGTGGAATAATGACTTTGCCCCATGGAACTCCATGTGAAGAGTTTTAAATAAGTTTAAAAAATTTTAAATTTATTTCCTTTTTAGAAAACCAGAGACCCATATTTTCATTCATCTAAATGCTTCATGAGCTCATTACTACTGGGAAAGAGGATCAACCTGTTTATTTCATTGGGCAATAAATAACTAAAATGTTTGGTATGAGCAGATCTTCAAAAAGGTTATTGTTGTAAGGCAGTTTAGGTTTCAGAAATTCCACACCTTGCAGCACAACCAGTCCAGAACTCTGACTTTCAATGTTTCTTCTTTATTCCTCTTTCACTGGTACAGGAGTGCTATTGAATGGCTCATTTGCATTATTCTGTACCCTGTAAAATGAATTTATTATGCAGCTTCTCTAAATAGGCTAACCAGTTGTAATCTCATTCCGGTGGTGTATGGGTTTCAGCAAAACATGATTACTTCTTTCATAATGCCTAAAAATAAACAAAAAATAACCTTGGAGCCCAACCCGTCCTTTTGCTCGAGTCTAGTGTGTTAAATGGTGCTATTAATCATGATGGGTAGTTATTTACTTGTTAAATACTTGAGTAATTTAAAATATTACTTACTTTGTGCACAAATAACAGGTTTTGGTCTCTGTTATTAATCATTAAAATACTTAATGAAGCAGGATGAGAGCCATTCCCTGGATTACAAAAATCTGAGCAGCGTTCAGATACCTCTGCACGGCTGAGAGGGAAAGTTGATCCTGCACTCTGAGCCATGTGGGTACAAATAATTCTCAGCTTGGAGCTCTGTTGGAGCCATGGACAGATCCTGAACCTCAGCTCGGAATCTGTATGGAGAGGGAAGGCTGAGCTCGGGATCTGGGCTGGAAGATCTCTGCTGACCACGGGCAGAGCTGGTTCCCATCTGGTCAGAAAGGGCATTGATTTCACAATGCATGAGCGCTTGCATCTGTGTTTGTATTTCATAAAGCTTAATTCTGCCTCTGTTTGCAGAAGCTGCTTAACATTGTTGTAGGTAAATGGTGGTCCTGCCTCCACCAAAGTCAAATTTCTCTTTTTGTGCTGGTTAATTTTAGAATGATTGTGAGCCACCAGCATGACAAGACTTCAAAATGAATTTTAGGAAGCGTTAGGAGCATATTTTGGGCTTAAGGAAATATCCAGACCCTGGAGAACATTTATCTGGAATTCTTTATGTATTTTGTGCAGGTGGAGCTTAAGCAGGCACAAAGAAATGTTACTGAGATGATCACAGGGATGTATCCAAATAGGAGATGGAAAGAGTTTGGTTTGTCTAGCTCAATAAATTGAAGATTTAGAGGGGACAAAGGTTAATTTAGTTAAGAGACAAGACTTGTACAGGAATAAATGGCTATAAATTGACCGTGAACAAATTTATTCTGGATGATATGAAATGACCATCAGAATAAGGGTCAGGAAAAGTGAAATGTAGGAATTATTTATGATTGGGATCAAGTGATCTGGCCAGCAGATCACTGTGCCTGCCTGGGACACCAGAGGTGGTTCCTGTGTAAGGGTGTCACAAAATCACAGGATTGTTGGGGTTGGAAGGGACTTCTGGAGATCATCCAAATCCACCTTCCTGTCAAGAGGGCTTACCTGGTTCAGGTGGACACAGGAACGTGTCCCAGTTGGTTTGAAATGTCTCCAGGGCTTCTCTGGATTTCCCAACTCAGGGGAAAGCTAGCTCAAGTTCTGGGACATTGAACATATGTTAGTTAAATTAATTAAAAATCTTATTTTAGGGCGCAGTTTCATGGCAGTTGCCCCAGGTTGGGGTGCAGACTGTGGGGCACTGGGATTCACAGAACTTTGTGATGACTGGAAAAGTGACTGGGGAGAGAGGATTGTTCCAACTCTGCCTGGAAATGAGGATACTGTCCAAGTGCTCCTGTACTTTGCAGGCACTGCCCAAATTATTCTCCTTCACCCTGAACAGTTTGGGTTCCGTGGTCACTTTGATCTCTGAACAGACCCTGGGAGCAATAATAAATGAATAAATCATTTCCGAAGAAAATGATGGTGCCTCTTGCAGAGCTCCTCAATTTCAGAAGGCGAGTGGCTGTTTGGAACTACCTGTTCTGACACTACCGGCGGCAAATCGCTCCTTGAATAACTTAATGAGATTCCCAGTGCCAAGAAAGATGCACACCTTTTACTGAATATGCAATAAAATCCTTATAATAAACATAGGTATGTAAGGAAAGTGCTCATAAAAGGGAAGTTCCTGTGGTAGATAGTCTCACAAAAGGGTTTGTCACATTTTGTTTCCAGTTAATGGATGCCTACCGCACTCACGCAGCTTCAGTGACAGGAGAACTGAATTCATTTAAGCCAATAAAGTCATTCTAATTTGCATTTTCATAGCCCACTCTTCAGCACTCCGAGTGTGACTTTCCCTTTTAGGACAGAGCTGTGCAGTAAATGGATAGGTAGGCCCTTTAAAAGGATATTTATCATCCTTGAAGAATCTTAGTGCCAAATCTTAATAGCATTTCTTACAAAAATGACTGGAATTCTCTATCAGATATGGAGGTAGAGCTGTAGAGATTGGGAACAGTCTTTTATTTTTAACTTCTATCCTGATAGAAAGAAGAGCAGTTAAAGCCTGAAACAGTGAAAACTTCCCCCCAAAATGAAAATATTGCATAAAACTGCCCCAAATCATAGCATTCTAGAAATAAAATAATTTAAAAGAACTGTGTGTTTAATTTAGTCACATGCAGAGATAAATAATTCAACATACCTTTATGCAAAGGTACCTTTGAAATACCTTTGTTAATTATGCCAATCAGAGGATAATTTATTCAGGCTTTTGAGGGTTTTTTTGTTCCAGTTGTTATTAAAAAACACAGAAGACACAGAGAACTTCATGTCCAGAGTGTGTGTGTGTGATTTGACCCAATAATTGCCTTAGGACCTGCTGACACTCTAATCTGTGTAATGCAGAATCAGAACCTTACTTAGAGCAGCTCTCTCTTTATTTTAAGTATCCCTCTGTTAATTTCATTTGAATAACTCCCTCATTTAAATCTGGAGAGAAGACTTAAAATTTCATCATCTCCCTATGACTGTGTGCTGTTTATCACTTCTTTCCTTCTCTGATGGCCTCTTCCCTTATCCCTTTTTTGTGGGTCTGGTGTTACAGCACCTGAACATGGAAAAGGCTTGAAGATTCAAAGATGTCAATCTGCATGATAAAAATATTTTGTCATGAGCAATTTAATTCAGTGTTGGCAGTTCTCATTATTCTGATTACTTTTTTCTCTCCATTCTCAGCTCTAAGGATCACCGTATTTCTTATGAAAATCCAAAGTTTTCATATGCAAAAAGCAAATTTCTGTTTCTCATGTTTCCACAGAAAAGCTCAGAAGCATAAATTTTCGATACCCACTTCCAAGTAAATGAGTCAAATAAAACAGAAACCCCAAAACCATACTTTAAAAGATAAAAAAAACCCCAACCCTACCAGGAGCTTCAAACAAAACAACCAGAACTAAACCCTCATTTCTCAGGAAGTGACTCATAATTTTTGAACTCTTGAAATTATTTCTCTTAGTAAAAATGAGCGTGATTTCAATTTTAGCTCCTCCTTTTGTGTTCTATGATGATTTGTTTTCATTTCAGATTACTCTCCTGAACTCAAAGGTAAAATGTGGCCCTACAGAATATTTTCCTCTGACATGAGATTTGTTTACTCTGTGCAGAATTCCTGTCTGGGCAGATGGCTTTCACAGGTGTCTGCACCATTTACATTTCTAATTAAATAAAGCCTTACACAAGGATGGATTTCACACCATAAGAATGTGTGTGAAATGCAATTAATATTTTGCAGCTTGTGTTTCTGTGCTAGGTGATCTCCTAAAGGTAGGGCTAACGAAGATATGAGGGTGTACACAACAAAAGGTGAGAAAATTCATTTGCAGAGTGAGCATGTGGCCAAACTGAAACTGTGCAAGTTGAAAAGAACATAAAGATTCTGGAATTCTTTAGCAAGACCTTTCTGAGATGACTTTCAGTCACCAGAAGAGGAGGTAGAAGGACCCTGGTTTTTTGAGGTCTTGTGACACCCAAAGGTACTTTAGCATCAGGGAGTTTGTTCATTTCCTCTCCATTATAGCACTAAATTACTCTCCTTTTTTGCCTTCCAACCATATTCTATATAAGCAGCTTTCAGTGCAAATGTTGAGGTCAGTAAAGGCCACCAGCATGTGCGTGCTGGTTTGTTAACTAAAAAAAGGTGTTTCTTGATATCTCACCAGGAGTACAGTTCTAGCGCAGTGGCCAAACTAGCACAGGAGTTATCTGAACTATGACATCTCCTTACAGCAACTGGCAATAAATTCTGAAAGAAAAATTGTCAGACTGTGAAAACTGAGTCTTTGCTCTGCACATTTCTGAAAAGCAGGAGGTTATGAAAAACTTTGATTTGGCTTGTTGGTGAACACAGGATCTGTAGGTCTGAGTAGTCATGACTTTGCTTTGCTTTTCAGGCTTTTACCCTTTTACATTTCATGAGCAAATTGTTTGCTGCCTAACTGTCATTTTTGTTCAACAATTTGGCTTTTTTCTTGGTTGCAGCTGAAGGATCCTTTTGTATTAATTAACCAGCACCTGGCTAGTTGTGTGAATAATATTCGTATATTCAGAGTTCTACATATGACATTTAAATATTATTTGCAGTGTATTTAGATGAAGTCTTTCTTTAGGCTCCTAACAGTCCATAAACCCCTTTATTATATCCAAAAATATGAAATCTACATGATGTTTAAATTCAGAATATATTCTGCTTTGAACAAATCTCTTTGCCTTAAACATATATCTGCCTGGCTTATTTTTTTCAAGATATTTCTAAAGACTACTGTCCCCACTGTGAAGAACCTTAACAGAAATTATTTTAATGAGAGAGACATTTAGTTCTCATGAAGTTTCTTCATGAGAAATATAAAGAATAATTTTCCTTTTAAAAGACAATTAATTAAAAACTGTCCATCTGATGACAGATTAAACATTTTGTCTGACATGTTGAGAAGAAGAAAGTGCCTGGAATTGCACAAGTGGAATAAAATGTTCCATTTCACAGCAAGGCCAAACTTGAGTCTTGTAATTATTTCAAAGGGAGGAAAGGTCATTTTCTATTTGCTGCATCTCTATTATGTGAGGCTTCTGTACCAGGCTTACAGAAGTTAACTCATGACCCATTTAGATTGCCCAGATTTCAAAGTCAACTTAGACTGTCACAAATCTGATAAAGTAGACATATTCCCTTCTCTAAGTACTGCCAGAGATGATGTCCAAAGAGGCTTTTTATTTATAGCTCTGTAAGACAAGAGTTCCAGCTTTAAGGCTTGAGTAGCTGTGAGATCAGAACATGATTTGCCTCTTACTTGCTATGTTTAATCCTTTAGGGGAAGAGCTGTTTGTGGATAAATTTCAGGATATATGGCTTGGACTGTTTTTCTGCTGGGGACTCATTATATAACTTTGCTTGCATCTTGAGATGTGAAGAGGTTTTCTCCTGCTGTGATTGCATTTTTATGCATATTCATCCAGGAACACTGAGTCAGAAAGACAGGTACTTTAAACCTGCACCTGTGCACGCAGAAGATGTGTGCAGAAGATGCATGTGTGCCTTTCTTCCTGTGCATATGCCCATTGAAATGCATAGAGGGTGGGTTTTATAACAATCAGTAATCAAGCTTTATGCACAGTTTTCAGGGCAGGCTCTGAATACCTCAGTTCACATTTGCAGATGTCTCCTGCTGGAAGACTGAAGGGGACACATCCAATTCTCAACCCCCAAATCTCCAATGAAATCAATATATCAATGTCATTTGGAGAATGAGGGATTGGGAGCTGTGGTTTTAAACCTTTTTAAGAACGACAGGAATAATGTGATCATACCAAAATTAATAATAGTCAAGTGTATTGCACTTTTCTTGGTGTATTACTTTAAATCTGTCTCTTCTTTCTTGGTTAATCCTTCCAAGGGACCAATGTGGAGCAGGTCAGGGTGGAAGGCAAAGGTGTCCATCTGTTGTGTTTGCCTTCCACCAGATTCACTGCCATGAAATATTCTGGCTGCTTCTCGCAGTCTGCTGGCACTTCTGGCCAAGCTTTTATAGCAACTGTCAGTGTCATGAAACAAATGATCCAGCAGTTGGCTCCCATAAGAACAACTAATGCAGAGCAGGTGGGGCATCGCTGCCTTTGGATTTTGGAATTAGGATCACACAAGGCTTTAAATGAGTGGGAAATGCAAAAAGGGAGAGAGCAGATCGCAGTATCACTGTGATTTAGCAAATGGATTGTGAGTGGTGGGGAATAGGGAAATGTGCAGATGTTAAAATATTGCAGGACATCTCTTTAGGTCAGGATCAGCCGACTTGGATGATAAAGGAGTGGAGGTGGGACTGGGAGATCCTGCTGGTACGCTGGGAGAAGTGACAGTGCTGTTGTCACCTCAGCTGGTGAAGGAGAAAGGAGCCTTCAGCATTCACTGGTGTGGTACTGGGGAGAAATCGTCTTTATTTTACTCCTGAAGAACTTTATTTCCAGAACTGTTATTGTGTGTTGAAGATGTCTTGAGTAAATTGACCCACTGTGCAGAGCCACTTGAATTTAGGAGCAAATGTCATTCAGAACCCCTGTGTTTGTTTCCTTTTTGGTTGCCACACGTGCCCTCTCTAGCTGATCGTGCTGACAAGCAGCAGATTGCCCATAAAAAATTTGACATCAGAGTGGTCAGTGCACCATCTGAAAGTCAGGTTTTGTAAAACACCTTTAGATGTTCTAAAGTACTTCTGAAAATGCACTTACACATGTATGGGTTGGAAAATATGATTTGGCTTTTCCTACTCTTAACCTTGCCTCCTTTTACCTCTCTCCTTAACCTTTTAAACTTTTCAGTAATTTCCTTTTGCTTGCTCCTTCTTTCTTGACCGTTCTTACCTCCATGCTCTCATTTAACAGCTGCCAAGAAAAATAGCCCTTCAGGCTGTTTACTCTATTCAGGGATAAAATGCTTGAGAGCTCAAGATCAGAACTGTACCTATTCCCGAGCAATTTTATTTTGCTTTTAAGCTTCTTCCTTCAGTGTTCCTGTGGTGACATGGAACTTGGGTGACCATGTACTAACAGTGACACAAACTGTATTCAATGGAACCTTCAGATCCACCTCCACTATGATGCACTCATTTCTTTTTCAGTCCTCCCTTGGTATAAGCAAGCTTTTGATTATAGGGAAAATGGGCAAACTGTGACTTTCTGAGGGAAAGAAAAGAAACCATTTATACTTGCTAGAAAAAAATTACTTTTATAAATGAAACTTCTGTAGGTGAGACTTTACCCTTGAATGTAGAATTTCTTCTGCAACTTGGTGATCAAATAACTTTGAGACAGATTTGCAGCTCCTAATTTATCAGTTATTCAAATCAACTTGCATGTGCTTAATTTCAGCATATATTTAGGTCCAGCTGTATTTAGCTAGGCCTAAATAAATGTGATATTTTAGGAGAAACATTACACCCTATGTTTTTACAGACCAGTAACATTCTTTATTGATATTCTGAACTGAAATTCACCTTGAAAACTATCATTTTGTAATTTCAATGCCAGCCCATACATATAAAAGCAAAAACCTTACATAAAAATTGCTTAGCAAGATTTGAAGGGGAAATGTGATGTGATGGATATTTTGTTTTATGAGTATGAACCCCAATGTTTTGTTTTATGAGCACTGAGCCTAAACCCGCTATGGTTCCCAGAAGCCAACATGATGGATGAAGGAGTGGATGTTAAAAGTCTATTTCTGCTTTTTTTCCCCCCTCAGGTTCTGCTGCTTGCATGTGCAGAAGATTTAGAATGTGTCCCTGGATTCCAGCAGAAGGTTTTTTATATAGAAAAGCCATTTGAATTCACAGAGGACCAGCTGGTTCTGAACCGTATGTTATTTTCGTATATTACTATTGTGCAAAAATCAGAATTGTTTATGTATTTATTTCATTCCTGCCATTTATCAGAAAGCTGTTTTTTGTTTTGTACCTAAGGTTTTGGATCTTGCCATGATTCAGTCTGACTTCCCCTGCATTAATCCTGTGTCTCTACAGACTTTACTCTGTTTCATGTATTAGAAATGGCAAAATCCAATATATAATCATTTAGGGCTATGTGAATATTGTGAAAACCTAGAATCAGACACTTCTTAAAAATTAGATTTACTCTGATTTTTTTTCTAATCTTAAGTATGAGCTTGGAAATCAGGACCTGACCACACCTCTATTAAACAGATCTAGAAGTTTTTATTTTGAAAGCAACACAGATTTAGAAGTTTGTATTTTGAAAGCATTCACAGCTGATACAAGTCCAAGTCTTGACATGAAATTCAGAGGCTGGAAGAAGTTTGGGATCCTCAGTGATAGCAAAGTGTCACACAGCTGGAATACTCAGTATATTTCCATTGAGCAGGTGTCACATCATAAAGCCCAATCTGGCACAGTATACCCAAAGCATTAAACTGAAGGAGATTTAACAGTTTTTCAGTTCTGGTGTTAGTTCATTCCAATGCTTCGGGGTTACAAATCGCTCATTCCGTTCTGGGACTTTGGGACTTCAGCACTGTCAAACAGAAGTGGTGCCTTATCCAGCGGTCGATGTCTTTACAGACTTAAAAAAAGGGATTTAAGTGCCTCCATTTTCATAACTTCCAAACATCTCTGCATTTTTACATGTGATTTTATTACTACTGATTTCTTTGTTGTGCTTGGCTGCTGGTGATGAACCAGGAATTCTTTTCAGTGTCCAGCACTGGGCAGTAGTGCTTGGCTCCTATGGCAGTATCTGCATCCTACAATGGGATACATCCCATAGCTTGGAGGAACCAAGAAATGTAAACCAATATTACTCATCAAATGCACACATTTCCCATCTCAGTTCCCCCCAGATATCGCTGCTACATACTGATGTATTTTCACTTCAGATGAAGGTGTAATCTTTGCACAGTCCCTTTAAAATAGCACTAACTTCTCAAAACGAAATGTCAGAATTAGTTGTCAAAGTCTATTGAAATAACTCTCTTAAACTTAAGTCATTCAGCCTTTGGAGATACTAAAATAAACCTCTAGGATAACATTTTTAGTCTCAGCATTTTGATATGTGGCTTAGTCTGAGCTGCTTTTTCACAGGAACTTTAGATCACGAGTAGTAATACTAGTCAGAGATGTGAGATTGTTGTTTAGCTTAGAAAAGATATTTCAAACTTCATATTTTTTTGGGGAAATTTCATTTTCTCTGGAATTCCTATTTTGGAGTTTTCAAACACATTAGTCTTACATGGCTAAAAGTTGAAATTCTTAGACCATGGTAGATTTAATAAGCATGCAGATTTGAAGACCTATTAAAAGAAGCAGTATGGATAAACTAGGGTTAAACTGAATAAAAACTACCTTTGTTGAAGTATTTTTTCTGCTTCAGAACTTTGGGGCTGTGGTGTGTCTGGCCAGATCTGCTGATTTGGAGAGGATCACCCCAAGGATGGGTTGGTTCAGCCAAACTGACTGGACTTCTCTGTGATGACCCAGCCCTTTGCTGTGGCGTAAAATGAGCACAATAATTAAGACACCATCATTAGTGAGAGGAGGAGGGAAGAGCAGAAAGAGACTCACAAATGCCTGGGAACAGTCTCTGGAATTAAATTATTTTAATAAGCAGACACTAAGTAGGCCTAATGTGCAGTGTTGGACAGAGGCAGACTGTCGATGGCTGATGCTGGTTAATTCAATCACCCACAAACTGCGTGTCCTTCATGCAGCACCATTAAACCTCAGCACAGTTCCTTCATTTCAGCTGTCAACAGAATTGATAATTTTAATTGTCTGTTTGAATACACTTTGCATGCTCTTGCATCTTTTTATGCCCATTACCAAGAGCAGTGTAATTTAGCAGTTGCATTGCAATGCGAGGCTTACCAGGGCTGTGCAAATTAATAGAGCAAATATGTAAACCAGGCCTATAGCAGTGATTGTTTTTGTAGTCCTCAATAAGCCAAGGAGCTCCTTAATTCTTTTCTGAAGTGCAATAATAGTCTTTTTTTTCTTTTTTTCTTTTACAATTCAGACAAGAACCTACTGTATGTTTCATTGCTAGCATCTCCCTTGTAATTAAATATAGGTTGTGTAAATGTAGGTTCTTAAGTATTTATATTACTTCTACATATTGCAGAGTTAATTATATCTTACATTTACTGGTGGCAAGAATGAAGAGAAGACCGTACTGAGGGTACAGAATTTTCGTATTTCTTGTTCTGATTTTATATCTGGTAGCAATTTTTATTAAAGCCTACTTATAAGCTGGCCACAAGTCCAGCTGTGTGTGCATATTCTCCTTCCTATTAGTTTCCCTAGTATTCAGTTACTATTAGATCTTCTGTCATTGTGCTCAGACTGAACTAATTTTTTAATTCTTATTTATTTATTTGCTTTTTCATCTATTTAATGGCAACCTCCAGACTTTGACCATTTCCCAGTTTGGTCATTATTTTTTTCTCCTCAAACCCCTTCAGATCTCCTTATAACGTGTGTTTTCTATAACCATAAACAAAATAAGGGTCCTTTATTTTTGGTCTGCCCAGTTTGTTCCCTTGATGTAGTGGGAAAAGATCCATGGAGTCACTTTCTGGAAATAGCAATTACATCCACATAATTATTATTCCAACAAACAATTGCGTCACTGTTTTTTTCCTTCCTTATAGCTTTTTTTTTTACTTTACACCTAGCTCTATCTTTGCAATCCAATAGAGAAGATCATCAAGATTTCCACATTCTTGATGAAGTGCTAATTGACAGCGTTTAATTAGAGGTTTTACAGCTGCCAGAAGCACTTGTGGCCATGAAACACCTCCCCATCAGAAAGCCTGGCCCTGCCAAGGCTGGCAGGTCACTGGCAGTGACAGGGCTCTGTCACGCTGGGCTGAGGAAAAGTTCCTAATCAGACTCAACAAACGTGGGAATGTAATTGTGTTACATTAATCACGTTTATACTTAACACACATCGGGCTTGGCTTTTGGGGGTATTTTTAATTGACAATGAATCAAATAGTGCACTTGAATAATGGAGGCAATTAACATAAAGCGGGAGGTGATACATTGTGCATACTGAAGTGGGGAAGGCATTGCCAGTGCTTTAAATGTCAAAACAAAGGAAGTTTTGACCCTTACTTGAAAAGCTTTAATTTGGATGTTAATTAATGGCTGACCTCTTGTGTCTCTTACGTGATAGATTGCATGTTCAGAGCCTGGGCTGCTTCAAGATCAAGGTTTTGTCTGTCTGCATTTGGGTACTTTTTGTTCTGCGGATTTTAACAAAGAGCTTTCTATTCAACCGTATAAAAATCATTGTTTACTCACATGATGTGAAATATCTTAGTGTACTCATTAATGCTTAAAAGCAGGTTTTCAACTGTATGGCAAAGCTGTGGCCTCCAACAAGATTTACTTTGTACAAACCAAATAAATCCTGTGGAAAGATCAGAGAAGATCATCCCTCCTCCTACAGCCTGGTGTGCACAGGGATCATGGCCCTGGTTGTGCTCATATCCAAACATTTCTTGCTGATTCTGAGCTGATGCCGTGTGAGAGCTGTGATTTGTTACATCCACCCTTCCCACTGATTCCCTGCCAGGTGGCTGCACAGGTGGCCCCTTCCCGTGCCTGTTTCCTGCTACCAACAGTGGTGCTGTTCCCCTCCTGCTCATCCTCACCCTGGAGTTATCACACCCACCTCGTTCCTCTCCCCTCCTTCCCTTTGCCCACACCTTGCACAGAGCCAGCGTGGCAGCCTCATTCAGCCCCCTGAGATTTGCCCAAACCTCTGCAGGGTTCTCACATGGGGTTTGGATGAGAGTGTTAACTCCTCATGCTGAATATTGCAGGGTTTGGGTAATTGGGATTGCACGTTGCACTTGTAGCTTGAAAAGAACATGTTCAAGCAAGGTAAGATTTTAAGCTTAGCAATTTCTTGCAGGGAAAAACTGTCTGGGCTTCTGGGAAATAGTGAGATAACTGTGGATTTTCCACCCATTCAGTGTGTCCTTGATGAAACAGTGTTGTGGCTTTTCAAAATGAAGAAGTTTTTAATGCATTTTGGGTTTCACAAACGTCTTAAATTTTCTTTCAATTCACATAATTTGCTCGCTGTGTTAAGCATGTGCTTCAGAAGATGTTGAAAAATTACTTAGTTCCCATTCCTTGGCATGAGGAAACAGGTTCAGTGGAAAGGCATCTCAACTTTCCTACCTTGCTAAAAGAGTGTTTGTTATATCCCAAAATATATATCTTAATGGGCTCATATGCATGGGTAGAATTTGAATACTAGAGCTTCAATCTGACACTTGAGTACATGGTTAAGATAAGGCGACGTGGGCCTCTCATTCCATGTGGACAGAAATAGTGGTCAGGATTTGAAGCAACACATCTTAAGCACACTGTTCCTATTGATCATGGGAAGCCAAACTCATGTAGGCAAAATTCCAGGAAATATCTGGAGGTGTGTGCAAAATAGTTGCAAACTTGTGGAAGTTTTAAAGTGGGAAGTCGGGAACGTGTTTGTGGAGGCAGGGCGAGGAAGATCTTTTTGCACCTAAATACCTGATGCATTCCCTTTTAATTGAAGTTTGATGCTGAACTCCTACACGGAGGGAGAAAGTTGTCTGGGAATACATATTATGACTAAACAATAGAGAATGTCTCAAATGTGCCTCTGAATAGATACACGCAGATTGGTGTTGCAGCACAACAGTATCACATCATCTGTTTTGCTGCTTTCACACACGATTGAAGCGAAACAAAATAGCAGAGAATAGTTGTTGAGTGCCAGGTGGTCGGACAATTCCCTCCCAAACAATGAGTGTCAGCTTCCAGGACCCGAGGGGGAAGGAGTCAAGAATAGACTGTTTGATTTTTATGCGGATACATTTAATTAAACTAGTGCTTGCAAAGGTAGGAGATTAGACTGAGCAGAGTGAAAGAATTATTTAGTCTGTGAAAAACATCTTCAGGGCTGAATCAAAACCTCTCAGGGGTGCAGTCAGCTCTTGTGGAATAGCAGAGGGAAAGGCATATGTGTTGGTGAAACCTCCTCCTGGCATTTTAATTCCAAAGTGGAGGAAATGAGGATCTAAACCCAAAGTTGTTTGTCTATTTCATTGAGAAAAGCCACACAATCCTGTTTAAAAAACAAACCAAAACAAATAAACCCACAGGAAAAGTGGGTGAGGATCTTTGCAATGACAGTGAATGCTCTGTTAGCAGCTCGGTCTGGATTTAGGAAGATAAAAGTAGCAGATTACTTGGTTTGAGATTTAATTTGTTTCTGGAGACTTTCCAAGAGCCATAGTGTTTCACAGCTAATACTTTTTTGAAATACGTGTGGGCTTTGGTTGGCTGAAACATGCCAGCTGTTCCCCTAATAATCTAAATCAATGGCCAACTGCTCAGTATTAGCAGGTTGGGTCTCTTGCTCAGTGCAGTGCAAACCTTGTATTAATAATGTCCCCAGGTGCTTCTGTGGAAGACTTCTCTGCTCATTTCCAGTTGGCAATTTCAGAACAAAATAAGAATCAAATTAACTAAGCTATTACTCCTGAACTGATTACCGACGCAGACTACGAGGCAGCTCCTTCTCTGCAGGTGTAGAAACATTTTGGAAAGGCCCAAATCTTTTCATTTAGGAAAACGTGCGTGGCTTAGTTTAGGCCAAACTCCATGAGCAAATAATCTGATGTGATTACTTATGTCTGGCAGCATTTTAGCAGGGTCATCTTCCTGAGGGAAGTGAGAGGCAGGGACGTGAAATTTCTGGTTCTAGGTTAGAGCTGGGGTCACTCTGGGGAGAGAGGACCCAGCAGCAGCCCAGCCTTGTCCATGTCTGACAGAGAGATGCAAATCACCCCACGCTGAGACATTAATGCATTTCTGTAGAACATTTCTTGGTATTTTCACAGACTGCCTTTCTGACAAGACTTTTAATTTGAGGATCTTAGGAAAGCACCATTCAAAAGAATCATGGCTAGCTAACCTTTTCCATTACGTTTCAAAGTGCAGTGTGGACATTTAGTGAGAATTAATGGGAGTATGTGAGGTTAAATCTTCCTTTAAACATAGAATCTCATTTAAGTTAATGATATCTTAAAGCATGCAAGTATTCTTGAAAATAATTGCAGATGTAGTTCACAATTAATTCTGAGCTTTTAGGATTTCTCTCTGTTAATCCAAATCAAATTATAACTTTTCTAATGCAATTATGATCATGATTCAACTTGCAGTTTTTCTTTCCCTTTGCTTATTTAAATCAGTCCTTTTCAGACAGAGCAGTCTGTCTGCTTTAATGGACACAACTCCTTTTCATACAGCTTCCCTGTGCCATGTGATTTTTCAGTCTTGCCTTGAGAATAAGTACCCCTGGCTATAAATACAGGAAGTCTTTCAGAAATTTCTTAGATTGGGGGATTTTTCTAGCTGGAGGGTAATGCTCTGATTTTGTTTTATGCCTCTGTTCAGCCTATCCACCTGAACTTTTTCCTCTAGAGAAGGGAAAGAAAAAGTAACTTTTAATGGATTGATTCTGAAACCCCTGGTTGGTCTGGAATGACTTTGTGCATATTTGTGTGCCTTGTACCTGCTGCTTCTGGGGCAGACTAGTGAACCTGTGCATAGGGGAGTAAGACCATGTCATATTCCATGATGGGAATATTAACTAAAATGTTTGTCTTGTGATTTTTTTAGTCCCTGAAAAAATATCATCACGGGCAAAGGGTAAGAATTCCTGCCTGTAAGGGATTCTTTAACAAAATTTGAAATTCCTTTACCAAGGAATTCTTTTAAAACAAATTAAAATCAAACTAGGAGCCTTGGGAAGACCTAAAAGATTCCTATAGTGATCTAGGATGTTGTTTTTCAGACAAGAATTCCACTTACAATACTCACTTTGATTTGTTTACTTTCTTTAAAAAGAGAAAAGCAATAAAAAACCCAATGCAACCTTCGTCTCTCAGCTGTGGAGAGAACTGAAGCAGAACTGAGGAGCCTTTAATAAGGCAGCAAAATGGAGGCAAAGCTGGAGCAGCTTTACAGGTAGTCGATAGCAGAAGAGAAATTCCTCCCTGGAGTTGGAGCCAGCACTGGTAAATCTCTGACACTTTTGAAACACTTGCTGGCAAGTACCAGAACCTAAAAGCAGGTTAGAGTGAAGTAAGTGATAATCTCTTTGATGCACAGGACCATTCTGCTGCCAGGGAGTCAGGTTTGTTTTACTGAAGAGCAGATTGTGAATCTTTTCTCCTTTATCAACAGTGTTGTCAATGCTCTGGCTGGATCTGGCTTCATGTATAAACTGTATTGTCTTGCCTTGGACTTTTTCTTAAATATTGTAAAGCAAGGTTGTAGTAAATGGGTGCATTTTTTATTTTGTTGATATTTTATTCTATAAATAAATATATTTATATTCTCTACAAATCACACTTATAGGGAACATTGTTTATGTAAATGTATTAAGGCACATGGGTTTTGTTTACCTTCCTTTGCGTGGTAGTGAAACAGAGGAAACACAAAAATGTGCTCTGGTCTGCTAAAAACCCAAATTGCCTGGTTACAAGTAGGATCCCTGCAGACTTTATTTAGCTGGAATTTTAATTACAGTGCCAGCTCTCAACACTTACAATAAAACAGTAGGGAGACAACTGTAATTTGACCTTTATAAAACATTAACACCAACCTATACAAAAAACATAACTTCAGCTTAAAAAGAATACAGTGGGAGGCAGAATTCAAAAAATTATGAAAACTGTACTTACGATACTTTAACTTTCAGAAAAAGCACAGCAACGTGCTTGAGTGGAGAGCAAAGTGTGATATTGGTGTGTTTGGTTCCCTGGACCACCTGGTGACCCTCGTACAGAAATGCTGCATTGTTGGCAGAGAAACCTTCTCATGGTTTCTTTCATGTCTTGGAGAAATCAGTGCTGCTGTGAGGCTTGGGGTAAAGGATGCTGCCCAAACCCCACGGGAAATGCTGATGGATAAAAGCCAGCTTGTTGCTTTCCCCAGAAAAGGCAATTCAGGAAGCTTCAGGTGCCCTCCCATTCCCTGTGAATCTCCTCTTTGCTGAAGTGTTTGTGACAGTCCCCTGTGGTGAGCAGCACCCTGGGCCAAGGGCTCCTTTCTCCCGTTGAAGGTCAGAGCAGAATGAGGTGGGGAAGAGGAGGAGCGGAGCAGGACAGTCCCTGATGGATGGGAATGTCAATGCAGCTGCACTGCTGACCTGTGAAAGGGGCCACAGGATGGCTCCAAGGTGTAGAAGCACCAGAAATGCTCACAAATTCCAAATGCATTTTTGGTTAATTCTGCCTGAAATGGTCCCTGAGTTGTGGGGTGGCAGCTCACAGCATTTTCTAATTCTGTCATCACGCAATGATGAATAGTGTGCTCCAGGTCTTCTTTTGTTGTTAATTTAATGTATAATAGGCATAGTTAATAAATGTCACTTTTTTTTACATGAAACTGACTTGAAGCTGTAAACACAAGGATACTTTAAATGTCCCATAATAAAAGGAAAATTTGAAGACGTCTGAATGCCAAGGTTACAGGTTGCCTTGGTGCGACCTGGAACATTTTTCTTTTGTTACTTGCTGACAGGTGAAGCATCAACTGCTAAAATCTTTTTCCTGAACTGTTGATGTGATGCTTCACACCACATTATATTTGTTTTCAAAGGCGATGCTGGATGCAAACAAAAACTATGGGGGGTAGGAAGGCAGTTATTCAATATTGTGGTCAAGAGTTTTCCAGGGGTTCATTTTGGCTGAATGAAAAACCATGAGCTCAGCTGCCTAAGATTTGGTGTTTGGCTGTCCAGTTACTATTGCTCTGGGTTTTTTGGGATTTTTTTTTGGTGTTTGCTCTTCACCAAGGCTCTTCTAGCTACAATTTTTATTCAGCTTGGTTTGTATTTATGGAGGAACCACTCAAGTGTGTCATAAAAAAATATAGGAAATAGTGATTTTATAATATTTTTCTAGAGAAATGAAAGCAGTATTGTGGGAGTTATACAGGGTAATTTGCAGCCAAAGAGCTCATTTCATTTAAATTTTTAAAAGTTACATTTGTGACAGAGGAAAGAGTCTAAAATTATCTTTAATAACAGAGCTGATGAGTTCACTCTTCCGATTAATAAGAAAATGCAACTCTCCAAATGTTCTGTAAGATTTGGTGTTCCTTCTGAGAAATCAGTCAGATCTCATGCAGGTAGGCAGAAGGTTTTTGGCATAATAGAATGGCAGTTCTGTCAATTCAGTGTAAATCAAAATAAGAAATTTTATTTTAAATTATATTATTACTTCTGGCACTTTACTTTTATTCTTTGAGACACCGCCTTTAATAGCTTCTCCAATAAAGTTTGAAGAAGCTGAAATATAGAAGCTTTAACACTTCCATAATAAATCTATTAATTGTAATGCTTCTGAAAACATTGGGCATTGACTACTGACTGCTGTTTTTATAAGTCAGCATCACTTCCCAGAACTGTCTGATTCCAACTACAGTTAGCACTGGTAATTAATTGAAATGCAATTACTCAAATGATGAATGAGGGCTGGGCACGTTTCATTTAACTCTTTCTGGCACTGTAGCTGTGCTGTAGATCCTGATTTAAAAGGTATTTGAGTGGCAACTTCATTCCAGTTCCTTCCCCACCCTACAGAACTGTCAGTGTACCAGAGGCTCAGATTCTCTCAGCTTCAGCACCAGTTTATTCTGGCACAGAACGTCCTTTGGGACAGGCTCAGGCTGAGCTGTGAGGAGGCTGTTCCCTATGCAGCCATGCAAAAGGAAAGGTAGGAAGGCTTCCCAGCACGTGAGTTTTCTGTGCTGAAACAGATGCTTTGGGCTGATTATGCCCCAAACCCTAAACACAGCAAGGAGTTCAATTTCCATGGGTGAGTGCTGTTCCTGCTGAAATTGGGTTTTTCTGCACAAACCTGTGCCAAAACTCTCATCCTTCCTGTCTGCAAGGGCTGCTGGATTTTAGGTAACTGGTCAAACAAGTCTAGACTGGGCTTTTTAATGTTCTCTTAACGACCTCTTAAACAGAACAAATCTCTGGATGGGGCTGAGCTCTGGAAATAGGTGCAGGGGCTGGTGCTGCACCTGCTGCTGGCAGCGTGTGGGTGACAGCCCTGGGAGGTTGGGATGCTGAGCTTGGCTGGGGGGAACAGCTGGCACTGCCCTCAGGAGAACTGACAGATTTAACAGTTTAATAAAGAGATAAATATTTGCTAAATTAGATTAAAGATCAGATTTACTGTAGCCAGATTGAAATGATAGGATATGGGTAAAGGTGGTAAAATTGTGCTCTGTTGGGTTTATTATTCATGCAGGTCTCTAAAGCCAAGTTGATAACAAATCTTCCTGCTAAAGCTTGGGGTTTAGAGAACCCAGAGCAGCCTCAGCTTTCAGTTTGTCCTCTGGGAAGGCTCCTGATGAGTTTAACAGAGTTTTGCCTGTCTAGGAATGGTGGGAGAGAGCAGGCTTCACTCTAGATGCAGGGTTTTTACTTTAAATGGAAGTGCTTCTTCCCAGCAGCAGTGCCTGCAAAGCTCAGTTAAAGAGCCTGTTCAGAGCAAAAGGACCCTGAGAGGTTCCCAGGCATTGCACAGTTCATGGATCCTGTGCACAGCAGGTCTCTGGAGCTGGGAAGGTGTGGGATGTGCCAGGGGCTGAGCCAGAACCAGACAGGACTAAACTGTGTGGTTGGGCAGTGCTGTGAGGAGAGAATGGCACCTCCTGCCTCCGTGGGTTGTTTAAAAAACAAAAACACACCACCAAAACACCACAATCAACCAAACCCCACCAAAACAAATATAAACACAGAATAGAGCCCTCAAAGCAACATTCAGGTAAATACAGCAACCTCTGCTTCTCTTCCTGTCCTCTGACCTCTCTGTGACAGTCTGTGAGAGCCTTTGTGGCTATCCTTGAGATTTTACACAGTGTTTTCTTGTTGAGGCTTTCCTGAGGAGCAGAGCTTTAACTTGAACCTACATATGTCATATTCCCAGGAGATTGAAATCTCAGCTGTGCACATAAGCCTGCTTTTTATCCTTCTGTTGAGAGTTTTACTTTAAATGGATTAATTACATGTGCATTAAATCAGTGACTCCACAGCCTGGTAGTTTGCCCATTTCCACGAGTTGAAGTGGTTGTTTAAGTCCCTGCTCATCTGAGTGTTGATATTTTTTATGCCTTAAATCAATCAGTGAATAGATAAAATCATGAGAAGCATCAGTGACTTCAAAATAACTATTTTTATAGGTATTTTAATAACTATTGAGGGAGCTGCAACTTGCTTGAGAATATTTGGATGTAATGATTTCAAAGTATGTAGGAATATTTAAACATTTAGCAGGCAGCAGAGGAAAATGTGCCTTGTTTTCTGGATTTTCAAGTCCTGTGCTAGAGTATCATTCTTATGTTGCTCTTTTTGTTGGTCTTACAACAAATAATGAGGTACAGCTGAAATGGTTCCAGCGAAAGGGGGCTGGGGTAGGAGAGTTTTCTGTAAAGTAGAGGGCACAATGCATGCTCCAGCAGCTTGGAATGAGCAGTGCAGGTGAACTGAATCCTGCTGGGATTCTGGAGCTCCTGGTTACATGAAGAACATGAGGTCTTCCCCCCACAATGTATTGCTTTGTAATTCTGGAACCTTATTTATCTTTCCTACATTTGTTAGAAATGCAACGTTTGTTTGTCAAGAAGAATGCTTTCTCTTGCATTGAACAGGGGTTTTTTTACTGTGTTTATATTTTAGTAAGAAAAATGATTTTTTTTTTCCAAATTTGATTCTGGTGGAACTCCCCAACACCTTCTGCTTGGCAGCTGAACCAAAATACCCCCAACTATTTGCACAGCCCTAAAGGTGTCAGTGAATTGATTTCCCTAGAACACAAGACTGCATTTCCATCCCTGGGATGACCCCAAAGTGATCCTTACTAATGATAAATGGCAGTGGAAATTTTACAGAGAAATTAATAACTGGGATGTTGCTCTGACATGAGAACAGCAACGTGGATGTCCTTGAAGGATGCTGAACACCTCTCCCCTCCTTCTCACATCAGCTGCTCCTCACTCATGAATAGATTATGGACAGGCCACGCTGTGATTTGGCAGCTGGTTTGCTCTGGGAAGAGCAGGGCTATCAAAGGTGATGTTACCTGGGGCTGCCCTCCTGTATGGGAGGCAGGAATGTTTGGAATTTCACTCGTTTTTCAGAGCAAAGCTCAAGATAGCAGCTCACTGGTGATGGTTGATTTCCAGGTGATCGCTGTGGATTTAGTGAGCACATGCTTCCTCAGGTGTATTTGTTTTGGAGACTTTAGATGGGAAAAAGTAGAGAAACCTTCCCTTGAAAGAAGGGAATGAAACAAGAGTGAATAAACTATCTCTAAAGAAGAATTTTTGATTAGCAGCATCTTCTAATAAATTATCCCCATCTCAAAGCTCCTTTTCTACCATGCTGAAAACAGTGATGGGTTTTTGCCAGTTCTACTGCAAAGTCTGATGTAATGAATGCAAATAATGTTCTGTGTACTTACCTTCCCATTCTGTGCTAAAAAAAACCAAAACCTAATTAGAAGGATTACATCAACTGAAACAAAATGGGGGAAATACACATTAATTTTCCTCCCAAAATAATAGAAATATAATTGACAATTTTAATCTGAAGGTTCCAAGGGTTTGTTGAAAACTGTTGAGTTGTAGTCATGAAATCTTACAGGAATTATCAAAAGTGCTGAGCACTGATCTGCAAATGCCATTTGTAGCTGACTTCATGCAGTTCTGTTTTACCTCTGGAAAGTAAAATCAATTTCAGATTAGCTTTGACAGGGAGGTTTTGAGGTGTGTGAGTCAGCACTTACTCTGATATTTCTGCCAGCCTGTTGGGAAGACAAAGAATTGTGATGGATATTACCAATAACAGTGCTAGCCTGAAAGGAAAATTGGCAAACTAAGTTAAGAAACACTTTCCTGCCTTGTCCTGGCACACTTTACAAAAAACTAAATTATAAGTTGTTATTAGTGTACAAAGCTAAAATTTATCTTGAGATTTAGGAACTTTTTTTTTCCCTGCTCTACCCCCTTTTTGTAAAAAAACCTTGTTGTTACTGCTTTTACTGATTTTTTTCCACTTTGAAATCTGGAACATTTTGTCTGAAACAGTGTGTTTGGCAGAAGTCAGCACAGCACGATTGAAACAATGAGGGATTTCATTCTTTTTATCCACAATTGTGGAGCTATATTTAATAACCCTTTATAATAATCTTTCCACTATACTGAATGATGTATTGATTCTCCTTTTGCAGTAGCTTCATTACAGAATTCCAGAAGGAAAATGGGCTTTTAGATGTCAACCTGAAACTCTTCACAATTTTGAATACAGTACTACACATAATTCTGTGAGGACCTAATCACACATCATTTGATTTCAATGAAATAACTCTCATTGACTTCCCTGAGAGCTGCCTGAGACTTGGCTTGAACTATTGCCGTGTTATTGAAAGTATAATAAGCATTTTGATGCAATTTTCCATCTCTTTCAAGCCTTACATGTTAGCTCTGCTGTGCACGTGGTCCTGCCACACAGGATGATGGATTGTTGGGTTGGAAAAGCCCCCGAAGATCATGGAGTCCAACCACCACCCCAGCACTAAATCCAAGTGCCACCTCCAAGGATGAGGACCCAGCCACTGCCCTGGGAATCCTGTTTCAATGCTTAATAACCCTCAGTGGAGAAACTTTTCCTGATAGTCAATCTAAACCTCCCCTGCTACAATTTGAGGCCATTTACTCTTTTCCCAGCACTTAGTTTATTTTGAGATCAACCCTACCTGGCTACAATTCCTTTCAGGGAATTGTAGAGAGCAATAAGATCTCCCCTGAGCCTTTTTTTCTCCAGGCAGAACATCCTCAGCTGCATCTCCTCAGAGCTGATGCTCCAGGCCCTTCTCAGCTCTGCTGCCCTTTGGCCACTCTCCAGCACCTCAGTGTCTGTCTCGTAGCTCTCACAATATGCAGGACACTGTGAGGAGCTTTCAGGAAGACACTTTTAGAACAGCCTTTGAAAGTAAAAAATATTTACACTTCTTTTAATTACAAAATTGGTTGATGGAGCTCCTGCAGATGCTGTGTGTGACAGAGGAGTGGGGAAGCTGGGTCTGTGGCTCTGGGTGCATGGACTCCTTTGGCTGAAATTCCAGGGGTTAACAGCTCTGGAGCACGTAGGGGTCTCTGGTCATCGATTTTTAGTGGTTGCTGTTACAGAAAGTACGAGTGGCATTTAAGAGAGACAAAGCACCCTATTAAAGTTAATGCCTTTGATTTCCTTCAAATCCATGTGGACCTGTCATAATTTATACCTGGCTTGGCCACAACAATAAGTCTGAAACTGTCATGTAATCTGCATCAACACTCGTGCACAAGAGAAATGGCACGTGCTGCTCACTGCAGTTGGTGTCGAGGTATTTATCTCTCCTTACCCAGAAGGCTGCCCTGAGCTTAATTGGTCTTTCTCATTATTTATATTGCTAGGAAAAAAATGGGATTAAATACCGGGAGAGGAAGATAATGGAGGTTTTGCTGCTTAAGATAAATAAAAACCAATTCCTGTTTGTTTCTAAACGTGATAAATGTAACCAGTTTTTTTCGGTCTTCCCCACTGCCCCCAAAGTCTTGGGGGTCTCCTGAGGATAATCTTAATAGGATAAAGTGGTCTCTGAAAGGCAATTAGCAAGATTCCTATAAACTGGGCCATGCATGGGCCATGCTCAACCCTCTCCTGATTAATGCTCATCTAAATTCCATTTCTTGGTATTTATTTACTCATTTAACATATAATGTATTTAGTTCCCTTGGCTCTGCTCTGTGGTTTGAAAGCATCCTGGTGCCTTTCAAGCCCCTGTCCAGCTGTACCTGTGAGCAGCCAGCAGCCCCAGAAGGGCTGGATAGCAGAGGAAAGTGAGTTTAGATCACAATCCATACAAAGCCTGGTCAGTGGCAATAATTGAAACAATTAATGCTGTAATGATGCTTATGAAAAGGGGATCAGCATCAGAGGAAGACGCTGGGCTTTTCAGGATGAAATTCAGCACCTGGTGTCAGCTCTCCTGATTTTATTTAGAGGAATCATATTTCTTTGGAGGCGTGCAATTCACAGTGTAATAAATCTCCGGGGAAAGTTCTTCTCTCTTACCATATGCCTTATGTGCTATGCCACTAAAACGATTATATCTTTATTTTTTAAATTATTTTCTAAGACAGAAATTCAAAAGTTTGTCCCTTCTTACCCAGTTTTCACCCATGGCTGCATTTGGAGGACTCCAGGACAAGCCAGGACCTGTTTAAGTATCTTCCAGCAGATACTATTATGTATGTTTAATTAATATTTCACCTTTACTACTGCAACTTCTCTGTTCAGGAAGAGTCTGCCTCCAGGAGGCTTTGGAACTCATTTGATGTGCTTCAACACCTTTTGTGAGCTGTGCTTATTTCTTTTATGTTTATTTCTGTCTTTGGAAATTGGTGCAGTGGGAAAGCGAGGTCCCTGCCACCCACCTGCTTCCTTGAGCTCAAACACTCCGGCACCAGCCCACCTAGAGACCAGAAATAAGCAAACAAACAGCTCGGACCAGAAGGTTTCAGCAATCAGCATGTCCCTCTTGTTCTAAAATTAAATGAGATGCAGTACCTGTCCCAAAACAGCCTGTTTGAGGGGTAATAGAGAGGGGAGGTCCATTACTGAAATTGCATCCTATTTACACCACATACAGCGGCATCCTGTAGCTGGTAAATGTTCTAACTGCCAGAAGTAATATGACCTCTGAGGCAGGGAATATCTTCCTACATCTATTTTCAGTTAGTGGGACCACTGCTGGAGATAAATGGAGATTAGTAAGTTTTCCTGGCTTTACAGTACATCATACATTGTTGAAAATATTAATTCAATACATTCTTGGAAGATAAACACAAGTAGGGCATTGGAGGGTTTGGAGTTTTGGGTGATGACATTTCTCAGGGACGTTTAGGGCCACTTTGTCCTGGGAACCCAGTGCTGAAGGGACCTTTACACCCAGATGGTCACTTGGAGCCCCTCACGCCAAAATAGTTGAGGGTCAGGTCTGAACTGGCTGGAATCAATCAGCACCTGCTGTCTGATTCCTTTATGGGCTCCCTCAGGATCTTTGCAGTGTTTTCTACCTGGAATTGCTTTTGTTTAGCTGGTTGCACTGTGTATTGATCTTGAGCTAATTTACAGGCAGCATTCACCCCGAGCAGCGTGTGCAGTGTGAGGAAGCAGGAATTCACCAGGTCCTGTCTGTGGGGCTCATCAGTTCTCTGCAGCCACGTTTATTGTGCTGCTAAAAGGAGAGTGTGCCCAGGGCTGCTGGGTGGCACCTGAGCCAGCGGGCTCTGGGCTGCCCATACCCAAACCCTTCAGTGCTCTCACTCACCAGAGTGGCTGCGTGCAAAGTGTTCCCTGGGCACGACCCTCAAGCAGGGCTGGCAGTGCAATTAGGCTGCCACAAGGAAGCACAAATGGGAAAGAGAAGGAGCTGCACTCAATGGCATTGAGGGTTCTGCTGCAGCTCTTGGCAGCAGTGACCAGATGGAGCAGCCTTACCTTGAGCATTCAATAGGGAGGGAAAATTTAAGAGCTGGAAGAAAGTGCTTAGGACTGTTGGAAATGCATATGATTAAGGAGTAAAGATCCTAAAAACACCACTGCGTTTCCTTGGCCCTGCCTATTGCACATCGTACATACGTACTGCCAGTTCAGTCACTGAGGCTGCTGGCAAACTTATGCAAGCACTTATGAGGAAAACATATGCTTGTGTGGAATGCTGACTGGAAGTTTAGCTAATGATCTATTCAGCTCTGGGTGCCACACAGAGATCATAAAACATTTACTTCCAATAATTAGCTGTTTTGTAGTTTGGGGCTTTTTATTTTTTATTTCTTTTTGTTCTTTTTTTAATCCTACTCAGGCATATTGACAAACATGGCTTTTTGCTCTGCTCTTGGAGAAAGTTGCAGCTGCAAAGGTCCCTTGAGTTATGCCAATCATTTGCAGATGTTCTTCTCAAAGCAGAAATTAAATAGAATTTCTTGATGTCAATAAATTAAAGAAAAATATTTGATAGGCTATTATCACTAAAAATGTGTGCTCTGGTTGCAGTGCATCAAATACTTCTAATATAGTGATGACCTTTTAAAGGAAAACACATTATGCTGTAGCTGTCTTTGTATTATACCTGTGGAATGCTGGTATGCAAAAGTCAAGCTATTAAACAGTGGGAGAAATGGAGTGAAAATAATCTATTTTGCTTTAGTCTGCTGTTGCTGTTCTGATAGGCACATTCTTCTCTTTTTTCTCCTGTATTCAGTCTCACTCTTCTTGAAACCATAAAACACAGAGACGGATCAAATACACAATAACATTTTGGAACATTATATCCTACTGCATTTTGATGAGCTGGATCAAAATCCCAATGACCAAAAGCTGTTTTTCAATAGCAAAAATGAGCAGAACTGCAGAGGAAGATAAGCAGGGTCCTGTCTCCCCTCATCATGGTCAGAGAGTCTAGAGACCAGGTATTTGCTCCTCAGAAACTCAGATTTCACGTGAGCAGTTATTTCAGCAAAGATCCCTGAAAGGTGTTAGAGTACTTTTGGTGATCTGTACACAGATATTCACCTCTGTCCATCACAGAGATGTGGAATCAGAACTCCTCTTTCTTTACGAGTGTGTTCTGGGATTGATCAAACACACATTTACAAGTTATTAAATACCTGCCAGTTCTGAGTCAATTCTAGTCATGTTCCAGATACTTGCTGGAGAAATAGGATTTAATTCCTAAGGCTGTTTCCCCAAAACCTTTTCAATCCATTTGTCCACTTGGAAAATACAATTTTTAAATTTTTCTTTTGTCTGCAGAAAGAAAAAGAAGAAACTTCCTTCTATTTGGCAGTTTCCTAATAGAATGGGCCTAGACAAACAGAACTAAAATATTTTTGAGCTTTAAGAAGCTCTATTTAAGAGAAGAAAGCTTTGCTTCTCAGCCTGGAGATGACATAACCGTGAGCTGCTTTACATTGATGGGAGGGATATAAGATTTACAGGTTTGATACAGCTGTGCTCTAGACACCACTTTTGGGGTCTGATCCCAGTGAAAGTCAGAGCCAGGCTGAGCTCCATGGTGGTTACAACAAGGAGCAGGTGCCCAGGCCTTGGCACTTGTGGAGGCTGGTAGGAATTCCCCATTCCTTAGTGTGAGTGCTGGAATGCCCTGTGCAGAGCCAGCATGGAGGAGAATTTGCTTCCTGAGCTCAGCACTTCACTGCCACACCATTAGCACGGGGCTCTGAGGCAGCACAGGGAATGGGAGATGCGTTGTGTTTGCACAGGGAGTTAAATAAACATCTCACACTGTTATAATTTTCTGGTTTGCCTGCTGTATAAACAGCTGCTGGTAGCTTGTCAATCAGCTTCTATGCTGGTGCTACTAATTACATAGGGGAATGTTAAAAAGTGACTAAAAAAAAGTTTCAAGGCTGATAGCAGAGAAGGCAAAAGGTTCTCAAACATTGTGTTTGTCTCCTCTCGAGATAAAGGTTTTTCAGAAGGCTCTGGACCTGGAGGATCAAAGGGAGGATTTTGTTTGTAATGAGTACCCATCAGTGCATCCTTTAATTACCATTCTTGTTGGTGTCTATTAACAAAAACCCACCAGGCTCTGCAGCAGAAAACATTAATTTATGAGTAACGGACAATGTTGTGTGAAATACATTGCTGGATATAAATCATTCAGTGTTTGAAGACTAAGACCAAAGTCATGTTTAGAATATTCCTCCCTCCAGCCGATGCTAATTAACAGCAGTGCTTTGCCACTGTAGTCAGCAGGAGATGTTGAATCCCTTCCTTTGAAAATGAGCCCCTTTCTTGGGCTGCTCCCTTCCAAAGGCTCCCAGTCTCTCTTCCAGCTTGGTGTGTCTGCTGAAGAACTCATTTAAAATTTTCTCTTGAGTGCCCTTTTCATATTTACAACCCTCAAACCTCCCAAACTCTCACTTTTAATATCCAAATGAAGCCTCTCAGCATTGTTTCATCACCTCAGGGCTGTGGTTCCATGGATTCCGTGGTAGCTGCTGGTGAGACCAAACTGACCACTTTGATTAGCCACATTTCAGGTCAAAGCTGTTGTTTGTGTGCCTGGCAGCGGGTTTGAGCACGTATGGCAATGCCAGCACGTGCCAGGCACGCTTCTGGCAGGTTTCTCATGTCAGCATCAGCAATACTGATGCTCTGAGCAGTCAGAGCTGCTGGAGATGAGCAAGGCTGTTGTCCCTGCCTGGCAAGGATATTTGACATGTGGGTAGCCTTGGCCAACTGAACTTTCCTGCGTGTCCACAGCAGGCCCTGACCCATGGATTAATAAGTTTAAAAGCTTGTAGCAATTTTTAAAAGCTGCTCTGTATTTGTAAGGTGAAGGCTACTCAGTCTGAATTAGCTGCAGCATAGAACCAGTGCAGTGAACACAGTGAAATATGGTGTAATTCAGCTGTCAGTAGCTGAATGTGCTGACCACACCTGCTTGATCTGTTGTTACAAGTGGACAAAGTTTAAGTGCCCTTGACCCATCTATGAGTCTGTTTTGCAGTTCTCAAAAGTCAGTCTTTTTCCTGGAGGATTCTCTGTCATACTCTCCATAAATTTGGCAGCATCTGAGTCAGTGTTTAATTTGGAATCCCTGTGAATGAAAGTCATCCTCTGTGTCTGACTGCATTGTTTGTATCTGAGAATTCTTTTTAAATTCAAGGTGTGTAACTCTCTTCTGATAATGTGCTCTTAGAAATTTATACAAGATAAACTGCTCTTGCTGCTTTGACTTTCTTAATCAAAACCCCCACTTGGTACATGTTTGCAAACTGATGAGTGAAATGTTCAGTCTTTTTTCATTTCCTTTCAAAGCTAAGGAAACGAAATCAAGTTTCAAAGTGTCCATTTGTTTTATGACTTCTGTGACATATTTGCCATCTCTGGTAACTCTGAGCGTCTCAGAGCAGGGAGATGCAGACTTGAGGTCAGCAGAACTGAAGGCAAAGATTTTGTAAGGTTTTTTCTGTCTAAATTGGCATTTTATTTCAAAGCACACAGGGAAGAACTGCTGACATGGAACACATAACGAAATTTCAAAGCCACCAGGAATGTTTTTATCCATTTTTCTTTTATTTTGAAGAAATGGTAGTAATTATCTGTCAGGCTAAAACCCAGTTCTGTTCTAAAGGGTGATGTTGAGAGCGCTGGACATTTGGAGGGAGAAAAATTAGACTTAGTAGAAGCTCAAAGATGCATTTCTAATCCAGAGGGGGTTTTCCTACCAACACAATCTCTTATGCAGCAACTTAATTATTTCATCATTTATCCTCATTAAAAGTGAGTTACAGAAATTTTTACTGTATATTAGGAAATTTTATTTTATGGATACAGCAAACCTTTCAAGAATTGCTTTCCTCTCTAGAAGAGCAAATTACTTTCCTCTGTTTTCCCCATGTTCTGGGATGTTTATTGCACTTATAAGAATGCTAAATTATATGTTTCTAAATTTCAGATCATGATAAATGTCCCTGCCCCTCGGGAGTTTTTTGAATTGCATTAACCTTATAAAACCCCAAATCAAACATCAGCATTTAAAGTTTTGCTGGAAAAGCAATTCTGTAAAATATTCCTAAGTGATTTATGATTAGAGTCTGCAATTCTTGAAGTTAATGTACCTTAATGAACTTAATATAGGTGGGGAAAAAAAAAAAAAAGGAATGTACAGTGAAGGTTGTCCAAGCATTTGCATTCAGCTTCTTGGTTTTCTTAATCTCTCATCTCTGAGACATTTTTCCTCAGTTGTTGGAAACAGCATCAACCAGTTGTCTGTATTTTTATTGAGTTTCAATTTTATTTTATCTTGGGGAAAAAAAACCCCTCAATCAAAACCAGTAAAACAGTTTTCAACTCAAAAAGAACAGGTATTTTTATATGCAGCAGGAAGAAGAACACCTATTTTCTTTCTGTAAAAACAAATCCTGTGCAGCTCACAGTTCAAGGCGTGTAGGAGGACAGTTGAAATTCAGTAACACAGAATTACTCATTGTTAGGAAATGTTTTTATTTGAGTGAAAACTGGTTTTGATTTGGCAGAGGTAGAGGACTTTGTTTAAATAAATAAAACAGTATATTCTGTGTGTTTGCTTTATTGGGCAGCATGAGCAGAGCCTTCTTGAGGCTTCAGTACTTTTATAAGATGAAGGCTCAGGCAAAACCACTTTATTTTCTTCATATGTGACATGATATCTGTCCCAAAAGTGTGTGTTGAATTCTTCTCTTTCAATAATGTATGATTGTAAAATAGAAAATTCTGTATTGAGCAAAGAGTAAATTCTTCCAATGAAAGTGCAAAATGCCAAAGTTAAGTTTACATGAAAACTCAGCTTTTTTCCCCTGTAAGAAAGTTCTGCAATTGCACAGCTCCATCCTATTTGTCAGTTGAACTTTCTTAGTTAGGTTTTCTTTTGAGAGCCTGGCAGAATTAGTGTCCATGAAATTAATTTATATTTTAGAAGCCTTTTAGAAGGCTGTAGGAAAAAATGTTGCCTCCGTGTTGCTGTGAAATCATTCTAAATAATTGTACTAAATTTTATTAAAAAGCTCCAGGACAGAGAGCATTGAGCAGAAGGATAAAGGTCATGTATAATTTTTCCTCTGCAATTCAAGTGAGGCAATCTGACATTGCACAGTCAACTGAAAGGCATCTTTTGCAAGCAAATAGTTGGGGGGTGAATACCAGAATTTTGGCTGTTTATTCCAAGCCACACTTTGAGGGATAATCTGTTCAGGCAGTCCATTTCTCTTCTTTCCCACCCGGGGTGTGGAGTGGAAGGGAATAAAAGGAAACACTGCAAGATGTGCTAATCTAGAGGCTTTGTATATCACGAAATTGCTTTTGGAAAAGATGCTTCTGGCTGGACCAGCAAGACATTCACTGCTCTCACACAGTGGGTTTTTCTCGGCACACCATTTTGCTATTTGTAGTTTCTCCAGCACACGTTGAATTTGGCTGTGATGAGTGCTTGGGGCTTTCACCTGGATTGCTGAGGAGGAAGGTGGACACAAAGCAGAGGGGAGACCTGCCTGAGACCCAGCAGGAGAACAGACTGAGTGTGGAAGTGCTGAGAAACCAGGCTGGAATGTGGTGCCTCCTGGAGGATCTTTGGTGATAAAGAATTCTGTGTTAGAAGCACAGAGCATTCTGCCTGCGTACCACAGGGGCAGAAATCAGCCCAGCACAACCCACGGAAGAGAAGGGACGGGTTGAACATGCAGATAAAACAATGTGTGCTGCCTCATGGACCTTTGAGGGTTTAGATTACAAGACAACATAAATTCCAAAAGCAGTGCAACTACTGCTAAACCATGCACTCCTCTGACCTGGAAAGGAAGGGGATGCCAGGAGCAAGTTCTTTGCTTTGTTTTCTGAAGTGAAAAGAGATGGGGAACAGTGATGCCTGCAATACCTTGCACATTAGAACAGCTAACATGTTCTGGGGTACTCTCTCAGCAATTTGAGAAACAGATAAAACCAGTGATGGTTAAGGATTATAGAGTCAGTCCAAGCTAAAGGGAGACAAATGTGGCAGAGACGTGGGAATTTGGCCTTCTTGGTACAGGAGAAATGGGAATGGCCATCTCTAGGTAAACTTGTCAGGGGTCAGAATCCTGTTCTGCCATAGAAGGAAGAAAAGCTGCTGCAATGTGCAGTAATTGAACAAGGATTCTGCTGGAGGAGGATGATAAATGTTCTGTCATGTCCCAGGCATTCAAATGGCTGTATATCACAAACAGATGTCAAAATTCAACCAGGGACAGCAATCTGGGACAGCAGGGACAGCCCTGCAGCTCTGGAGTGCAGAATTTCTTATGCTTGGGAAATGATCTCTTGAGAATGTGTGGCAAAATTGTTCCAAGGCCAGTGCATGGATAAAGTGCAGTTATTAAAAGGCTCGAGTGCTTCTCATGGGTAAGCAAAGTTGGGAAACTTGTGTGACAGAGAAAGAAAGTGTGCTGTATTTCAGAGTAACCCAGGGCTCCCTGCAAGGAGATCAGCCTGCACTGAGACATAAAGAACAGGAGGGTTCATTGAGCAGTGTGTGGTGCGTGCAGCCCTCTGCAGATGGGTCTCTATAAAACATTTAAGTGGGGTGGCAGCAGAACTAATCTGGAGAAATTGGGAACCAAGCTCATAAGTTGCAGTTTGTTGTATTTTTGTTTTAACACTGATTCCTACCTCAATTTTTTCTCCTTAATTGCTGTTTCTAGCATATACTTATGGCAATTATATCCACAGATTTACTTTTTTTTTTACAAAAAGAATTTGAATATACACTGTGCATATTAAACAGTGAATTTTTGACAAAACAGATGAGTATGAACATAGTTTTTCAGCATGTTTTTCAGCAGCTCAGTTGTGTTGGATTAGAGCTCAATATCTTTTTTCTTTATGTTTATTTTAAGATTCGTTCTTTAATCCCATTTTCATGGAGTAGAAGATTTTCTTTCTTGCAGCTTTTTCTGTTTTCTCTGCCTATCACCTTTGCTACAGATCTGAACCACAATTTTAATATTTCTGCTTAGACTGACTCTTATTAGTTCAAAGCAGAGCTACATATTTTAAATTGATCAAGGTTTCTGAAGTAATTATAACAACTGCTTTTGGAGGACACAGTTGCAGTTTTCATTTTGATATTATATGAAAGTGTGTTTCTTCAAAGCTACAAATGTAAGCTAGCAAGAGGCAGTTGGTAATTATTCTCTAACAAACAGAGTAGGAAGTACATGAAAAACCTTAGGGGACACATGCACTGCTTGCAGAGCAATTAATAAAAATCTCAGGACACTTAAAAGAAAATTCAGCCAGAGAATATGTGTGCATTTGGCTGTGAATTTGAGTCCATTCCAAATTAACAGGTCTGTTGTGATCAAATTTGTTATTTGTTTACTAACACCCTTTTGCTTGTTACCATTCAACAGACTTTAGGAGATCATTTTTATTCTTAATCGACTCTTAATTTTATCTATAAAATCCTTTCAGCTTCCAATATCTGCTTTCTCTAAAGCCCAAATAATCAAAGTTTTGATGTATTAATTCCCTCTCTATTTTAACTTGTTTTGCTTGTAAATATTTGAGCATGCATAGACCTTAATGGATCTCCATTAAATAACCAAAGAGCTCCAAACAACTGGCAAAATTCCTCTTCTTATGAATGGTTTGTGTATGCATTATGCCTCTTGGTTTTTCTGGCATGTTATTACCTTTTCTGTCTGCATTTTGCTAAATCAAAGGTGTTTGTTGAAAGCTGAAAAGACAAAAGTGTCACCACTGGAGACCTTGGGAAAAGAGCAGGGAAAGTATTTATTGTAAAAGAACCACACTTGTGGTTGCACTCAGGCTGTGAGTATTTTGTGTTTGCAAGGTTAAGGCTTGGTACAAAAGAAAACCTGAAACCAAAGGAGGAGCTGAGCAGGAGGGAGGCACAGGGAGTTTATCTGTGCTAAGGAGTTCCCTTCAGGGATGGCAAACCCCTGACAAGCTGCAAGGTTACCCTGTCAAAGCAGCACGTTCTGTAAGAGATGGAGTAATTGGATTGGGTGAAATGTGTTCCAAGAGCAGGAAAAGACAAAGTGAGAGGAGGAAAAACATAAGTCAAACTTCTGTGAAATTTACGTTTTTCTTTGGGTGGAAGAAAAAAATTTTGCCTTGAAGAGTTTATCTCTGTGACATCAAAAGTGTAAGCTCTCATCACTTTCTGAGTGGAGAATTGCTATGAACCTCAAATCAGTTGGGCTTGTTACTGCCCAAGGACCAAACTCTGGAGTACTTGCTTAAAAGAGTGAAAGATGTTAAAAATGCAGATTTGTGTTCAGCCCCTGACAAAACTGCAAGTCGTGAGTTTGCCATTAAAAATGTGTCGTTGTGGTTTTCTCATTTAAATCCAACTCATCCTTCTTGTAGCTTTGCCAGAGCTTTGTATTAATGTTTTTAGGATCAGCCCCACGATTTGGAGTAGGCTGCCTTGCCAGAAACTATACTGCATTCTTTTGTAAGTTAATATGTCACAGGCACTAAAATTGTTATAAATCAGGAGAGTTTATATTTTTTTGGAAAGGTTGTGGATGTACTCCTCATTGAGACAAGCTTCCCACGTGCTCCTAATTCTCTCTCTGCACCTGACAGTGTGAGACTTTAGCCATTGGTACCAGGGAAATAAAGAATCAATAAGAGAAGTGTACAGATTTCTCTAGAATTTATTTGGGATACCTAATTGAGATGCACCAGAACACTCTAGGTGATTCTGATATCAATGGAGAAAATGTGGATAACATCAGAGAGTGATTTCAACCTTCCTGAGAGCCACAGCCATCATCTCTGGAGGGACCTTGAGATGACTGAGTCCTTGTTGAAGTCTTTTTATAAGCCAGAATTAAGTGGAAAACTCTGCATTTCTGTCCATTTTGGTTAGTTTTTTGGAGAGTGGTCTCTCCCAGTGTTTTGAGCTGGTTTGCATCAGTTTTGTGCAGGTATGAGCACAGCAGTTCCCCACTGGCTGCATTGCTGGCCCGTGGGTGCTTTCTTCTTGGCAAAAGGGAAATGGAGGTTGTTAAACACAGCTGCTAGAGCAGATATAAACTGGAGTGTGCTGGAGCACCATAAATCATGCTGTCCCAAGACAGTCAAAACTGCCTGCTGTGGCCTACACCCAGCAAACCTCCGTGGTTTTCCCTTTTTAATGCAAACCACTTCGTCTGGAGACACTTTGTAGTTTATCATGTGCTGATGCTCCTGCACCATGCCAAGCGTGCCGGCATGAAAATCATTGCAGCAGGCACAGCAGCACCTTTGCTACTCTGATTTCTGTCCTTGCTCTGGGAGCTAGATAACCACTTGAGGATTGCTTCACACTCCACTTGGTTTTTGTGAATATGTTTTATTTTTACAAATAACTGGCTTTTTAAAAGAAACTGATAAAAAGCCTGCTCTCTGCTGATACGGCAGTGGCATTTGTTGTTGAGCTGGGCACTAGGTAGGGGAGAGCATTCTATTACTAATGGTTTAAGTCATGACTAATGCTGTGTGCCAACAACAGAGATACAGATTCAAATTTAAATGAACTACCCAGGCAGTGTTTTACAGGATGTGTTTCTTGTTGGCAATTTGTTGTTCCTGACAACCTCGGATCCTCAGGCCGTTGTTACGCCAGCCGCTGGGATTAGAACACACACAGGCTGAGCTTATAAATGTTTCAAAACTGCTGCGATGGAGCAGCAGAATTTTAAAATGTAATCAGCTATTCTTTTGAAAGTGGCTGATGTGAAAGAAGCCAGATTTGGTGGGGTTTGATTTTGGTTTTGAAGCAGCATCTTTTTTAATACTTCAGTATGTTTTTCTGATGCTGCTCCCTACCATCTACTGATTTCTCTTGTCCACTAGAGATGAAAAAAACGAAGGCAAAGCTGGAAAGCTACAGGAAGAAAAGTTTTAGGTGCTAGAAGACTCTTCTGCTTCAGGTCTATAAAGGAGTAGATTTTTGTGGGATTGATCTCTTTGAGACAAATGTGCTTACAGCCCTTCCTCACAGCATCATTACATTATTGAAGGCTTTCTTCTTGATTATGCTGCTGAAGGATTCAGTATTTCTCATTGGACTTTAAGGACAAAGAAGCCTGTTTTGAACTTTAGAAAGCTGGGTTTTGTCAGTCTGGCTTTTTATTTGGTCTTTTTTTATTAGAGCAATCCTTTATAACAAGATTAGCACATGGAAGGTGGCTGAGGTCTGCTCCACGGGGGCCTTCACCTTTATCACATCAGTGCTTCAAAAGTTCCCCGACAGCTGCTCACAAACCCCGTTGTGAAGTGCAGCCTATTTCCTTATCTTCCTGTGGAAATGCTTCCCAAGTGTCTGTCCACAGGCATTCAATTCCACATCTCCAAATTAAAAACTGCTCTAAAGGAATACACAATAGACCAGTGCTCTTTTGTCTCCTGTATCAGCTCCTGAAGTGAGATTAAGGTAAAAGGTATTTTTATACAAAATGAGGTCTCTGTTTCTTATCTCTGTGTTTATCTAAAATGTCAGAGTTAAATGTATCAGACATGAATGCTTTGTGGTAGCAGAAGAAACAGTTTATCAATCTGGTTATGATTGCAATAAATCCTTTGATCCTCCTGATGCTGCTGCTTCCTTTAATACCCAATCTGATTGATACAAAGGTTTTTCATTTAGGAGTTTAATGTTTTATTTGCTGTTTTGGAATAATAACGTGGAATAGAGTTGTGTCATGATCATAGCATTTGTTTAACCACGTGTTTTAAACAATATAATTATAGAATTAAGTTAATAGTCCAATGTGTCACGGAACTAACACATTATTAGTGTGATGATTGCAAAAATCCCACAAATTTGTGATGTTTAGTATCTTATTCAGTTCTTTTTTTCATGGAGAAGCTGTCCTTTTTTTGGTAGGAAAAAAAGCCCAACCCTTGATCTTGTTAAGATGGTATATGCGAAACATATGACCCTGAAATACCAACTGTTTATAATTACTCCAACCACTAATTATAAAGTTACCCTTTATGATAAGTTGCTCTAATGCATTATTCAGAATCATGTGTCTTTTTTTAATAAATATTAAGAATCTTTTCTGTAGTAATTGAAATACGGGTTTGGGGCTTGCTCTCTCACAAGAATCAGGACCAGAAAGTTTTCTTAAAATATTTTATTGTTTTTATTCTGCATTTTTATTTCTGCCCATACAAAGGCTCAGGACAGAATCAGTCATTCTTGTTTCCTTTCTATTGTGGTGAAACTCATTTCACACAGATCCTCGCCCACAAAACCCTACCAAAACATATTCTTTGTAAGGAACATCCCTAACTGTTGTAGTGGGGTGGCATTGCCCTGACTGCAATTGTTCTCTCATTTTAGAGACCTTGGATAATTCCTACACAGGCTTTCATCTGTAGTTGTGTTTCTGGGATTCTAATCCTGTTCTCTTGGAAAATATGTCAAAAGTCCAGTTAAATTCTTCGAAGTCAAGAATAAGGTGACTCCTCAGGATTGAGTAATTGGAATTTGCTGGTTGTGTCATGATCCTCTTAACCTGATGTCTTGCACAGAGTGATCTCTGACAAACGCATTCACAAAATGCAAGTTCTTGTTTTCACAGCTATTACTTCAAATATGATCTGTCCTATGTCTTGTTTGGAAGGTCACTAAGCGAAAGAAACGAGATTTTCTGTCAGTGTCAGACTCTGGTGAAATCTCTTCTCTGTAACTCCGTAGAAGTTATATCCCCCTGTGTGGCCCATCCCACGTGGCTTGGAATTGGAGCAGCCCTTTGAAAAATTCCACAGCATGAAACAAGAACCCCAGTTATGTTTAGCTGTGCACCTTCAGGCTGCTGAGCCCTGCAAGCCTGTGTGGGGATGTCCGTGGCACTGGGATGGTTGCATGAAGTGTGGTTTATCCCTCAGACCTAGAAGGGAGGGATTCATTACTGTGATTTCATTCATTACTGTCATTAGAGCAGAGGATGATTTGCTTATTAGAGCTCAGAGAAGCACTGACAGTGCTCACCTTTTTTTTTTCCAGAACAGGATGAGTGGTGAGCCTGCCCAACACTCTTTATCTTGGTGTACAGGTGACTTCAGCTGTGGCATGAGGGATCTGCTGGGTGGCTTTCAGTGCTGAATGGAGGATTTCTGTACAACACACCGTTTGAAAGCCTCGTGCTCTCATGAATCCTGTTTTATCTGGAAACAGCACTGGCTGCACAATTCTATGGGCTAACAGTAGCATAAGATACACCAAAGTCAATTTAACCTCCACATGGATCTACCTGAGACATTAATTGTCTCTGTGCCTCAGTGCAGGGGGATATTTTCGTGCGTGCTGAGCCCTAGCTGGAATAGTCACATCAATTAATTGCTCATAACAGAGAAGTACATTAGTCAATAAACTCTTTTTGTGTGTAATTAAATGGCAAACTGAAGGTGAGGGATTTAGTAATCCCTAGGAATATTTGTGTACATACTGCAAATTGTTGTTTATCTCCTCCTGGATGGTGAGAAAAAGGGACATTCTGGGTTCCACAAGGTAAAGAAATGAGGAAAAAGCTCTTTTTCTGTTGCCTTGGAGCATTTTCTTGTTCAGTTGTTCTACTACAACGAATTGGGTTGGTGTCCAAAGGCTTTATACTTAAAAAAACAAAACAAAAGGTTTCTTCTCCCCCCAAAGAAACCAAAACACTCTCTCATATCTAGAAAGGGAATAGGAAACTTGGAGTTTTTTCAACATGATATCTTAATGCACTGGTTTTATTCTTGGCAGACACGGTTTAACCTTCAAACTTGTACACCAAAGCACAAGTATGTATTTGTAGACTTCAGAGTTAACCAGATATGAATTCATTTGAAGCATTTAAACAAATCCAAGGGGCAGGAATCTGAGAGGAATCTTTCACCAAAGCTGTTTTCCAAATGTTTCAAACTGCTTGTGTTAAAAGCTCAGCTCTAATACCTACCTTTAATGCAACGTTCAGGAAAAAAAACCTAATCTGTATCAAGTTACAAAAACAAGCCCCACCCTAAACCAACATAACAGCTTTATGGTGATTTATTTTCCTGCAGGTGGTACCTTACTGTTTAGATGTGATTCTGAGAGAATTTATGATCTCATGTAAGAGAAAAAAAGTGTAATTTTTTTGCCATCATTAGACTTTCCTCTAAGAATGCCTTATTATAAGTTGGGCAGCACGGCAGGATTTATAATATTGAATACATTGTGTCAGCTCTCTTGTTTGCAGGAGGATAAAGTTCCATTATTCAGGGCTTTGCCTCAAATCCGTCCATTGTAGCGCAATTAAACACAGTCCTTTTTTTAGGGCTAAACCTCATGCTTCAAGAAAATAAGCTTTCAAGATGAAGTGTGTGGGGTTTATGTATTACAGGTAAAAGCCCAGCTCACTCCGTGGAGCACACCAGGTCTGAGCACAGCACGTGGCTGAGCAGCTGAGGTTGGACATAATCTCGGCTCTTTTAGACTCTTTATTTTGTGCCCTGGCCAAGGACCCTGCTCAGGTTGCAGAAAACATGGTTGACTGCCTGGACTGGAAGGATTTATTTTTTTTCCTCTTTCTGTATTTAATTATCCCACTAAAAACATGAGCTGGGTTTTATGATGTAAGTAAGTGTTAGTGAGGTGAATTATGCCAGGGTACTCAAGCTATTTCCTTGGGCCTTGTGGAAATATAAAGGATAATATTGAAGGAGATAGAGAGGACTTGTAGGTCTTTGTGTTTTCTGTTTTTCTTTATTTTACTGAGGACACAAATAAACATGATACGTGCCTGTAGGGCTCATGAGTGCATTCATGTGCCTCAGGAGGCCTGTAAGGATTTGGGCAGGATATGAAGAGGATATGGGATTGTTATTTGTGTTCTTTTGAATTGGGATTAGTCACCTCAAGGGAAAAATATTCACTGAAGTTTCTGGTTTGGTCTGATTTTTTATTTTTTTTTTTTTTCCATCATCAGATTAAACAAGGGGATGAACCTCAGACAGGAATGGTTCATGTCTCACCCAGAACTGGAAAGTTTGGTTTTACTTGTTCTCACTCAACTCAAACTAAAAACTCACAGTTCAAATTTGGTGGGTTTTTTTGAATATTATTGTCTTTAGACAATGGGTGGTTTACATGGATGCTGTTTTCTTGTTGATGTAGAATTTGCAATCTTAATAATTCCGTGGTTTCTTTAAGGGGGTTTGTGACTAGGTCCTATGACAACCAGAGCACTGAATTTCAAATTCAAGGAATCAGAATTTCTGTAAATATGTCTTTAAAATTCTTCCTCACATCCCTGAGCTATGAGAGCTTACACTTTATTTCCTCTTGTTTGAAAATAAACAAGTTCTGAAATATTTCAGAAAATAGAAAAAGTGTAAATATTCCATTTGACAAGTCCTTTGCCTAATGTAAGTCCCAGAACTCAGGTCTAAAGCCCATCTGTCATCACACAGAGCTAAAAACAAGGCAGAAATAAGAATATTCACATCATCATAATGGGGTTTTGGAGTGCAGTGGGAAAAGAGCCATTTCCTGCATTGTGATTCTGGTGTTATTTATTGTATTAGTATTTTTTATATTCAGTTCATACCACCCTTTTCTTTTGCTGTACTTTAAAATATATACCTTAGATTTTGTATCAAGTGCTATGAATGAGTGCTGGGAAATTTAGTTCCTACTGTATTATCTTGCCTTGATTTCATAACCTAAATTCCACTCATAGTTCAAAACTACGAAGAAAGATGTTGGTTTTCTTGAAGAAGGCAATTTGGGGAATTCTTTGTGTTGATTTTCTTCTACTAATATTCTTGCTGCAAGGGTATTTTCTGAACTGGAGGGTTTACAGATTGCCAGGCCAGTAATAAAACAGATGTTCACATAGGTTTCAAAACCCCCCCAAATTAGACTTTCTCCTTACACCATCCCTAATGTTTCAGCTCTGCTGAAACAGAGTTTGCAGTTATTTATAGCCCAAACTCCACCACACTTACAGGCTCCCAGCCTAAAGCTCTCTAACAAGTTAAGTCTGTTGTTAACCAGCTTAGTGTATGTATTATTTATAACCAGAACATCAGTTAAGATAAAGACTCCACTGCTCTGTGCCCTGCCTGGAAGGGGTTTCAGCCTAATTACAGAGTCAAGTGGGTTTTGCAAACATGGAATAAGCCACAGGACAGCTCTGTGTGTGCCTAATCTGTTCTGGGTTGCTTATTTGTGAGTTACTAGCAAGTTTTCCCCTGAATTCTCTGTGCACAAACTTCTTTTATTCAAAGAGGACCAGATTTGTTTTTGTAAGGAACACGAAGGTGCCAGCTGCCCTTTTTTCCCATTGCTGCTGCTGATTCTTCTGTGAAAGACCCTAAATAATTATTTTCTCTCCTGAAAGCTGCCCTTTTCCTGTGTTTATACAGAGCTCTCAGGTCCCACCTTTTGTTTTCCCTTAGCTGGATAGGTCTGGCTCTCTCTGTCATTACCTCAGATCAATATTTCTCACCCTCTGATTATTTGTACTTCACTCCAGTGACTCGTCAATGCTTTTCTGAAGGGCAGTGCAATACTCCAGATGCCATCAGGGCTATAAAAGGCATCATTGCTGCTCCCTGTGCCAAAGAGTGATGCCACTGCAGCCGTGCCCAGAGCACCTCTCCCTGTGCCAGGCTGGGATGTGCTCTGCCCCTGTGCTGGTTGAATTCAGGACTCTCCTGTAACCATTGAGCAGCTTATTATGAGAGCATTTTGTCTGCATTTATTCATCACTACCTGATGAATAAACATTCTTCAGAAAACAAAGACCTTGCCTAAATTCTGCTTGGAATAGTGGAAGGAATTCCCTTTGACTTCAGAGGCTTTTCAGTCAGGCCCTCACTGAAACATTTCAGATACAGTTGTCAAGTAATTGTTCTGTAAATCGTTGTCTTTCTCTTGGTAGCAATTGCTCTTTCATCTTGGATTAAGATGCATATTTTGGGTCTAACGTGTTCAAATTTCAAAAACAACATGTACAGGAGTTACATCTATACTTGACTTCTGTTTGTGTTATTGAATGTAATGCAGACAGAAAAATATATTTACACTTTATCCTTGGGGAAGAAGTATTTCCAGACAAGTCATTATTTCAGGGTTATTCAAAGATCAAAGACAAGGAAAGATTTGAGTGAAGATGATATTTTTTTAATCAAAATGTAGGTTTTGTTTTTAAAGCTATGATAGAGAAAAAGAATTTCTCAATTGTGATTTCAGAACATATAATTAAGGAAAAGATTATTAGTAACCTCCTGATATAGGGTTGGTATTGTTTTGGTTTCTGTCAGGTGTTCATCTGATACACAATCCAACCTTTTGTACCAAAGTGTTCCTTGAAATAATTTGGTAGCCAACCTGATGCTAAAGAAAGCAGGGTCTTATATAAAGCAGTATACAAAGCTGACCTAGTTAATGTTGTTTATTATCATGAATAGCTGATGAAATCCAGCAGAAAATTGCAGTGTGTGTAGTAGGGTTTGCAATGGAATCAATAAAATGGAGAAATATCTTCATTGTGGAGCATCCCATGGCAGAAACACTAGTTTTTAAATAAGGGAAACCATGGTATGATTTGGAAAGCCAAGTAAGGATGACAGGATGCCCAACCAAGCAAGCTGAGCAGAGCCTCACCTCTGTTTGCATAGATGAGTGTCTGTAAGAGAATGAGACAATAAAATTGGAAGGCTGGATGCTTGGCTTGGAACGAGTGCTTAATCCATCATTTAATTTACCAGAACACCCAGGCTAATGAGCAGGCCTTTTCAGATCTTATGTAATGTTAAATAGTCACTGCATGGACAGATCCTCTGACTTCAGAAGGATTATTAGTGAGCTTGTAAAATACAAGGGTTTGAGCATTCTATTAAATTGGGCAAATAATGCTTGGCTGCCTTGTACAGGATCAGGTCCAAATCTGGCACTTCCCTTGCTAAAGCAGCACAGGCTGCTGCAGTGAGTGTAAGACACCTTCCTTGGTGCTTTTGGGACACGTTTATATCCCACCAAACTTTTGGTTTCATCAATGTATCTATTTTACTTTATGCTGAGGAATTATTTGGTTAAAACAGTTGGCGATCATTTTTCTCCTGGCTCCATTTATGAAGAATTTTCTTGTGAAAAGGAAGAGGTTTTTATTGCATCATTTATTTAAATGAATATTTTACAATTACATTTGTTACATGTACAGAAATAAGGGGAAATAACTTATACTTGCAGGAATCTCAGAGAATAAGAACGCTCTGAATAAGATTCTTATTTTCTCCTCTCTAACACCACCTCCAAACCAGGTGGTTTTTGGTCCTTTTGCTTGACTCTGAAAATTTTGTTAGGCATAGCACAGAATAAATAAAAGAGCCCTTCTGGCTCCCAGCATCATTTTTCCCTCACCCTGGTGGAAAGAACATTTCTCGCTTTTAATTTGTTTTGGTGCTATAATTGTTGTTCTCAATAAATAAAGTAATTTCAGAGTGACTAAAGGAGGCATGTCGTGCATCAACTACACCATGAATGCACGGGGGATAATTATCTTAATTGTGTTATCCTTTATTTAGCTGGATGAATGGTGGGGGATCGTGGGTTTAGTGGATGGGTTCAAGAAGAGCAGGATCATTTTCAATTCACTCTGTGAGCATTTGTGTTTGTGGGGCCTCTGCTCAGAGGGTCAATTCTTGTTGTGTCCATGGCAATAACAGAGACACCAGAGCACAGACCACGCTTCCCTCATGCTCCACGTGAGAGGAGAAGCAGCTTTGATCCCCTCCCAGATTAATTCCAAGTCCAAGTCCACACGCATCAACTGCTGAGACTTTTTGTCAGTCTGTTTTAAATGGTGCATGTGGGTAAATACCCCTGAAAGCAGTGGAGGTGCATTCAGCAAAGTCATGGTAATAGACTAAGTCAAATGAAAGAGCAAATGATGAATCTTGTTAATTGTGCTTTTCCTTTTCATTTTCATCTCTCTCTTATTCAGAAACACAGAAAATCTGTTTTCTCAGATATCTCTGCATCATCCCTTTGAATCAGAATATAAAAGTAGGGCTGTGCTGCTGTTGAATAATTTTAATATAACATTATACTGACTAGTTATGTTTAATTAAAATATAGTTTTGTATCTGAGATATGTAATGCAGTAACCTTATTCAAGGGTAAAATTTAACATTAAAATAAGAATCAGATATGTGAAACCTTCCAATAGTGAATCAATAATCAGTCAGTAATGCTCCTTAATTAATCAGTTCTAACCATTGTATCATGTACTGTAAAGCCATTTACTCTACTGAAGACTTTGGTATCTCTTTCAAACTGTGACTTGTAATATCACAGAATGCATTTAAAAAGTGACTTCAGCTGCTGGGACTGTTGAAAGATTTTACTGGAGAAGAAGAAAATTAATCCTAATATTTTCTAATATAATTAACTTTATATTTGTCTTGTACCTTAGCTTAAATATACAGAATTTCTGTTTTAAAGTGAATTACGGTGCAAGACTTGACTAAGAATGTTGCTATGATTTTCAAAATACCATCATGGGGTTTTTTTTACCCGTATTAATATCTTCCAAATATTTCTGGTTTAAGTACTTCACATACTCTGGAGAGAACTCGAACTTCCATATCCACAGAGGAGCCCTGTGACTGCTTCATTCTACCCCTGTATTTATGGGTCAGGTGGTTTCCCTGAACTGGTTCTTCTTGACCCTGTGCAGTTCTGTGGGTAGAAAACCAGAAGGAAATAAAATAAAAAAATGACCAATATTGGTCAGAACTGAGAAGAAATTCAGTTTCACCCTTTGCAAATAGTGCTTTATTTTGTCTTCTGAAGCAAAGTGGGGTGTGCCTCATGCTCCCTGTTTTCCTTGATTGCAGTGTGTGGTGGGATTAACCTGCAAACTTTCCTTTGGCAAAGGCCCTGAGCTGAAGCAATTCCTGCTGTGCCTTGTGCCAGTGCCAGGAGAATCCAGGGTGGGATTTAACTCCAGGGTGTGGCACACACAGCGTGCTCACAGCCTGGCTTCTTTGGCAGCCCCATCCTTCCCCTTCAGTGCACTGAGACCAAACAAAGCACTTTAACATGCATATATCCTGATAATAAATGTTTTCTTACTGAAGGGGATATAAATTAAGCCTCTTGGCTTATTCCACTTCACTTAAGTTCTGTTAAAGGTACTTGAGTCATATTATTTTTCATGGCTCTATTGGCTGCAGATAAAGTTGAAAACCAGGGAGCAGAACACACGTTCCTGTGCTGTTCTGATCACAGGCAGGCTCATAAACCCATGTCAGATAAAATCAACATGTGAGCAAGCAGCCCCATGGCAGCTTCATGTAAAGCTTTTGGAAAAGGCAACTTTCACTCCCTGTTAATTTGGTTTGGAAGCAAATGTTCCTCTACAGTGATGTCTTGCCTGCTGACATCCAAATAATACCACTGCTCCTGTTCTCATCCTTCTGGGGAACAGACAAAGGCTTTCCATCAGCTTCCAAAAGCCACATTTTCAGCTGAAATGAATCAGGATCTGTCTGTAATAATCAGTGTTGTTCTGAGACACATCACCTGGCCCTAAATACAGCAGGCATGCTGAAGCCTTTTGTTTCCAGCAGAACTTCCCTGTTGAATTAAACAGAGACTTCTGTTTAAAAAATCAATACCACAGCATACCTCACAGACATTATTTTAAAACACAAATTATTTTTAGTTCCAGATCTATATATCAAAATAGATTTCCTTTGCATTTTTTTTCCCATTTACTCATAGCATTAGGGAGGTTGTATTTCCATAAATATGTTTGGAGTCCATCTTCAATGTGCAAGAGTTAAAGTGGATGATTTGTAGCAGGTTTTTGTTGTTGCTTGGTAGAAGGATGTGGTAAAAACGCAGTTCTGAAAGAATCATTGAAGGCTTTTCAGGTGTGCTGTATTGTACAGCACATATTCAAATACAAATTTATGCCAGGTTCTTCTCAGCTGTACTTAGCAAACTCTGGAATAATTATTTATCTATGTGCACTGTGTCCCTCTTTGGAAAAACACTTCAGATTTCCATTGGCATGGTCAGGGACATTTCAATGTCCATTTCAATCAATATCATTGGCAATGTCCACACATTCTCTGCAGGAGGATCTGTTTTAAATCCACTGAATTTCAGCTGAGAACCTATTCCAGGTATTGAATTTATGACTAAGATGAATTAAAGCAGTTAGTGATGGTTTTCTTTTCGCATGCATTGGTTTGGTCAGGTTAATCTAAACAGGATCAACTAATATTATATGTCCCTTTTTAGGGAAAGAAGAGATAGGATTTCTTCAATCCTTTGTAATCCTCCTGGTATGCCAGTAGGTGAATAGAGTTAAATTCACACTGATTTATTTCGGCTGGATATGTTCCAGACCTTCTTCCAGGATTCTCATTGGGAGTCTCTTGTACTTCATTCCCTGCAGAAGCACACAAATTTCAAGAATTAGATAGAAAGAAGACCTTGATGTGCTGGATGTTCAGCTGATGAGGTCCTGTAAGATTGAGTTCCTTCCTGGTCAGATTTTCCACTTGAGTGTACTTTAGGCTTCCATCAACATCCTGGAGACTTCTGAGGAAATACTCAGGCGTATGGGAACAACAAAGCACGAACAATTTAAATTTTCCTGAAAAGTCTGCTTCTCTAGAGAGCCACATCATCTCTTTGCTCCATCTACTGCAAATCTTCGGTGCTTTTGGCTTTGATTCTTTCAGATTCTCCTGCTTTTTGCACATTTTGACAAACAAGAACTTCCCTGCCCAAGGAGTGCAGAGCAGAGTCACACCCACAACCTGCCACCCTCATTTTCATGTTCAGTCAGGTTACTTACATGAAGTATAGTACATGACATGTTAATGACATCAAATGCCTTACATTCTGATAATTCATCTCTTTTGAACAGAAGAGAAATTACATGGAAGAGCAGAAAAGAGCCAGGGCTGTTCAAAAATTGCAGGCATTTTACGAGATTTTTAAACAGATAATTCTGTCCAGGAACCTGCTTTTTCACCATTTCAAAATGAGCTTGAAAATAATTTCAAGCACAAAAGTTGCATAAAAAGAACAAACCCCAAACCACATATACATTTACTTTTGCTAGAATTATATGATCAAAGCCAGTGAGAGAAAAATACTTAAAAAAGGCATAACTTGTGCATGATTTCAAGGCTAATTTAATTTCCTCTCTCTGTCAAATGGTGTACTTCAGTGTCATAACAAAGTCAGGAAAACATGTCAAATTTTTCAAACTTCTGCCACTTTCTAAAATACTGAAAATGACTTTTTTATTCTGATAGTGTTCCACTGGTTTATGTATGTTAAAAAAGAATCATGCTCATATATTTATTTTTTCGCTGGTATTGTATAAACTGAAGAAGACAATATTGCAGTAGCCATTAACTGTGTCTCACATACACACATTTCAATGCAAACACAAAATTCCAGACTTTCTATTTGCCATTTGCTGTACCCACTTCCACTTCCCTAATGCGTTGTCTGTATGCCAGAACACATTCTGGAATTAAATGGGACAAGGGAAATGCAGGACAATAGAAATTGCAGGTTATTGCAATTTAAAGATATTCGGTGGTGAATGAAATTTGAAAGTCTATCATTTGGCTAGTAACAGCAGGAGAGAAAACTTTAAAAGGAATCGAGAGAAAGAAAATTTTAGCAAAGGTTTGGGGTGGGGGAAAGAGCACCTAATGCAGGAGAGAGGAAAAGTGGTACAGGATGAGAGTGACTCCAGCTGTGGGGAAACGAGGCTTTGGAACAAACATTTTTGGAACAGGTCAAAGCTAGAAAAGAACAAAAGCTGTGTCCACGGGGTGAGACTCACATCCTTTATGGTATGGAGAGGCACAAGGCAAATCTGCACGAATGCTGAGTTTGATGAGATTTGAACATCCCTGCATTATGTCTGAAGGTACTTGTGGAGCTTCAAGACCTCTGTGTTTTTCACCTCCCTCTGGCTGCTCTGTCATCTGGACAGGCTTTGCCAGAGCACAAGAACCAATTAGGAAAATGGGATCAACCACAAAAAAAAGATAGACCAGGAACAGATTTATACATATACTTTTTCTTTTCTTCTTTTCTCCCTCACTGCGAAGTAAACCAGAACAATACATTGTGCTAGATAATGCCAAGCTAATAGTCTCTCTCTGAATAGAATGTTCTACTATTATTTTTATGTTAATAGCTATGGGAGACATAGCAAAAAATCTAGGAACAGAACTGTAGATAAACAAATCAGCAGTTTTGTAAAGTTTTCAGTAATTAAGGTGCATTTTAACACCTACCAAACAGGAGATGGTGACTGAGAGCACCTTTGCTTTGCTATTTAATTCTCAAAATCACAAACTAAGAGTTCCTAGGTGAAGGAGCTCTTTGGGGAAATGTGTCTGGGACAACTGGATGATAAAGGAACAAATGCTGCTTGGAGCTCCATTTGGTAGGAGTGAGAACCAGAAAAATATCACTTTACTCTCAGAAAACGTTTGCTACAGTGTGAGAACAAGGCTGGGTTTGGGTGCAATGGCAGGAAATCAGTTTGAATATGGCCTGGCTGATAATACATGTGAGGTTTGCAGTTTCCTTTAAATCTCACAGGAAAGACTTTGGGGGCTTCTAAGCCTTATATTTGTATTCAGACAACTGCCCAGACTTACAAAGTGGCTCAATAGCTGCTGTTATGGCTGCTACAAAATATAGTTTTAGCAGTGCTGACACCTACATTGTATTGAGTATTCTCTCGTGTGTATTTGGCTGTATGTTATTTTCATTCTGCTTTAATCATGGAGCCTCAGAGAGGAATTGTTAGTCTAATGAGCTCTCTATCCTTGTGTAGACTGATTAATGCTGCCAGGGCAGCTTGTTTGTGTTATAGTAAAGATCTCCATGCTCTGATCTCAGTTGTGGTGTTTTTAGTGTTCCCTGGCTGGTGATAAAAAGGCCAACTGCTGAGCAGCTGCATTCACCGCTGTTCCTCACTGCTGCTGCTCTTCCTTCGGGGATGCAGCAGGGGCTGGAGGTCCTGGTGGTTTCTCAGCCATGGAGAGGCTGTGCTAGACACAGGCTGTGCATGCTGGGCCACAGGCAACAATTTTCCTAATTTGTTCTTGATTTGCTTGCAGCAGTGGGTTGCTCTTAGGTATCTTCTGAGGTTGTAACCATTTCCAAGAGTTAAAACCCAGATGTTTGGGGGGTTTTTTTCTGCATTTATCTGGACTGGGGAATGCCCTGTGTAGTTGCACAAAGCATTAAGGGAATGGAAGCTCTTCATGAGGTCTGTAATTTGGGTAAATGGGCAGTGTGGAGAAGCCTGGCCCTGTTCCCTGCAGGCTGCCAGAAAGGGTTTCTCTGGAGGAAGCAGTGGCCATTCCACCCGTCCCTCCAGCAGCTGTCCTCTTGTCCAGCTCCCATTATCCCCAGGAGCTCCAAAGAGCAGCCCCACAGGACTCTGCTCCCAGCCCTCCTACCTTTGCCAAGGAATTTTCTGCCTGTGGATAACACAAGTCCCCAGGGAATGGCAGTGAGAGTAAAGCCAGAGCTGTTCCCTGGTGAAAGCCCAGCAAGGACACTCCATGGCAGCCCTGGAAGCTGCTGTGCAGCTCATTTTGCAGGAAGGACCAGGTAAAGGCCATGGTAACATCAAAGGGCTTTGAGCAAATGACCACCAAACAAGAAAAGACTTCAGAGCTTTTGTGTTTCTTTTTCTGTCTCAAATCTGTGTGCTTAAAGTTGCAGCTGCTGTGGAAAACTTCAGGAGAAAGATCATGTCAGGCATCACTGAATCCATTCTTTAGCTGGCTTTTTAGGGAATGCTCTGTCCACTGCCACACTTGCATATCTGTGTACATCAGGTGTTAGGCTTGACAAAAAAGGGTAAGAAAGTTTCCTGATGTATAATACAGATTTTGCCTTTTGATTCCTGTGGATGTAAAACAATTTCTTCACCGAAAAAGCTTTCAATTCAGGTTAGTACTATGTCCATGATTTAGGTCATGACTGTAGGATGCTCAGGGCTGGAAACGTGCTCAGTGGGTCTTTTTGTCATCGTTTTGGAGGGTGGGAGAATACAAAATCTCTTGTACCTATATATTGCCTTCTGTTTTAAGAAAGTCCTCAGGAATGTGGCAAATGTGTAAGCAATTCCCAGGATTTCCAAGATTAACTGCCCCATACGCTGCCTTTCAGAAGAAATACTCTGCCTCAGCAAGTGTTGCCATTCAGGCGTGTCTCGGTTTGAATTTAAATAGCTCTAAAACACTGAGCTCTACCTCTGTTTTGTCTAATACAAATGTAGGAGGCTTTAAAGACTGGCCACTGGAGCAATCTCATTTTAATAAAATACCTTCAATTCTCTTTCTGCTGAGCACTGTCTGTTTCAGGATTGCAGCCCTGGGAATCTACTTAGCAAATACTGAATGGAATAATGGCTGCATTCAAGCACTACCACAGCAATGCCAGCTCCTTTTCTGTTTGTTTGTTTGTTTGTTTGTTTGGGCTTTTGATGAGCAGGATGGGATTCATTAGTGGTTCTCAAACATTTCAAGTCATTCCTGTGTTAGGTTTTGCAGATTTTCATCCCATTTGGGGACTAGGCTGCCGATCTAATGCAGTAGCTCAATGTGGCCATGCTGCACCTCTATTGTTATGAAATTTACTCCTTTTATTTTTATATCCTGGCTATTGGAGATATTTACTCAGAAGCCCACAGTTACTGCTGCTCTGCCTAACTTCAGCTGAAGGTGTTGGAATTCTTTAAAAGATGGAGAGTTTAGTCAGACTTTTCCCTTTCAATTACTTGCCTCATTTTCTTTTAATTTGGTTCTACCCCTGGAGATTTTACAGACCTGAGTGTTGCGTGCTTTCTGCCAGAATCTGAGGGGGTTTAATGAGTTTGTTTGGAATAGCTGTCTTGTAATCCATAATGGAAGTTTAGGTCTCAGAAGTATCTCAAAACTTTGTCCTTGGCACTATTCAGTATCAAGAGTAGAAGACCATCACAAAACCACATTCAACTCCTTAAAACACTAATTTTTCTGCTCCTTAACACCAAGATATACTGTAAATTGTGATTTTTTTTTCCCTTGTGGATTCCTATGTATTTATAAATCTGCTTTCTAAGTTATTTATATTTCAAGTTGTTCTGGAAATGGGAAAACAAACAAATAGAAAAAAAACCCCAAATATCTTGAAAAGAAATTTACAGTGGAATGAAATTGAATTGTTCATAGTAACTTATAGTTCCTTTAAGGAGTAAAAGTGGAGAAGAAATCCTTTCAAAAACAGATCTGTATCTGTTTTTTAGACTAAGTTAGGGAATGGCATTGTATGTTACTGTTATTCTTGTGGCTGATCACACAAGCAGACCAGCCTTTTAATCGTTGCAAATTCCTTGCACTGAGAAAATGACATTTAAAAAAATAAATATTGGGATGTCACATAATTTCAAGGCTTAATGAGAAGGGAAAGCCTGGCTGGATAGAAACAATTTTTCTTGATAAAATGAATCATTCATAGGGAGATGCATTGATTGAAAATACAAGGGATTTTTGTTGGTTTTTCCCTTTTTGTTTTATTTTTTTTCCTTCTTTAACCTCATAAGTGTGAAGCTCTTACATCAGTGGAAAATGGTGGGTAGGAAAGTGGGGGTAGTGCAGCTCCTCCAGGTGTTCTCTTGCTGCTGCTCCTCTGTCTCCAAGCAGCATCAACACCACTCAACACCACTGAGGCAAAACTGATGAGCTGCTTTTCTCAACCACAAAATGCAAACCCAGCACATTTATGATCTTCCTCACCACCTCCTCCCTTCACTGGGCAGCATCCCCTGCTCACTTTCAACTTAAATATCCATAGTAAGAACAATAATGTTAATCAAGGGGTCTGTTAGTAGTTGCTTATTTATAGACATTGCTGCTACTTTCTGCAGAATGTTGACTTTTATGCTGATCTGTACCAACATATTTTATGGAATTATTGCTAGGGACAGGCAGAATGAAATTAACAGTTCAAATATTTGATTTTGTTTTCTTGCTCTGCTTTATAACACACAGCTCCTCAAACACAGAATTGTTCTTCTTCCAAGGTTAAAAAAGTCAGATGGAGGGATTTGTCTTCTTGTATCTTTTTTCAAGCAATAGGAAGAGAAGAGCTGGGAATGCCAACTTTCATGTCCTTGATGTTAAGGGAATGATTTACCTTGCAAAGGGCAGGAGGATGTGACCCCAAGGTTATTTTCCTGCTTCATGGAATCAAAATCTGACAGACTGTGACAAGAACTGTGTATGGCCCAAAACTGGCTCTAGTTACTGGGGGGGATTTGTGAGTGATCCAGCCTGATAATTCAATTTCTTACGAGCTTCTCCTCTATTCCTTTGACTTATTTTCTGTTTCCATAATCCTGAAGTTTCTTTCTGCTTTGCCTAAACTGGGTCCCAAAGTTCTGTTCTCCTGTCTCTTTAAACAGTTATTCAGAACAGAAGGAAAGTTGCAGTGTCTTTTTAGACATTTTTGAAAATGTCATTAAATAATTTCTTGTTCAGTTGTGATAATTACTCAAGGGAAAAGTGGCCTTGGTGTTACTCAAGAATTTGTGTGACCTTGATCGTAGCAGAATGAGTGAAATGATGTTATAACACGTAAAATGTGTCATTAACACATAAATTATCTTATTTCTGAACTTGTACTTTTTCCACAGTTGTGATGAACTCAGGATATATTAGGCAGTGCTGTAAAAAAGCTGTGTGTTCCTTGTGCCTCACTGGAAAATTATGATACCTTGAAGGTCTCCTTTGTTTTCCACTCCTTGGAATTTTCCAAGCCATCTCCCATTCCCTTCACACAAAATTTTGCCTCACAATAAAACCAAGCGTGGCAGGTGCAGCTCCCAGGGCAGTGACCCTCCTTTCATGTCTCAGAGGGCTGCAGGGGGGAAGAGCCCTTTCCACCATTCCTTGAAGGATGGCCAGTGGAAAAGCTCACAGAGCAGGGTGATCTTTGAACACTGAAGTGCTGCTGTTTCAGTCCCACTGGAGATATTTGATGAGAAATTTCCTTTCCCCTCTTCCTCTGCAAGGATTGCCCCTTCTTGGGAGAGGGATGCTGTGGATGCTGACTGGGGACTACAGGGAGCAGTAGGAGTGTTGTGCTGAATGCTTCATGACAAATAAGTCTTTTACACTTTCTAGCACAGTTATGATTATTTCTACACCATGTGTGGTGAGCTGGTTTGGAATTCTGCTGGAATCATCCCCACTGCTGCTGCTGAGACCAAAATTGTGTTTATTTGGGGGAGGATCTTCTATAGCCACCAGGATTCCATGGCCAGCCTACAGATACCAGGAACATCTGACAAAGCAAGCACTGCTGATAAAGCCTGAACTATGAGTGAAGAACAGTCAGCAAGGAGGGAAGGGTGCTGCCTAAAAAGGGGCTATAATGTGCTGCTCACAATAATGCAGAAAGAGCCTTTATTGAATGCAAGTTCAAGTTAACAATGCTGTGTTGAAAGCAGCTGTCAGGTGTATGGAAAACACAGTCAGGCAGACATCATTTACACTTCCTTAAAGCCTAACCTACGGAAAAGCTCACAGGGGAAGAACACAATAACTAATTGACAGCTCACAGGCTGGGATTTTTTGTTTTGCTGCAGTTTCGCAGAATCTGTGATAGAATTTCTCTTAGAAATTAACGCAGGGTATTTTGTTCTTTAGTTATTATTAATTAGGTGGATTTGTGTGAATCTTTAAGGTCTGAATTGGGTTTGTGTCTTATGCTGTAATGACACTTGATCACCTGTTGAAGGAGTTACATAAATGTAGCGAGCTTGTGTGTTTTTAACTCCCCACATCAACACCCACAGCAGCAGTGCTGGGAGATAAACATCTTCCAGCCTTGTTTGAGGTCCTGGTTCCTTGCATGCAACACTGCCACTCAACTAGGACAGAGAAAAGCTCTCTGATAAAAACAAACAGAGCTTTTCCAGAACTTCATGTGCTCTGAAGCGTGTGCAGTTCTCAAAGGTACACAAGTAATTATGATGGGTAAATACTCAGATAATCCATTAGGTGTGCAAATCTACACCTGTCCCTGCTGCTGAGGGACACAAGTGCTCCGGTGTCCCTGACAGATACCAGCACTGTACAGCAGACCTTATCAGCTGGCTCAGGCGTTTCCAGAGCGTGCCAGAGGAGCTGTGTCTTGTGAAAACGCTCCCCCTGGGCGGCGGTGGCTGTCGCGTTTTGCAGTCGGTAATGAGAGCACAGAACGGGACTCAGTGATGCTCTCGGTGGTGGCTGGGTGACACTCATGGGGGAGCCAGGCAGGTGAGGTCAGGTGAGCCAGGCCAGACTTTCTGACCACGGATTTGTGGGAACATCACAAACTCCTCGCGCAAAATTCATTAAATATTTGGTAAGCACTGGGGAGAAGTTGCAGGTGGATCCTAAGTTGTTAATAGCTCTAAGGAGCCATAATACAAACTGAACCTGCTCTTGGAAAAAATCTGTGTCTGATAGAAATTTTCAAATTTTGTAAAAAACCCCAACCAAACAGACAAAACCAAAAAAAACCCACAACACCCCAAAAAGTAAATTACTTTCTTTTAGATCTGGACAAGAATTAAAAGCTGTGAAACAAGAAGGGAAAAATGTTGAAGTGGAAACATTACTGTAAAGACAGCAAAGAATTCTAATGACAAAACATTTGGTTTACAAATTTACCAGACTCTGAATAGCAGTAGTAAGTCTATGAAATAAGTTTATGAAAGCTCAGTTTAGAACTCCTAAGAGCTTTTTGACATGAATTGGAGGGAAGAGAAGAGTGAAATGAATCTGTGCAATCAATAAAGAGGGAAACAAAACATTCTTTTATTCCAAATTTTCAAAGTAAACAAAATATGCTTCTGTGAAATGTTTGTAGTCTGAAAATAAAAGAAAATTAGATTCTTTAGTTTGGAGTTTTTTCCTCAGTTGCATTACTGGGCTTTAGATAAGGCAGGTAAGAGGAAGCATTCCTTTAAGAGTATTATAGAAACATGAAGATTTCCTTTACCCTGTTAAACCCAAGACCTACATGAATTGATGCAGAAAAATCAATTCATTTAGTGAAAAAAGTATTATTTACTACTAGCTGGATTCTTTATTTCTGATGGAAACAATTTGTTTTCCCCAATAAGTGTCAGGAGCAGTCAGTGTATTTGGAATGGAGTTTATTCAAGGGCTGAAATGAACAGAGCTCTCAAATGAGAGAATTGAGAGGTGGGAGAAAAACAAATCATTTTAATGCCATTCAGAGGGGGCCCTGACTAATCAGATTGTTGTTCATGGCTCCTTGCTGTTTAGAGGACAGAATAGCATAATTTAGTGAAATATTTGCACTACAATGCTTGCAAATTTGGGGAAATGGAATTTGGATTAAGACAGGATTATTTTTGATCTTATCCCTCTCTGCTTCTTTTTT
>VYXD01006822.1:1196225-1269633 GCA_013397195.1 Hylia prasina
TTTTTTTGGTGAATGTGAGCAGTGCTGATGTACGTGCATAAAGAAAATGGCTTATTTTCTTTGAAGTGTCAATAACATTGTCAGGCATTTATCTAAGTAAACACACAGCAGAATGATTAAGTCAGGGTGAAGCTGAATGCATGAGACACAAATTAATTTTAGCATTGTTTATAATCTGTACACTACACAAAATCCGGAATGCTTAGCACAGGGGAAAAGTACTGAGCTATGTAAGAAATGTCAAAATGAGAGATGGGAAATGAGTTGTTACCTCAGGAGTTTTGGAAAGAACCCCTGGTTTGGACAGGTGAAATCATTACCAAAGACATTTCCTAACACCAGGATAATGGGGGCAATTAGAGGAATGGCATTCCCAGTGCTGATGAATCCATGTCCCCATGTGGCCAGGGGGAAATGTCCCCTGCTGTAGGTGTGTCTTGCAGTGGCACTGAAATATCTCCAATTGCTTCAGCACCTCTGGGTTCTGCCAATTTATTAGTGTGAAAATGAAGGAAGGTGAGAAGAAAACATATTTTTGTGAAGATTGGTCTGTCACAGAATCACAGAAGGGACCTGAACGCTCTTGTTCCACCCCCTGCTATGGGCAGGGACACCTCCCTCTACCCCAGGCTGCTCCAAGCCCTGCCCAGCCTGGCCTTGGACACTTCCAGGGATCCAGGAGCAGCCACAGCTTCTCTGGGCACCCTGTGCCAGGGCCTCACCACCCTCTGAGTGAAGAATCTCTGTACAGTTGCATCTCAGCAACAATATTTCCAGTTGCAGCTTAATCAGAAGATCAGTGCAAAGCCCCTTTGTCATCAGGATCCGAGCTTGAGCCAGTTCTGTCAGTGGGTACAAACTTACAGCAGGCAGGAATGAGTATCCCCTTCAAGAGAGAAAGTAACAGCAGAAATATTCCAGTGAACAGATGAAGCCAGACAAAGAGCTCTGTGTCTCAAATCTCTCTGAAGCAAAAAAAGAGTAATCAAAAAAGCCAGGCTGTGTTTATGGCAGCAGAGAGGTTTCCTAGAAAGGACATGAAGAAGCCACCAAATGTCAAACTCTACTTAAAACCCCTCTTACAATGTCAACTCATTAAAAATGAAATAATTTTCTGTTTTATTGAATAACTTATTGAGGTTGTATTAAACTTCAGCACGTGCTGTATGTTAGAGATCTGAGTTGTGTTTGTACACAGGATGGGTACTGGTATTTCGATATTGCTCATTATTAAAAAAGAAAATCTCTCCATAAAATGTAATGTAGGGATTCAGTTTCAGTTTTATGTTTACACCGTTTATTTAAAAACACACAGCAAAAACAATTTACAAAAATAGAGGAGAAAAGTTAAATCACTTCTTCAAGGCGGCATCATCCTATATTTATAGTTTGGTAAACACAACATTAATCAGCTGGAAAATGTTCAGCAAAATATAAAACCATTCTGGGCTCTAGCTCAGAGAAATATATGTAGAAAAATATATCTAGCTTCTCTACTTCAAAAGGGAGAGCAAAGCTGCAGAACCTGCGGGAAAATCAATTTTCTGCGGCATAAGTGGCTTGCACAAAATTTTGCAGTGCCCCATCTAGATTATTTTTTTAATTTAACTGATTTACTTCTGTTCCTCTAACAAGTATCTGGGCTGCAAAAGGATTCAGGTTACTCCTCCAAGTACTGTTGAAATGGTATTGAAACACTTGTTGGAAAATAAAAGGTAAAAACTTGATGCCATTGAAAGAAATCAGACGAGATGCACATTTCTTCCTTCAGAGGTCTTGGCTCAAACCTGCTTTCCACCAAAAATTGGGAGCAGAACTTGAGATTCTTCACTTTGGTGGTGGTCCCAGTGGCACCTGGGTGGCACTGAGTAATTCCTGGGTGACACAATCTGGTCCTGACTTTGTGCAGAGAGGGGACCAATTCCCAAATTTACTGCTCTTTGTACCAAAATGGGATAATCAGATCAAATCTCTGTTGGAGGCAACACACAGAACCTTCTTCTCCATGTTTGTTCTACTGAGAGCAGTGACAAAGTCTGTCCCCAATAGAGTTTTTGTGATGTTTTAAGAACCATCCCTAGAGAATAAGCATGCTACATTTCCTCTTTGATGTGCTGCCCAGGGACTTCAAAGAAAAACTTATAGAAAATATATCCTCTTAAAAATTGCTTTGTTTCCAAATCCCAGCTACAATTATTAATGTAATGTAGGCTGACTTTTTAGATTACATTTGATTTAATTTTAGATTATGTTATTATTTCTTTGACTGCATTTTGTCTGTACCAATATAAAGGTGCATTTCTTAGGTAAACTTCACTCCTGAAATGAGCAGGCTGAGTGTCGTACATAATCTATCCTCATTTCACATGATGAGACTTTCAAATTCGGATCTTTTCGACTGAGTGCCTCCTCCATCACTGCTGGAGCTTACTGTTTTGAGGAGAGAGGGATGTATTACAGTAACTGATGGGCTTTGCTGGCTTGCAAACCCTGTTCAGCCCTGTGAAGCAAGATCAGGCTCTCTCATGTAAAATGCATTGCTGCTAACGCTGGGAGATTCAATTATAACCGTCCTCTTCCAAGATTTATCTTCTGAAAAGTGATGGGAAAAAGTAAACTGTTGAAAGTTTGAAAGGATGGTGAGTTACCACTTTGAAACTTGGAGTATTTTCTGTCCCTCCCAGTCTGTGTGTAACCTCAGGCCACTTGTCTGTTATCAGGAGAGCTGCTGGGTACAAAGCCAAGTTTTAGCAGTAAAGGTGCAAATGCACATCCCCAGCACAGGTAGCCTTGGAAATTTTGAGATGAAAATGGGATGTTCTGCCAACACTGAGGTGAATCACTCTTCACATTGGCTTTGAAACTGGAGAATGAGAACCCCTCAGCCTCATCTGACACTAGAGGAACTCTGGTTTTGTTTTGGTACTGAGCTGTCTCAGTGTCCCTGTTTCCCACCTCTCACTTTTTGGCAGGGGTTTGTAGGGGCAGTGTGAGGCCTTCCCTCTGTGCACATCCATGAGCTCCAGGTGCTGGAGAAGGGTGGGGACTCCTGGCTGGAGCAGACCTGATGGAATGCCAGGATGCTTTAGCTAAAGTGATTAACAACTCCCTGGCAGAATTTTCCCTCCTGGATGGAAGGAATCAACCACTGAGCCAAGGTCTGTCCCTCCTGCCATTCCTTTCCCTTTCTTTTGGGCTCTTGGGGTGAGATCAGCTGTGCTCCTCCCTTGAGTCCTGGGTACATCCTTTATGGATGGCTTGAGCAGCAACCAGCTGGGATTGTCAGCAAGAGCCCTCCTGACTCAGGCACCTTCATAAACAGCACAAAACACAGAGGCAGTTAATGTCAAAAACATCCTCTGTCAGTCTCATGTTTTTTGGTAATGGCTTTGGCACTGAAAATGACTGAAATAATACCGCTGAAATGTCCATTGAAGCAAGATATAGCTGTGTCTACACTAGAGCTTCTGTCAGTATGGAAATGTCAGAAAACATTATATTCAGAGCACAAATTGCAAGTATAGAACTGACAAAGTAAATTTTGAACTGTGTACTCAAGTGTAATGCTTGAAACATATTCCAAATTGGCAAGTTGCAACCAATCATGGAACAGAACCAGCACCCCAAAAACCTGACAGAGCCAATGTTGAAATCTGAATAATTGCAACTCCATTTTCACAGTAATTTAAACGGCAGAAGCACTGGCAGAAATTCATGAATAATTTGCATATAAGAATTTAGCAATCTGTGGTGAATAGAAAAATAAATGGCAAATCCAATAAATAAATGATTGTTGTGAATTATTTGCTGTGCTCTGATGTTTGCTAAGAAGTGTCTTTTTTTTTGAGCTTTCGTAAAGTGCTGGATTTGAACTCCTGCTTCTCAGGTAAATGCAGATTTAAAGCAATAGCAGAAAAGTACATATCTACCAGGGGAAAAAATAACAAGCCACAAACAAAACAATAGGAATGTGCAACAGAGGCTGTTTTATGAAGGATACATATAAAAAGGACTTATTTGCCACGCAGCAGCTGCAATTGCAAAATCTGTAGCCTTAATGAGAAATGTTAGCTGATATATGTAATGATGAGTTATACACTGCAACAGTTTTTAATTAACTATGTATAAAGTTTTAAGATTTATTGAGGAGGTAAAATCTGAAAAGAGAAATTCCTAATTCCCTTCTGTGCCTGTGGGAATGTGATATTATTTTAATAAACAAGAAATTAATTTACACAGCACCAGTATTTATTTCCACATAGAATGGATATTGGGTTTGTGTAAAAAAAAATTACAATAGATAAAATAGAAAAATTGTTTCTGTGGTTTGCTTTGACTTTGCTTGAAACAAGATAAAGAACACTAAATACTTTCATTGGTTGGAAGGTGGTGGTTTTTTAATGAGCTCTTACTATTTTGTAGATCTATTAAATCTTTTTTCCTTTTCCATAATGAAATTCTGTTTCTGACGTAACTCTAAAGCATGTTACATATCAGTTTATTGGAATAATGCCTCATAATTCAGCTTGTGCATGTGTGAGAACAGTTGCTTTTTTGCCCAGACATTTGTTTAAATTTGGAAATCTGTGGGTCTCTTTTTGGTGGTTTTTTTCCCCTTTGCTTAAATTAAAAATATTTTAAAAAATCTTTTAATATTAACATTTATTTTTGTTTGACCTAGAATAAAAAGTCATGCTTGGAATAATTGATGAAGGCAGACTTAAATAAACCCCACATGATCTTTGTGCCAAACTCTGGTGCTGGTGTTCTTTTTCTCCACCAGCTCAGAAATGCAGACACTCATTTTGGGTGCAGCTTTTTCTGTAGAATCAAACACTGTCACCACTAATGGACTCTCCACCTGTCCTGTGGCCTAAGAATTACAGAACTTGCTCAAAGGACCAGTAACACTCTCTTTTGGAATATATGCATTTCCTTTCCTTTTATCTCTTATCCATAATCTTGTAGTTTTTTGTAGAATCTAATTTTTGGCTCTTGATTTTTCCTGCTGATGTTATTCCATGTTGTGCCATTTGTGCTGCCTGGGAAGAGCTGGTGTCTGCCTGTTAAGAAACTGGTCCATCTCTATAAATACTGCCTGTCTGGGAATGGGAATAGAGATGTGGTATTTGAATCTTTGGTGGATTTTTTTCCATTCCTAATAACAGTTAAATGCACGAATCTGTGTTTTAAAAGATTATTGTCCACATTCAGCATGTGCATGCTCATGTTGGTACTATTGAACTTTAAACATCTTTATTTAATCCTAAATATCAGGTTGATCATCCCTGTCTAACATTTCAACACTTTACATATGTGCTTGCCCTTGAGATGAACTTTCTCAGGGACTTTCTGTGGCTGTCCCTGCTTTCTGTAGGTCACAGGACTCATTCTGAACAAATAAATTTTCAATACTCATAGCCAAACCCCATTTCAGTGCAAATAAAGACCTGATGACTCCTGTAGATGGAGACAATGAAATAAATTTAACATGCTTGGCCTATGAGAAGCTTTTCTGTTCCTGAGAGTGGCAGTTTTTGTGACACCATCTATTGTCAATTGGTGCTTCCAGGTGGTAGTTAACTTTCTGAGTTTATTTTGTGCGTGCTGATTCACTATTCTGGCACTTCCAGGTTTCTTCCTAGGGCCAGTCTTGGTGCTTGTGTCCAAATGCTGTTTTTCTGGAATATATGCACCTTCACCCCGTGTGGTGATTCCAACTTTTTTTATAGGAGAGCAGTGCCCTGCAGAGCTATGGGCAGTGGAGCTTCTTGCACTGGAGAGAGCCATCCTGAGCTCTGGAACAATTCCTTCACAGAAAGGGTTGTAAAGCATTGGAACAGACTGCTCAGGGAAGTGGTGGAGCCACCATCCCTGCAAAAAAACCTGTGGATGTATCACCTGAGGATATGGTTTAATGATAACATGGTGGTAGTACTGGGCTGAAAGTTAGAATTGATCTCAAAGGTCATTTCCAACCTTAATTATTCTGTGGTTCTATGGCAGTGTCTTCTCTGAGACCTCAAAATAGCAATTTACCTGGAGCTCCCAACGTGTCAACACAGACAAAAGTTGGTTTGTTTTCCATGGTTATAAAGGATGGTTCTAGACATTTGAAAAGGAAAAGGGGGAGAAATGCAGAGTCTCCTCCTGGAACAGCAAGTGAAAGAAGTAGTAAAATAATGTTTACGCCTTTGGTGGTTTGGAAAGCTGGAGGAGGAATGAATAATTGGGAAACAAGCCTGAAAAGATAACTAAGTTGAGCAGCACAACTCATTGCCAGTTACTGTATGGGAATGTTGTAGGAAAGGTTCTGTTAGCAGGAGAGGGGGTGGGAGGCAGGCATGGGAATCCCAGCAGGATTCACACTTCCCCAGGGCTGAGCACGTTCCTCCTGGGTGCTTGTTTGGTGCTCCCGAGGTGTGGGTCACGGGGAGGAGCCCAGAGTGTACAAACTAGAGAGGACTGGTCTGCAAAGGCAGAGCAGATGTGGGGGGATGTAAAGAGCCTATCTTTTATTTCTTGATTGCCTGTCATGGTTGGCCAGATAATCTACTTGCACTAAGCCAGGGCTGCTGGGCTCCAACTCCTACGAGGAAATGTTCTCATCTATTGGAGTTGGGATTCATCTAAGGTAACTGTTCCATGTCTAGGAAATGGATGGAAGGACTGTGTTGTTTTTGCCAGTTCAGGATCCATTTCTCTGTCTGTAATTTACTCTTCTGTGAAAGCTTCCCTGGTGAAGAATGTTCCCAATCCCGACTTGTCTCTGGCAGAACTTCAAAGCATTAATGGACATCTTTTAGGGTTGTAATGAAATCTGGTTGTGTTCAGCTTTGGAAGGAAATTTTAATGAAGAGTTTTGCGAAATAAAAAGGCTTGGAGGTGATGATCAGGAATTGCTTTCCAAAAATAATATGAGATGAACAAAGTAAAATGAAGTATGGTGGCAACACTGCACCTCTATCACTCTACATTGCAGCACAATACCAGCCATTGCCTGTGCAATAATGAGTCTCATCAGTTTCCAGACAGCAGGCTTTGTAATAACAGAGTATTTATGTAAAACACTGAGGGGAAAGAGGAGGGAGGAGGGAATGAAAGTTGTCCATCAGGCTGAATACACAAAGCATTTGGTACTTCAAAACTAATTTTATTTTTAGTTAATATTCATTGATGCAAGTTCTAGTCTATTATTAAGTGAATCTGGTGAATAATTACATCTATCACTTTGAAGTGTTTAAGACAAGTGTGGAGTTGTAAAACCAGTCCTTTGTATTGGAATCATCCCCAAAATTGCGTTGTGGGAACCATGTTGACACTACAGTTTGATCATGTTCTGAGTCTGAGGGATCTCAGCACGTTCCCAGAATTGCTCCTGTGCACTGTATCTACAGGCATTAACCAACCAGTCTCGATTTCTTGGGAGCCATGAGGAAGAGTAGGGTGTCTCTATATTCTCATTTTCTTGGCTTCTGTCAGCGTTTGAATGTGACCCATCTGTGGATGAGTGAATGGCAACTGTTTATTCCAGAATAAAGCATGTGCTAAAACGCAAACTAGCAGCCTACAGAAGCACTGAGCTAAGTTTAATTAGCTGTAGGGCTCATTTCAACTTCAAACTCCCAAGTTAACTCGCTAGGCAGCAGAGTTTGTAATGCTTTTCTTGCTAGATGCCTGCCAGACAGGGGAGCTGATCATATTATATTTGTTGCTAGGTGATGAATTCTGATAACCTTTCTGTTCCTATATTTATAAATGTCTCATGCACTCTCTGCTGTAGCATAATTACTTATTTACGCCTCAGTTCCTGGATGGAACTACTACAAAGTTGCTAAGCAGCTGTGTGTATAAATACATAACATCGTGTCACTCGAAAACTTTTGGCAACTCACAATTACCAGATGAGTTCTCTGTTTGTCACAATTGTAACCATTAGCAAAACGGAACACAAATGAGGGATATCAGTGTACACAAGGACAGAGCTTTATTTGTCACAAGAGACTAATGCTCTGGGAGGGGATGTGAGCTGGAAGAATGCACAGATTTAGTGGTCTGGGGTTTTTGGCATTCTTTTCTTTATTTAAGGGCTTTATAACCTTTGCTTTATAAGCAAAGTAAAGATTGACTGATTATTATCTCACCTCTTTAGACTTCATAAGCATTATAATCATTATAGTTACTCTAATGTGAAGGAAAAGAGACACTTATTCAAACAGATGTGCTGAGGTTTCTGCATTCTAATGCTGCAAAGTGAGGTGAAAGTGTAAGAAATCTGTATGAGTAATTCTCAGTGCAACCATCAGAGCATTTGTCATTAGTGGGACCTATACCAAGCCTAAGGAGAAACAAGGGAAGATGAGAAATCAAGGGTTTTTTTCCTTTATTTGACACTGGCACAAATTTTGTTGAGTTGACTTCTATGATTGCAGCTGGAATTCAAGTAATTTTAGGGATAACTGTAATTTATTAAATCTGAGAATATCTGGCAATAAAATTCTCAGATGGCTTTTCACTGCGCTCTTTTGTAGACTGTAGAGTTTAATACAAGACACAATTTTATTCACTGGTGACAACTTTCTGTGGAAACTGTCAGTTATGGGCTTTATCCCTTGTTCCTGAAGGTGACAAAAAGGTTTGGAATCAAGCTCTGCCCTGATCCCAGTCTTAGCTGGTGGTTCCAATGGTGCAAACTCGAGGCTGGCAATGTTACCTACGTGGTGTCAGATGAAGGTGGGACTTCCGCCTGTGACAGCCAGCCAGCAGCAAATGGCCCAAAGAAGCAGAGTTTATATCTGAAATATAGATTGTGTGAAGCAATTGGCACAACTTTTCATTGTCATTTGCTTCATGCTCAGTGCTTATTTAAACGTGGAGCAGTTCCACCCATTTCAGAAGCAAATGTGAATAACAGCATCACTCAGGTCATCAAATAATCACTATTGAGCTGTTTGTGTTTTTCCTTGCTTTTGTTTCTGTTTTTTTTTGTTGTTGTTGTTGTTCATTGTTCCTTAGTTATTAAAAGAGGCACAAACTTCAGTAGCCTGATGTTCTTCCCTTGGTTTATCTATGTAAACAAATTTCAGGTTGCTTATAAATGATCCTGACTGACAGAATATACTTTCCCTCAGGTCAGTTCTTTTGTGGAAGATACTAAAGCCTGTCTTTCTTTAAAGTATAAAAGCCTGTGTTTGATCTGAATAGAAACTGTTCTGGGAATGACTGTGCAGAGCAAGATTACATGGTGCAATTTTAATTACATTGTTCTCAGCAGTGCACCTTGTGTGATCTTAGTGTAAGAGTCAAAATTCAAACCAGTTATTTGGTTCTGTAACCGTTAGTCAAGCACTGATATTGTTTGAAAGAGATGACAATAAGTTTAACAAGTTTAAAATCCAGAACAGTTCAGAGAGGTGGCTTTCCTTGTTACTCTCAGAAATCTTATGTTTTAGCAGGTTGATTTTCATGTGGCTTATGGAATTATCCATGTGTTGGAAATGGATGGTTACTTGAGTAAAACAAAAGCTTAACTACCAACTCAGTTTGCAAAACTAAATCAGTTTAGATTCTGAAGGCCTCCTGACAAAATATTAATAAACTGTGTCCAAGGGCTTAAGTTAATTAACCTGATTTTTAGATTGAGTGCTGAAAATGAGTGTAGGTCAGTTATTTGCACATATATCAGATCACTCTGGAGAAATCAGCTTTCTACAGGTGACTCTTAAAAAAAGTTTGAGGGAACTCACTTGAGAGAACTTGATAAAACCAGTAAGAGGAATTGTGGAGAAAATGGAAATAGAGAAGATGAGAAATCAACAGATTTCCCCTGGAACTGGGAGGACCTTTGTTTCACTTTTTCACTGGGAAAGCTGAACAATCTACAGAATCAATGTTTGGGCAGATTTTCAGGCATGGCATTACTCATTCAGCTGCTGGGAAAATAGGCCAGCAACCTACAGTACCCATTTTGAAAGGAAAATATTGCACAGTGGATTTATTACTCACTCTCATTTCCTTTTATGTATTGTAAATGATGCGTCATCCTCTATTTCTGAAACAAACTCCTACCACTGAGTGCTGTTTGGAAATTGTTTCACAGGGCACAAGTTGAAAGCTTTATTCCTGGGCATGTCTTTTAAGGAAACATTATTGTGCTCTCATAATTTTATAATTATTCTCACTTCATAAGAAAGGCAGCTGTACGTGGATGTCCATGTTTTTGGGGTTTTTATTATTTCCTAGCACGTACTGACCAATAGTTTGGATTCTGTTGGAGTCTTGAGGTGAGGAAGCAGCGAGCAGAATTACAGATTAGTTGTCATTCCACACAGGAGGTGAAACCAAGACCCAAGGCTGAAGAGGTGGAGGCAATATTGCCTCGCACAGCATCTGTGGGTAATGTGCAAAAAAGCACTTTGTAGTGATGCCTTGTTTAATGAAAAGCTCCTGCCCTTTGACTTCTTGTCCCCAAGTGCTGCCACAGCAGGAGAGATATCTCAAGCAATATTTTTTCTCCCATCTCTGATAAAAGCAAGTGAGTAGCTGCCATGGATTTGGTATAGAACAAAAGATATTTTTCTACAATAGTAATTTCTTCTTCCAGCCTCAAATCACCGAATTATTTGAACTTGCCACTGGAGGAGCAGACAAAGCTTCCATTCCTCCAGTGAGGCTCCATATTTCACTTCCATCATTTATTTGCCTTTCTTACTAATGGCCCAACCTCAGGCAGATGGAAATGTCTGTGTAACTCAGTGAATCTTCTGTTCATCCAATAGAATATCATAATTTTTCTTAGATTAATTTAACACTCATAGAAAAAAATAGTTGAGTGCTGACAGAACCTCCTGCCTTTAAAAAAATAAAAAAAAAGGAGAAAGTTTTGACAGGTCACATTAAGAAATGGCAGATCACTGTAATTATAACAAACTGACCTTGAAGATAAACAGCTTTAATTGTCAACTTGAGGGAAAATATCCCCATGACCTTTGACTAATTGTCTAGTTAATGGAAAACCTTTACTAAATAAGTTTGTGGCTTTGGAGGCATTTGAAACACACACTGGTGTAAATCAGGTACTTTCTGGGCTGGTTTCACTATAGGTGTTTCCTGTGAGTGATTGCTTGTTGTTACTTTTTGACATCTGCTGGCAGCCTTTTATTTATACAGTTAAATCTCCTGGGACACTGTTCTTTTTTCCTGAATTCAATCTTCACTGATTAGTTTTCAATAAATTACATATATCAAGAAATTTGGGGTTGTTAGCACTTAGGGCGACTGCTCAAAGATCAGGTGTGTTCCTGTGCAGAAGACAAGGAAATTCATGATCTGGAGGACAGTGCCTCTCCAAGCTTCATTCAGGCAGCATTCAAACGAAATAATCCATTATATCCCACTGGGAATTCTTGTACAAACTCAGACTTCTGCCCCATCTCCCTCCTCTATAGACACAATTGATTTCATATTGACAAACTTCTCACAGCAATCTGCAGAGCCACGGACATATTGAATGCACCTGAATGTCTTTGATTCTGTCTGCTTGTGTCTCAGACCCAGCCAGTGAAGGTACTGGAAGAATCTAAAGTTAGTTTTGTCTTACATTCTCTTGGGGATCTTAGCAGAACGTTGTGTAAATCTGCTAAAATGGGAAATTATTGATCATTTGCATTGCAATGGGATGCAATCCTTTCACAGAAACCAACAAAGTTTAAAAGCATCCTTTCTACATATCACTGCTGGCCCCGGGGTCGTTTGGGCTGCTCGGAATCGATGCAGCCTTAAGAGGGAAATGTCACATTCCTCCCCAGATGTGACAGCTCCTGCGAGACTGGAGCTCCACAGAAGTGGTGTCACTTTGTGTCCCCTGCATTTACAGAGAGAAAACAGCTCCGGTTAAGCTGAGCTCTGTGTCGTGCTCAGAAGATCAATGACTGTGATATAACATCTAAAGGTTTTATTTATTTATTTGTTTTTCTTCAGACACAGTCCCTGACATAATATTTTTGTTGAAACAGTAATTTTTCTCTAGGGTTTAGAACAGCAGCCACAGTTTTGCCGTGCCTTATAATGCAGCCAGTGACCCAGGGGACCAGTCAATAACACCTCTGTGTTGTAATAAATAAGTCAAGATAACTTCCAACTGAGAACAACTCATTACAGCTCCTTCCACCTGATTAAATTTTTGCCCTAAATAAGACAACGGGCAGCAAAATGATGTGTGGAGATATCAGGTAATGTGAGCTGGTGTAGTCTGCTCGGGGAGGAGGGAAAGCTTTCAGTTCTGATTGTAGTGGTTGTATTTTCCTGTAATTTCAACCTGATGGAGCCCTGTTGGCAGAATAAATTTGCTGAAGAGCACAAGATGCTACTGAGGGATCTTCCTTTCTAGGAGGAAGGAAAGAGGGAGCATAGTGAGAAAAGGCAAGTAGCAGTGACATGGAAAAAGCTACTTTGATGTGCTTTTCTTGCATAACCATCTTTGAGTTTGGTGCTGATGGAGCCATCTTCCTCACACTTCCATCTTGTCCTCTGTGCAAGCACCTGCTGGAATCCCAAACAGCAATCCTGGTGCTGCAGGGCAAAGACCTTTTGCTCCAGACCTGGGCTGATACAATTTGTGAGGCTCCTGTTTTTAGAGCAGGGTTGATCACTTCTGTTTCACGGCACCAGATGTGATGCTCAGATCAAGCCAAGTGATGTTGTGATGAGGGGGAAGAGAGGCAGCGCCCAGTGAGGTGTGAAAAGATGCCAGAGTCCAATGCTGGGTAGGGCAGAAGGTGAGGAGAGGGGCAGAGCAGAGCATGGCTGAGGTGGGGTTCTGCTGTGGATGGAGTCACTGGCTCTGGAATCACACGTCAAACCCATCATCCAAGAGGGAACCTTCAGTCAGGTATCACTTATTGCTCAGGGGATCTGTGCTGCAGAATTTCAGGTTTATAGCAATTTTCCAGCTCTGCTACGACTCTAGGTGGTAGAGGATATGCAGGAGAGAGACCAGTGTGACTCTTTTGTAAGGACATCACACCTTTCCTTGTCTGCAGCTGACTTCTGGGTGAAATCCCTTGTCTTCCACCATCTAAGGAAGCATATCTCCTATCTGTGATGTGTGCTTGCAATGAATTCTGAGAGCACAGAGAAAGCTGTGGCTATTAATAGGCACCATTTCTCCAGTGGAAGGACAGGAATGAACACCCTCGTGCCCAGTGGATGAACTGCTGGCCTAATTTTTGTATCATAACAGGGCCCTGCACAAATCTAATCATCCCACATAAACCACACAGGCATGTTTGCCAGTTTAGATAATCAGTTTATTTTTTCAGACTCGAAAAGTGTGCGCAGGGATGAAGTCTGTTGTTTAGTACTTGTTCTTCCAAAGAAGTTGAATATAAATGTGTATTTGTCTTAAGCAATTCTTGTTATGTTGTGACGAACATTTTGCTGTGGTTCATGTTCCCTCAATTTCTGAGTCTCTGGATACTAAATAAGTCATTATTGTTATTTACTTCAGGGGCACATAAAGAAATTATATAAATGCAAGAAAATCATAAACACGCAGTGCAAGATAATAACCCACTGTTGCTTGTTGGATTTGTTAAAAAAAAATCATTCTGTAGCAATTCTACTGCAGAGTTAAAATGTAGCATTAAGCTATATAAAAACCTTGGAAAAGGGTTTTCATAAAACTCATTTTGTTCATTTTATTAAATGTTCAATAAGTTTTTTTTTGTGTAAATACTTCAGTCACGCTAGTAGGTTTTCTAATCTGTGAAATCATTATTTCTGCAGCACTTTTAGATATGAAGTAATGATAATATCATATCTTTAGGAGCATCCTGTCTGACTTAACTGTTGACAGTGTCTTGTCTGAACATTATTCTGCCCTCAAATTGTCATGGGGCAACACTTTTTCCTTCTGCTGCTCAGGTATTTTTGCAGAAAACCATCAGAGCACACAGGCTATGGGCTCACTGCCAGCACTCGTGTTCCAGAGGCGCTTTTGAAGGCACCTCAAAGGCAGGGAAAGAAGCTGTTTCTCCTAGTGGACCTTTTTGTTGGCTTGAAAGGCAGGATTTGTTTTGCTCCCCAGCTCCTGTGCCGGTAGCTGTGGTGACAGCTCCCTCTCTTGTTCTGGGATGGATTCAGGTGGTCCAGATGTGCTGGTTCCAGGTGGATTTTATCCTCCCCAGCCTGGCAGGATAACTCAGCCCTCGGAGCCTCGTTGTGCCGCAACACCACACGAAAGAACTTCAGGAGGGGACAGTGATGAGCAAAGCAGGAAAAGCCCCAGTTTATTTACAATACTCAATATTATACATTTTCAAAGGTGCCTGTGGGTTGGAGGATGAAATCCCACCTCCCAAACCACATTGGTCAGGACAACTGTCAATCACCTTTCTCCGCCTACCTAAAATATGTAAACAATGAAGGACGGTCAGGAAAACAAAGCTATTGTTTATAGTAAAAGTGTGGGAAAGTAGAAATTCTGACTCCAGTATGAAAGACAAATCAGAAGGCCTAGAAAAATCCTCAAACCAGGGTGACATCGTTGCACTTTGTGCAGTTGGAGGTGCTGAGTGCCTGTCCCTCTCCTGCTGTTTTCACTCACTGCTCACTGCTAACAAGAGCCCCGCCAGGTCACGGTGCTTTATGAATTTTTATACACAACAACAGCACTCAGAAGCATTTCCAGTTGCCTCAACCATCCCTTTTCTCTCTCTGCAGTTAATGAAGCTCGGCCTCGTCAGTCTCTGTCGAATTTCCCTGTTTTGCAAATGTGGTTGAGCAGGGAGGACTCATGGGGGGTCCCTGCTGGGCTGGGAAGTGAAGTTGCCTTTGTGCAGCTGTGATGTGCTTTTCTTGCCTCTCCAGACCTTTCAAAGATACACCTTCTGACTTGTGGCTTCCATATGATGTAAAGTTATTTGCTAGAAAGGAGGAAAAAAAAATGCACAGCATAATATTGCTTTGATGCTGTAATTCCCACAGATTTGAGCAAGGCTAGGTGATATTTCCAAAAAGCATCCTAATATTCATTGATAGAGTAATTAAGTCAGTATTTTCAATGTGAAATTTCCTCATTCAGGAGCCATTTTGTTTTTTGTTATGATCAGCTAACAGAAAAATATGAATACCTGTACATAGAGACTTACAGAGTTAGTTTTGGTGTGCTTATAGATAAATATGTGTATTTATTTATTCAGGATAATTCTCTGTGGAGATTTAACCAGAGAGAAAATCATGGATTCAGTATTGCTGTTCAAAACAAATTAAACTTCTGAGAATTAAACTCAGAAAAAAAATTACATTGGAAGTGGAATATATCAGGCCAACATATGCTTTTTAATACAAACCTATTTCAGCTTGTTTTCTTTTGCTTTAGTTTACAAGAAATGCCACTGCTAACCTTCCAGTGTTTTAAAATTGTATCCTTTAAAACATCTGTGGGTCATTATCATAAATATCACAGTGGTGTAGAAACCTGACATCTGTGATATATCATAACAGGGAAAATGGAATACACTGAAAGGAGGAATCCCAGGAACATGAGTGTTCTTGTTGAGATCTATAAAAGTTAATATTTCCAGTTGCAGCTTTTCCCATCATTGCACTAATGGACTTGGGATCCTGCACAAGGTTTTCCAACAGGTCTTTTGGTGATAATAAGTTCAAAGTCAGTGATTAAAGCCTTGGGATGCATGCAGGTATTGCTAATAATGAATATTGCTTGGTGGAAAGAAATATTCTGTACAATTCACATGTGAATTTTACAGAAAGGAGTAAAAGTCTAACACAGGAGGCTGAGAAATGAACAGAGGGCGATGAATGACACTCATGTTTTTCACTGGGAGCTGCTTGGCAGTGTTTTCATTTTGCTTGCATGGAATTTTGGAGCCTGTCTCATAGCATGTGGCATATTAGGCACAATAAAGATGTTCATTTGGCAGCTGGAGCATGACTAGGAACATCAAAAGAGTCATAGATGCGTCAATAAATGAAGAACTCCACCTTCATATAAATATTAGATCACTGTTTTAATTGCCCATTGAATTCTTGTCAATGAGACATTCACTTGTCATGCCTGGTGCAGCATTACCAACGTTTTATTTTAGGGCTAGAGCTGAACTGTTGCTATTATTCATTTTTTGCACTTTTGTAGCACCCTGAGCACCAAACATGAATCATTTTGTAGCAAGTGCTGTACAGACACAGGGTGAACAGGTGGCCTTTGCTCTGAGGAGTTTAGAATCCAGCTAAACCCCTTAAGCTCCAATACAGAGTGAGTGTGCAGGAGAACGTGGGGGGTTTTGGGGTTTGTGGCCCCTCTCATCAGGCTGCCACTTGCCCAACCTGTTATAATGCATGTGGGTAGTGGGAATAATGTCATTTATCCATCTCAGGGCTTTCCTCACACCTCATGTCCGTGACAAATGCATGAACACCACAAACATCATCACCACACAGAGCATATGTTATCAGGGCTGCCAAGAAAAAGGTGTTGGATATTCAGAGAGCACCTTTGCAGCTCAGGCTGACACTTTCCACAGCTGATATCCACAACTTCTGTCTCATTTCTTGTTATGCTGATTGGTACTTGGGGGACAAAAGGAGTAATTAATTAATCACACTTTATAGTTCTTACATAGAGATTTCTACATTGGCTTTATGCACAAAGCAAGATTTTTTCACCAGAGAATAAACACTAAAAATCCTATTTCCCTTGTATTTAACAGGCATTAACAATGTACAGGTTTGGTTAGGAGACAGATGTAAGGCCATGGGTGGGAAACCTGAGGAAGCTCCTCAGGGCTCTCCTGAGTGCCTGGCAGGGCAGGGCAGTGTGGTCAGTGCCAGCCCAGCTCCTTGGGCTGTGTAGCTGCTCCTGGAGCTTGCTACAGGCAGCTCAAGTATGGCAAATTTTGGGTATTTGTACTGGCTCTTCCTGAGAAGCCACATGAGTTTAAGGAAGCAGATATTCCCAGTGATGACTGGGAATGCAATTCAGTCTTGGGTGGTGTTCCCTGGTCAGTCCAGCCCAGGAGACAACATCATCCTGATAAGGTTCACATTTGATCCCAAGCTCAGACAGGGGTTTTATCTATGGCTCCAGTTCCCTTCAACTCTCTCAAGAATTGGTTTCAGTTTCATCCCTGTTGGCCCTTAGGCCAAATAATCTTCAGTGTTCTCTGTCCCTATGATCACTTCATCTCCTCCCACTTCTAATTTCTCTCCTACATATCAATTCTTCTCAGAGCCTTTTCATTTTCTTTCCTTCTCCTTGCTATTAACCTCACCAAATACTCTTGTTTCTGTGGTAGGACTGGGAATTGAAAGCATCAGCGCTTTTGGATGAGATATGGTAAGAAAAAAAAACAAACCAGTTTCCCACTTTCAAACAACTCTGCCTCAGCCCTTTTTAGAAAAAGTTGCAGGATTTCATAAAGCAAGATGAATAGACAGCAAAATATAAAAGGTTTAAAAGCATCAAATTAATACTTCCAAGGGAATATAGAATAGATTCAAGTACTTCTCCTGATTCCATGTGCCAAATCTGCATGTGGCCTTTGAATTTCCCCAGAGCATGCAGCTGGCAGTGATGCAGGAGTCCCAGGGTGTGTGAACACTGAGCAGAGGGGTTGGAGCAGTGCACTCCCAGCCAGCTCCTCCCTGCCCTGGAAATACAACACAGATTGTCCTTTCCTTGAAAGGGACCTGTAGTGTTTGGCTGGGTGATGCTACACTCTGAACCATGGCATTTGGTTTTAAAGGATTGCTTTATTAGTTTTCTTTGGCTTTTAATTTTTTTAAAAAACTTTTTATTCCTGATATTATTTCTCAGAGGCCAATGCTAAATTTTTCCAGTTGTAAGCTATTAATAGTAAATCAGCAGCAGTTTTTGATTATGAAGATCACATTTTTATTCAGAGAGTCACAGACTGGCTTGGGTTGGAAGTGACCTTAAGGGACATGCTGTTCCAAACCCTCTGCAGTGGGAAGGGATGCCACCAATACAACAAGTAAAAAAGAAGAGACTTGTAATTCACATAGGCTGCAATCTAAGCAGTATCTGTACAGTGATTTGTACAGAGAATTTCAACTTCCTGTATTTGTAGTGGCAGAAAAATTTTACATTTTTGTTGGTTGGTAGCTTTAGGAACTTGAAATGAGTCTGTTAGAACACCTGTCATAAACCCAGCTGCAAAGGGTGTTTTTTCACCAGGGAGGCCTTGCTGAGGGAGCCTCCCATCAAAATCCTGCTGTGGGCACCAGACCCTTCCTGGGAGCAGTTCCCACCCTCGGAGTGTGGGCACCAGCACACTCTGAGCACTCTGAAATTGCTTTAAGCTGCTGCTGCTCCCAGATTCAGTGGTTTTCCCTCCTGGTTCTACTTCAGTACAAGACTTTGCAGGCAGGATCTGCCACATGGCAGCCTGAGATAGGTTTGTGTGGAGAGACTGCAGTGTCTGAGACTGAGACTTCTTTTTTATTTATAATCCCTCTTGCTTTCAGCAAAATTCAGTGAAAGAGCAAATGAGCTGATGAAATTCTGGCTTTCTGTCCCACTGTGAATCCAAGGATAGTTCTTTTGCCCTAAAGTAAAGTGGAGGAAATGGGAGCAGTTTTTAGTTAAAAACATGTAATTGAGCTTAAACCTTGTGCAGCAGCAGGTCCTTCAGCTGCTGGGGGAGTTTTCCTGCCAGAGACTGTGGTGTCTGTCAGAGTGTTTGGACTCTCCTGCATTGTCTGGTGTGGATTCACAGGGTCACAGCTTCATGGGGTGGTTTTAATTTTGTCTTGTTCTCAGCATCCACGTCTATTTTAATTGGCAATTAAATTAATTTTCCCCAAGTTGTTTCTGTTTGGCCAGGGATGGTAATTAGTAAGTGACCTCCCTGTCTCTGTCTTTTCCATCTTTCTCCCCAGTTCTGCTGAGGAGGGGGAGTGAGAGGGTGGCTGGGTGGGAGGCTGGGAGCAGCCCAAGGCCAGCTCTCCTCTCTTGCTTTGGTAAATAGTGCCCCACGTCTCTTTTTGTACCTTATTCTGTTTGAATGCTTGAGATTTCGGCATTGTTTAATTTTTAATCTAGCCCATCTCATCAATATTCATCACAAAATGAAATTGTAAATTCTGGAGTGAACCAATGATGGTTCTTTTTCCACTTGGTGTCATGCTTTGGGATTGAATCACCCAGAAAGGATGGATCTCCACAAGCTCCTCTGGCAGCCCTGTCTGCCTAGACAGATACAAAATGTGATGAAGAGGATTTCTGTGTAGCTTCCCAGGAGTGTTGAGTGGCCACCCACTATGAGACTATTCCTGTGCTCTAGGACCAGTTACAGACATTACACAGTGAGCAAGAGTTTAGGATTGGCCGTGAGAGACTCTGGGATTGTTTCTCTTCCTTTAAAAACAATGACCTAATACAAGAAGTCTATACAGTGAGTTTAAACAATTATGCCAAGTGTTTTATTTTGTAGTAAAACTCCATTGTTGTTGATTTTATGTGGCTGGTATAGCTGTCTGTAGTTTTTTCTGAAATTGTAATGCAGTTTTTAAAGATTCAGTGGAAGTGAAATGTAAAATAAAAATAGTGAGAGCATACAGGTAAGTGAAGAGTCTGCAGCAGCAGTAACTCAAGGAGAAGGTGGGGAATACAAAACAGGTTGTCTGCAGAAAAACCCTTTCACATGCAAATACATTGTTCAGAGGTGTCAAAACCTGAAAAGTTTGTTTGGTAATTGCAGGTTTGTGGTGAAGATCTCTCACTCATATAGCTGGTAGTTAAATCACTAATATTTTATCCAGCATTGTGTAAAATGACTCAGAGAAGAAATTTGAGACAAAGTCCCAAATCTTTGTGCTTTAGGGACATTTTCCTCTTTATGCCAGCCTTCCTAAATATTTCAAACTTTCCATGTAAAGTGAAACAGAGTTATTGACAGCTACTGTTCAATTAAAAGTTCTCACAACCCTTAGATACAGTGCAGCTTATGAACTGTGTGACAACCCTGGTAGTAAGAAATGTTATAGTTCAGTTTTTTGGTTTTACAGAACTTTTGCAGTAGCCTGGGGGTGAATATTCTGTAAACAACCGGTGCTGAGCCTAAAGATGTACTGAATATCTGAAAGCACTTTGCACAGAAGAGCCTTTAGAAATCCTGGGCTGTGATGAGGAGCACAACTCTATTGCCACTGCTCAGTTTTTGGGGCTGGGTGTACATTTGATTGGAGTGATCACAAAAGTCTCATGTCCAAAGTGTTTTGTTTATCTGCTACCCAGTTAGATTGGTCAAAGCCTCTTCATCTCTCTGAAAGTACACATGCACAGATTTGTTTATGAGGAATAGGCAGAAAAATATAGAATTCCTTTGAAAGTTTTTTTCATTTGAGAGACATTTCTTCCCAAAAGAAGAAATGTTATGTTGTAGACAAGCTAATAACATAACAGCTAATAACATCTGAAGCTTGTGTTCTGAAGTGGATACTTACAATGTGTTTTTTCCTTTTTTTTTTTCCTGTTTTTATTTCACCCCAGTGAAATTTGATGACTGCAAGGGGAACAACAAATTGAACTTTGAAGTTTCTAACCCAGACTTTGCCGTGGAACTCGATGGGAACTTGGTTGCACTCAGGAATGTATCAGAAGCTGGCAGAGCCTTGTTTGTCCACGCGCGGTCAGAGCACGCCGAGGATATGGCAGAAATCTTTATTCTTGAAGCAAATGAAAAACGTGGTGCATTAAAGGTGAGATAAATGCCAAAGATTAAAGAAAAAAAAGGGCCAAGGAGATGCTGCTGCTAAATATTGACATGTGTCACCTAGGATTGTAGGCAATTTTAATCTGTTAACAGAGATCAACATCAGTCTTCAATGCAGATATTGCTGCAACATTTTAGCACTTGGTTTAATTTGTGATGCAGATTTTTGGGTGTTTGGAAGATGTATTACATCCTCAGGTGTGGATGCTCAACATTCCTAAAGACTTTATTCAAATGAAAGAGCCCAAGTATTAAAATTGGCTGCTTCTTCCAGTGTATGTTTTGCCAGGTAATCACAGCTTGGCCACAACTAAAAATGGAAAATCATACTTTAAATGTGTAATTTAGAATTTACAGAACCTTCACGTTTCGCTCCAAGTCTCAGTATGTGGGAATGAATTCTGTGTAATTCCAATTTTCATATTGGTCTGGTTATCTGACGTTGTTATGGTAAACTGCTTCAACATCTGCACACAAACAGCAGCACGTATTTACTCTCTGTCTCTATACCCTGGTGATTTTTGTTCTGCTCTGTCCACTGAATGTTTTGTCCTTTCTTTCTCCCTCCTGAATTTCAGTGTAAAACAAACCTCATCCTTTGGGGGATAAAGCACTTCAGAAATTGAATTATTTACTTCACACCCCTGCAAGTAACAAAAGGAGATGTGAGATAGCCTTCACTTCTGTGTCCTGACATTTAGGAGAGAGGCAGGCAAGGTAGTGGCTCACTAGAGAATTACGCCTGATACCTTTACAGACCTATAATTTTGCAGAACTATAGAGAAACTTTCATAAAAATGACTGATCTACTGTCTTGATTTGGTATTTAGACATTCAATTGCCAGCATTCTCATTATATTCCCAACAATATATTAATATAACTTGAGTCTTCCATTATAAAAGCAAATTGTCTTGAGGAGAAAGGCTGAACAAACTTCTGAAAGTCCATGGCTGAGGAAAGGTTTTCCTCTGCACTTTAAGCAGCACATGATGTGAATTTGGATTGCCAGTGGGAAAGAACCAGAATGTGTAACTGCAGAAAGCTGATCAGAACGCTGAAATGGAATTTAATTTTATTTAAATATGCCGTTTCTTCACAAAATTAAATTCTAACACAGTCGTACTTGAGGGAGTCTCTTACATGGAGGAGCTGTGAGTTTAGGACCACAGACTGCCAAATTCAGAGTAGGAAAGCTACTCCTGCAGGAGCAGCCTGGGCACTTGGCTGTCCTGTGCCTCAGACTAGCAAGTCTTGCTCCTTCTGGTGCATTGACAAGAATGTTCAAATGGATTTATTTTGAAATCTTAGGAGCAGTTTCAAAATGGGGATCATCATTCTCTGGTTAGAAGCTACTAAAACCACTGAGGAGTTTGAGACGTCTCTGACAGGAGATCTGGAGTTAAACTTCAAGGGATTGGTTTATGTGTGAAGATCTGACTCTCTGAGAATCACATTCTGAAGATTTCTTCTGGTTTACTTAAAGAAGCAGCCCTTCAATATCTGTGAGGGGAGATATTCTATGGAAGCTAAAATGTAAGGGAAATCTTGTCAGGAATTCTATGGAAGGTACAATCTAGGGGAAATCTTGTCTCATGAGTAGGAATTACAGCATGTGTATTTGCACAATGACAGCGACCTTTTCTCTTTATGTCCTGTTTGGGTTCTGGGGAGTGTCCCCTCAGAATGTTCCAGCAATATCAATTGATGCCTAGGGTTGAAATCTGTCTCCAGACTACTTTGGAGGGCTGATCTGGCCCCACTCCTGGATTCTGTTCCAACCACTTTGTGTTCCTTTAGAGAAAGAAAACCAGTCTAAATCAGGCATATTCTGCCACTTGCCAGCCTTTCCTCACAGGTGACAGTATCACAACCTCATCTCAGTCTGCATTCATCACCTCCTTCTGGATTTTGGTGTTCAGCCCATAACCAGATAATTACCTATTTAATGTGGGATTTAGTCTCTGCAGTGCCATATGATGCCTTAATGTGTCCTGGGAAATCCATCTAGTGAGAATCACCCCCTCTCCAAGGGAATATAAAAATCTCTGGGGCTGCCTGTCCTGCTCTGGCCTCACCCAGTCCTCTGTCACTGTTAAACCAGTATTTCTTCCCAACCTTTTCATTTATTTGTCTATTTTAAACACCACACAGCCAGTGTTGTCTTTGTTTGTCATACTTGAGGAGGATATAAAGACTACAGCGTCCTATCTAAAGTGATTTTATGATAGATTTGAACTTAATCCTGTACTTTTGCAGTCTAAATGTGTCAGCACGGAAACAGCAGAACTGCTCCATCTGTTTATGCAAGGAGCCTTGGCTAAGAAATGCTCAGATGGAACTTTGGTAATTCAGTATAATTCTGTGGGGTTAAGATGAGCACATGCTGGAGCAGTGCTTAGCATTCAGTACTTAGAGAACAGTACCTTGTCTAATTAGGGGATAAGTAGTTCTTAAGTATTTCCCCACTGCCAACAACTGCCATTTCTTTTCTGAAATCATGTAACCTACATCTGTGAAATCCCATTGTTAATGTTGCTAATTGCAGATTCCCAACATGTTTGGGAATGGCTCTCAACAAGGATCTCTGATGTTCTGACTGGCAGTCGGAGCCTAGGAACAGAGTGAAGCTCCGGGAAGTTTCTGATTGCTACCATCCCTACTTTGGATGAATATAGAAATTATTTAGAGGTGCAATCTGGAGTGTGCAGAAAAGCTTTTGGTATTCTGTCGGTGAAGGGGTGCAGCTCTTTCCTGCAAAAGATAGAGGTGATTCCAGCTGGCTTCACCCATCCGTCCTATGTGATTAACTAAATTAATTTCATGGCCAGAGTAGAATCAGTGGCTGTTGGAATATCACTTTCTATTTAACTGTTATTTGCATGTGAAGGGCCTGTTTTCCTCCTCTTCTGCCAGAGGCATAATAGATCTGCAGGGCCTGCAGCTTTCCATCAGGCGACAGCATGGACAGAGGTGGTTCCTCAGTCTGATCACACAATGTCCTGCAGGAGCAGATACTGCATTGCTGCTTCTCCTGATGTCTGCATGTCTAAAACACACCCTCAAGCCCCTGAATCTCTGCCTACAGATATTCATACACGCAGCAATCTCTCCATCAGGTTCCACATCAGCTTCCAGATCAGACTCCAGCTGGAATTGCTTTCTGCAGCCCGCTGGATGTGCCTCCTCCCTCCTGTGATTTTGGATAGATGTACTGGTCTCTGTCTGTCCTGACAGAGGGAAATATTCCCAAAAATCTACTGTCATTTCTGAGAGGCTTTTGAATCTGAGTGCACGGAAGAGCCTGTGGAAGGAGTTAATAGTTGACCCTTTAATAGTTATGTGCCTGTACACACTTGGAGCCTGATCAGTGCTCAGTGAAAAACCAGGAATTCCACATGCATTCCCCATGGAGCAGTGTTGGGATGTGCCCTGCTCTGCCCAGCATTTGCTTGATGCTCTCACACAGTCAGGACTGGAGTGATTGGGGATATTGAGAAAAAAAAGAGACTTGGAAATGTTTTGATTCACCCAGGATTCCTCAAATGAACTTTGGATTCATTCTGAATAATTCAGAGAATTGCTAAGCCTCAAATCCCTAATGGAAAAATAAATCACTCATAAACCCTAGTTGGGGAGAAAATGGCCAAGCCAATGACTGGCAGCATTTTCTCTCTCTCTCTCGTTTTTGTTTTTTGTTTTTTTTTTAAACTTGTGCCCCGTCCAATGCTTGATCCTTGCTTTGTTTTATGGAGAAAGTAGGACAGCTGAAAGTTGGAAATTTCATCTCATCTGAACACTTGTCCAGACATTAGTGGATTTATGTATTTATTGAAAGAGTCAGGTTTTGTGGAAGGCAGAAAGCGTAGCCAGGCTTTTGTAGAGCCTCATAATAAATGGTGAGTTGCAAGAGGTGGCAAGCTGGGACTTGAACTGTGTCCCCCAAGGCTAAATAAAATGGTGTCTGCTGGTCCTGCTCCCCCTCTGAAATCTAATGCTGGTTTTAATGAACATACCCTCGGCGTACTGGGAGCTAAAAGGAAACCTTGGGACACAATCTGTCTCTGCCTCTCTGCGTTGGCAGCCTTTATTTTTTTCCTTCCCCAGAGCAAAGGGAGTTATTTAGAACTTTTATTTGTTACACCATTACAGACACAGGGTGAGGGGTGGAGGGGAGTGAGATATCAAGAGTCTGGCACCAAAGCAGATAAGAGGGCAGGCAGATATTCAGAAATTCCAGGCTGGTAGTAACTTCACTGCATGGTGCTCAGCAGTCTTCCATACAGAAGGATGAAATGATTAAATAGAAACTGTCAAAGCCTCAGGACACATTTCAGGCACTAGATAGAAAAGGAGCAGGAGAAAGAAAAGAAGAGATAAGAGTGAGGAGCACACCCTGAGACAGCATGTTGTAGGCAAAGTTTAAAGCCATCTCCAGCAGCAGCTCAGACTGAAGGAAATGAAGTTGCCCCAGTCCTGCTACTTTGTCCAGTGCACTTTGTACCAGCCAGGGGCTGGGCAGAAGCTGCTGCTTTTTTTCCCCTTTGTCAAACCACTGCTTTTCCCAGCGCCAGAACTCGGCTGTGCTTGTTACAGCAGGGACAGAGCCTCAGCAGCCTGGCTGAAAACTTCCTTGCAGACCCAAATTCTGCTTCCTACCAAGTCCCTGCCTGCCTGGATACCTTTTGTGCAAGTTGCTTTCTGCCTGTGCATGTTTCCTAAAGTATCAAACAGAAATAATGAAACTAAGCTCCTTGGATTTAAACCTTAGCATTTCTTGTTTGTGTCTTGCTCTCTGCTTATCCCCACAGGATAGAGATTGCAAATATTATGGATATGAGATAAAAAGTGCCTACAGCCTTAAATCCTACATGTATGGCTTTCTGCCTTGGAACAGATGATAACGGATCAATAATCTTATTATGAATCAGGATTCTCTCACAGCAGAAAATATTCGGGCAAGGAAGTGTGAATAGCTGAGTTTAGTCATCTGGCAATTCAATAAGTTATTTGGAAAATAGGATCAAGAATCAGCCCCTCTGATATAGCAGGCAATCGTTCCCATTAACGTATATTAGCATTTTTCTGTTTAGAATAGAATTCCAAATAGGCTGAAAATGACTGTGCAGAGGTAGGGAGATGGACTCTCATATGAGATATTGACAAACAGGCTCAGAGTTCCATGTTATTAGGTTTTGCATATAGCAGTTGCTGCAGAAAGGGATGCACTGCATAAATAAAACACCGTATTTTGCATTTAATTTTAAGGCACAAAATAGAATAAGTCACAGGGGGTGCATCGATACCTGTGGTACGTTTGGGTTATTATACTGATCAAAACTCTGTGTAGAATACCATTTCCAGAAAAGATAGGGAGATCCCTTGCCTTCAGATATGAAAGTGTCCTTCAGGCATATGAAGAAGGATTTTCTTGAAGATCAAACAACAAAAAAGGAGTCATTTTCTCACTGTTGTGTTCGGTTTGGCAGAAAGTTTAACATATTAACATTCTCCCAGCCATTAAGTTATTAAGTTGTTATCACTCCTGTTACTTTTGTTATCGCACTGCAAGCACATATTGACTTGGAATTCATGCATAAAAAGCTGAGGTAAAAGTGATCTTAGAATTTAATACCTGTGTATTGGTGGCATTTTTGTAAATGACTTTTCCCTGCCATAATCACCATTGAATAGATGCTATTTTTTTTCTTTCAAAGTCTGCAATGCTACATTTAGGATTTCACAGAATACATCTCAATTAATGTCAATGAAAGCAAGAGCTTGTTCTCATCAGTGGGTCATTCTGCAGTGTCATTTAGCTGCCTTTTAAACTATATTTTTATAAAAATTCTCTGTGCAGACCACTTACTGCCACAGAAACAACAAAGAGCTCCTTTTATATCAGAAATCTCCTTAACCTTTCTTTTCCATAGATATTCCAGTCACCTATTTTCCCTTTTTATCCCCTGGCCTGATGCAGAAGCTGCTGGAATGATCAGATTCCAGAGGGGTTTAGCTCACACCCTGGGAGCAGGGGCTGTCCTGGCAGGGCTGTGTGGCTGTGGCTCCCCTGCCCCTTTGCTGGGCGCTTTTGGGGTGTCCCTGCAGTCCCACCCAGAGCAGCTCTGAGTTGATGGACACCCACATTTCCCTTTAGCTCAGCCCTGCAGCCTCCCCTCACCTCCACTGCCAGGCTTGTGCTTCCTCAGGCCTGCACTGCATTTACCCTTCCCAGCACCAAGGAAATGCAGGTTTCATATACACTGGCTTTGGAGTTTGCTCTGACAAAGATCCATTTATCTGAGAATTATTATGGTGCCAAGAGATGTGGCAGTTGCCATAGCAACAATTACATATTGTGTTGAATACCAGAGTAAATGCTATACAGAACAGGAGCCACTGGTGGTTTTCATTAATTTAATGTTCCTTTTTGGACAAAGTGTGACTCGTAAGTTTATTCACTGTGTGTGTAAGTGCTTAGATCAAATGTGTGGGCTGGCTTTCCTCCTCTTTCCCCCAGTGTGCAACTTCAGCATGTAAATGAGAAGTGCTTGGTTATTTAAGGAGAGAAAAATGGTCTTATAGACTGGAAACATGAATAATTGCCTGTGAAACAAGAAGGTGTTAACTTCCGTGAGTGTTCAGTGCCTTTCTCTGTGAGTAATCTACATTCAGATTCTCTGTGAGCTAGGGATGTATTTATCCAGGAACAGGGACTTTGTGCTCTTCAGTAGCAAGCTGAGCTAAGAACTGTATGTGTTTAGCAGTGATTCAAAGGTGAAATTAGATTATTTTTGAGACAAACGCAGACCTTGTTAGCAATTTCAAATCATTTATAGTCTAATGTCAAATGACAGGCAAAATTCCTTGTAATGAATGCATTTTATTAAAAACCAGTTACAAACAGAATTCCTTTCAGCCCTGAGCTGCACTTAGGCTGCTCAGTTGGTTCTCCCTGCTGCAACAGGTACCATTTCACTGTGGCTTGATGTGCTTCTGGTGGAAACTTCAGCTTTTTGTGGAAACTCAGAAGCACAAGCAGTTCTGGAATGCACCAATTTTACTCTATTTTATTTTAAAACACACTGAGCTCTTATCCTCCATTCATATGACCTCATGGCAAAGCTTCCACAAACCTCAACAAGAGCAGTTACTCAAGCCTTGCTAAAGTCTTGTATTTGAACTAAAATTCATTCTGGCACATGGTGCCGTGAAAATACTTATTTACTTCTTGTGACTAAAACATTTTATGAGAGTTTGAATGGTAGATTAATTATCTGAAGATATTTTGAATTTAATTAGCTTCTCTTTATGATCTACTACATTAACTGTCCTTTTTCCATAAAAAGAAACAATCTACTAAATACTGTGGGTGAGTGATAAACCATCATGCATTGGCATATAATTATTTTTTCAAGCATTTTGCTCTGAGTCCACCTGGAAGTTTTCTGGAACTTCAATCCTATACCTTAATCTTCAGAGATTGATGGAGTTCTGGAAACTCGTGCCAGAGGTGTGGGGAACATTTAAAGAAACCCTTTGTGAAAGGTTTAAATTTGAAATTCATGTAGTAAATGAGGATATAAGTAAGAAAGCAAGAGGCTAAGCATGATTTAGTAGAACATTAGGTGAGATCATAAAGGATAAGTAGATGTCTCTTAGGATATGTAATATCTTTCATTTATAAAGTGGCTTTCATCCTGTAAGATCCTCAAAGTGCAACTATTAAGTACATGGGGACAGAATGTGTGTGTGCCTGTCTTAATACAAGCATCTCTAAAAAGAGGCATTTGCATAGATATCTTTATTTTTGGTACTTATTTTGTAATACTTTTTCACATCAGGATAAGAACAGAGTCTTCTTAAACAAGGGATTAGAGAAAAGGAGCTGGCAATTTTGATGTGATATTAGAATTGCCATGACAGCCTTAATGTCCTCAAATCCATCATGAAAACACATGTTACAGAAACCAGAAGAAGGTGTGAGACTTAGGGTAGAGAAGAAAAATTGTCCGTTTATTCCATGGTTATTCTTTCATCTGGCACCAGGAATGATGCAGTCAGTGCGCCACAACTACCCCAGATCCACCTGGGAACTTTCAGATTTATTAAGGAACAGAGAAAAACCCAAGAGGAAATCAAACTAAGTTGTGCCCAAAACTAAGCTCAAGGGTGGGTTGTTTGTTGGTTTGTTTGTTTGGTTGGGTTTTTTTGGTTTTGGTTTTGGTTTTGTTGTGGGGTTTTTTTTTGTGTCAGAGACACAAAAATATTGCTGGTGGTTTCCCACTATCAGCTTCTCCCTCAGCTTCCAGAAGTATCATGGATTTGAGAGAGCCATGATAGGAGAAATTATTCACATGAAAAGATGATTCCCTCAGTAAGAGTTTAGTCATTTCTCTCCATTGGACACATCAATGATAATCCCTAATGAATGCCCCAATGTTTCCATGCTGATTTTCACAATCCTGAAGGAACATTTATTATGGTTATTAGAGTAACACACATCTCAGCACACCTTAAACATTTAATGGAGCATCACAGAATAAAAATCTTCATTTGTCCTCCCCCAAGAATTGAATCTGCCATTGCAAGGACAGATGGCTCCTTTTGGACCTAAAATTCCTTATTTGTTGATCATTACAATTTTGATGCTTTTATGATTATTTCTTTGCATCTTATTTTGCAGATAGTTTTGTGTTTTTTTTTTTTTTTCCTTTTAAGTACCTAGAATAACTTGGCAACTTGAAGAATGACAGAGTTAAAGCTTAGAGCAATTTCCTGTCTTCATAATAAACAACTCTGCTAAGGTTTGCAGTCATCTTGGAGTTATTAATCATCCATCCCCTCACTTATTTCACCACCAAATCAAACTGAATAACCTTTGCATTAAGCAGTTGATCCATCTGAGGAAAAAAATAGTTTTACCACTTGTTATATAGTTTCTCACTGAGAGGGCACCTGAGGTTGTGATTACACAGGAAGAAAGTTTAAATGCTTAACTGCATTTAAAGTCTCTCTTATGGCACTGCAGGACTACTAATATTTGATGTGGCCAGGTAATGTCAAGGCAGTGTGGGTGCACTGGTTTGGTTTGGTTTGGTTTGGTTTGGTTTGTCTCAAAAAAGGGTCAAACCTGTGACATGACCTGTGTATTTATAAATGGAAGCTTGGAGTCTTATTTTTGTGTGTGTGTGTATTTCAGATTATTAGGCATATCTTCTATGAATATAAATGTATAAATGACCAGATTTTATGGAAATTTAAGGACTCTGCTAATAAGGAACATCACAGACTTCAGCATTTTCATTGTCTCCTGATGGACAAAATCTTTTCAGAACTACTAGAACAAGTGTGCAAAATATATCCATCAGATGAAGATTTTTAGTTTGCAGACTTATTGATGAGAATCTGTGAGCTATTAAAACCCAAAAAAATCAAACTTATCTTTCTTTAATTCTTCTAGAACCCACCTGATGCTGTGTGTTAAATTATTGAATGGTTGCTGGGCTTTTATTACAATATTGAACACTGTTGCATAGTATTAAGATTTATCCTCCAATCACCAGAGAGAATGTGGAAGTACAAGTGTTTTTTAAAATCAGGAAGATCAAACCAAACTTTCATTCTCAGATATTGGCACAGAAATTTTTTGTCCAGGGATTTCAGGGGTGTGATCCCATGAAGAACTGGGACATGATGAAGGCTTTGTACCTGCACTGATATCAGTGCATGGGCATTACCTGAATTTTAACCAACCCAAAACAGAATACTAGCAAGGACTCAGTTTGTGTTTGCACTACTAATGCAGCTTAAAAGGCTGTATCAAAATGCAGAGGTTCCCTCCAAGGGCAGCAGTGTGGTGCTAAGGCAGCACGTCACCTCTCTGGAACAGGGACCTCAAGTGCTCTCCAGAGCCAGATCCCTTTGATTTGGATATTGTTGAACTCATGCACAAAAAAAAAAAATAATCCAGTAAATACAAAATTCCTGACTGACTGACGAATACTATGCATTGCAGTTTCTTCTCTGCACAGAGAGAATATTCTCATACCTGTGACTTTTTCCTTTTCCCTGAAGATGAAATAAAAAGTCAGCTATTTCTGCTTTATAAGGGACTCCTGACTGCTGAAAGACTGTTCTGGTGACAAACCCCTTGTGGGAGGGCCCAGGTTACTCAGGAATGTGCTCCAGCCTGGCAGCATCTGCAACAAGAATATTCACACTAAAACTGTTCTTACTGCTGCTCTTGCTGCAAACTCTCCTCTCATGCTATAGACTAAGATGATTCTTACACTAATATTCTGTGTTTGCTCAGTCATGCATTAATCCTGCCAGGCCTTTGCAGCAGAATGGCCATCTAGAAACAAACAAAAAAACCCCATTAGACTGAATTTCTGCTTTAGGAGATGTAGATTTCATGATTTGTTTTGGTACTACCTCAGTCAATAGTCATGGAGTAATTCAGTTCTGTTATTGATTGTATCACAGCCTGAACCTTCAGACTGAGAGGTTCATTGGAACTGCTCACGTGTATTTCATTTCCAGCTGTGCCTGTGGAAACATTACTGATATATCAGAGTGGAATATCTTGAAGGAAAGACTTTAACACACGTTCTGTTCAGTGCTAACATTATAGTTTTGTGTTGAGAAACATTATAGAGATATAGGAATGTACATATATAGGTTGGGACAAAAAAGAGGAACAATATTTGACAATTTTTCAACAAAGTCATGTTCCTGCATGACTTAAACTTTAAATTGATACAGTTTGTTGTTCTATCCACTCTGTTTCAATAACTACTGCAGTTTGGTACTAAAAATTTTTATTTGTTTGTCACCTTTTTTGGTTTTCAGTGGAGTTGAATTCTTTCAGCAACAGGTCAAGGGCACAACTGGCAGGCTGAGGACCTTTCTGACTTTATTTGCAGACAACTTCACTTTCTCTGTAATGCTGTATTGTGTTCTCCTACCGTGGTTCTCTCTCTTTCCCTCCATTCCCTACAAGTTTTGATCATTAAAACCAGAACTGATCCTCAAAACTGACCCTCAAATCAGGAATTCAGGCAGAGGTAAGGGGAGGGGGATGTTATAACGTAGATTTAAAGATTAAAAGTCAAAGCTGGGGAAGATGTGGCTCTGAATTTGGCTCACATCTATAACACTCAAACTCATCACTGACAAAGCCACATGAGTGTGTGAGCAAGGCTGGGGGTTTTAAGTTACAGGGTTGATTTTAGGCCTGATTATTCACAAAACCGTGTAATTAATCTGTCATAGGAAAACACAGCAAGCAGTGCACCAAATGCAATCCCCATTAAGTCAACAGGAGTCATTCCACCGACTTTAATGAGCTTTGAATCCACTCATAAATCTGCTGTGAGGAGTGTCCAAATCAAAATTTATCTGGGGGTGACCTTGATGTTAATTGTTAGTGCTTCCATGTTGTTTAATTGCCAGGAAAGCTGAATGCATTAGTGGGACTATCATATGGCGTGGTCCTTTCTATTGGATACTATTAGCATCAAGTTGATATATGTAATATTAATTGTGCATAATGTTAGTGGGTAGTCACAGTCTGCCAGTTATATTTTGTGTCTGTGAAACAGGGGGAAAAAAGCCTCTTCAGTTATTTTTAATGTCGCTTCTGCCTTCAGCTGAGTCCCTGCAAAATTAATGTTTTTTTGATCAAGCAGCTCTTCAGAGGATCTCAGAAGTTTCACATTTATTCAGTGGCTTTTAATCCCAGATTTTATGTATTGACTGTAATTACTTTAAAATTATATCTCAGATTTGTAAATAACATGAAGGAGATTCTGTTCAGTCCTATGATGTTTATTAAATTTAACATCTGCCAGAAAAGTTCAATCATCTGTATCCCAAATGGAAACGTTTCCTTCTTTAACGTGCCATATTTAATTCAATTAGAGGAAAAACATGGGGAACATACTAGAAGTACAAAAGGGAAAGGGTTCCTTTAATTTTTGTCTACTGAACAGAAAAGTAGATGGTTTACTTGAGGGACATAATTATTATAGCTTCTAGTGGTATAAAAATATGGGAGAATTATAGTTGGAGGACTGGGGGAGAGAAATTATTGGGTTTGTTTAATGGCTTTCCAAATTCCTTGTCAGTGCTGGTAATTATTTTGTCTTTTCTTTTTGTTGGCACTCAATGCATTAGGCTGCACTTAGGATCATTTTATTAATGGAAAATATGTTTCTGAACAATTGTGAATTAGATAAGTGGCTTGATTAAAACTCATTCTTTAAAACTACAAAATGAGAAAATAATGTGAATTAACCTCTAGTCTAGACAGTAGAAAGATAAGACTCTGGTTTCCAGTGAGAGTGTGTGCTTAGGAGGACTAAGGGAGAGCAAAACCCTCCTGCACTGGCATTTCTCCTTCATTTCACTGCAGTATTGAAGCCTTGAGAAGGATTGTGGCTTTAGGAAATACATGCAGGAAATACAGCAAAGAGCTTCCAGAAGAAAACCCAAGCTGGGCAAAAGGAAAAAGTTTTACTACTGACAATCTTCACTTTGACACCTCCCTGTGTCTGATCCCTGCAGAAAATGGAGCAATTCAACAATAAACACATTAAAGGTTGGGGGTTTGGGTGCTGGGTGATAAAACCTTTTGGTTTTGCTGCTGGAGGCTCAGCAGCAGTTCAGAGATTGAGGCTGTTGCACTGCATGGTTTAAGTTCATTCCATCTGCTTGGTGGGTGCCAGGTGAGCTCAGCTCCAGGTGCAGTGGCATCCTGGAGGTCTGGACGTGCCCTGCAGTTCTCCAGGTGCAGTGCCTGGCTTGGCTTCTCCCTAGGAAGGTAATAAGGAATTCAAATCATACCAGCATGTCCAAGCAGATCTTTGCCTTTACCTTGTGCTCATCGCCAACAAATTTCCTCTGATCTTTGCCCCCCCCTTAGCACCATTATTATCTAGTCCAAGGAGACTCATTTGTAGTCTTCTGATAACAGATTTATATGTGTGAAGTGTATTTTTCAAAAATATGAGTGGAACTGTGATGGAGTGCTGAATTCTGTGGGCCTCATTCAAGCAGATGTCTCTCTCTCCAGATATATGTGAATGTGCTGCATGGATTTTGTCTCAACTAATAAACATGAATTATACATTCTTAAATGCTTCTTCCAATTATCAAGCTTAATGTTGTTTCAAAAAATCTGAAAACCAACAAAGAATAACTTTAGAAGATTTTCTTTAGCTTTCCCCATGCTGTAACTTTTACCATGGGATGAAAAGTACCTTAATTCACTGCAATAATTGTCTTATAAAAATGGCACACTAAGCATGTTTTTCCACCAGAAATTTTCATTTTGATTCTTAATATTTCACATCTGACACTGGCTAAATGAGAACATGGCTTAACAGTTGATATTGATTTGCATGTCATTTTTTCATTTCACTTTCCCATTCAAAAGGAATCAGTGCTGACAAGTTAATGAACTCCAGCTACAAATGCAGAGATAAGCCACAGGATAGGTTTAGTACCTGCCTTGTTCTAATTACGAAAGGTTTTCTTTAGGTGGCTGTTTCATGTTCACTACAGGGAAACTGGAATAAAGTGACTGTCAACAAAGCAGACACCTGGAAAAGTGACATAATAGAGGGTGATTTATAGAACCTTTAAGCAAATCTACATCAATTTATCCCAGTATTTTTGAGTCTTTAATATTTACAGGTGGAATATGATTAAAATGAGAGTACACTGAATCCTAAGGCTCTATGTTGAATAAAGATTCATAAAACTATGCTACCTTATATCACCTATTTTTAAACTGACTTTATGTATAAGTTAATAGTTTGGACAGTGGCAATAGAGATCAGGACTGTAGAACCAGCTCTCAGAATATTTTTTTTTCCCCTGAACTTCTTTATACATCTTTTGCCCATGATGTACTTTCAATTAATATACTTGGTATCTACTAAGCTATTCCAAGTTCTGTTTTGGTGTTGTTTTACGTGGCTAAATTGGTGAATGTGATTGAAGTGGTGTTTTGGCTGGTATGTCCTGCTGCTGGGAGATAGGAGCCAGTCAAATCTCGTTCAGAAATAAAATCTTATTTTGTAGCCTTAAGGGTAGATTTCTTTTGTCCATACAACTCAAAGCTGCTTCCAGAAGTACTGTAAAACTGTAAAATTGGGTTTTACATTGAAACCAGCCCGTAGTGTGAACAACTCTGAAGTACCTTTGGTGCTTTGGAGGAGGAGCAGACTGTGGTACTGCTCTGTGGTGTAAATTTACTAGAAGGTAATTCTCTCCACCACCTGGGAATTTTCTACCAGACACTTCCTGCACTGCCAGCAGTGACAGAGATAATTAATCTGACCAGGGAATTTGGCCACTGAAGTCACTTGTGGACTTTTGGAATTAAAGACTCTCCAAGTGTTTGCATGACTAACAAGCCATGCAGAAATGGAGTGATGGAAGAGAGAGAAGCCCTGATATTCACTGGTTGGGCAGCAAATGTCTGTGGTGACCGTAAAAGGCAGGGAACAGGATGTTCCACACTTCCCACCCTGGGCTCTCCCTGCAGAAGGGCAGGGTGGGGAAGGCTGTGGCTGCCCTGGATTCCAGCTGCACGCCTGGCCCAGCGTTGCTCTGGCAATGGGAATAAACTCTTGTCTCTGGGGAATGCACTGATGCTATCTGGCCAGCCAGGGCATGGCATAAACACAAGTTTAAAACTGTGTTTAAAACTGTGCCTGCACAGTTTGAGACACCAGTCCTGCCTCGCTGCCCTGCTGATGGTCACAGAATATCCTAAATTGGAAGGGACCCACTGGGATCATCAGTCCAGCTCCTGGCCCTGCACAGGACACCCCAACAATCCCCCCTGTCCAACGCTTCTCCAACTCTGAACATGATGCTGATGGGCACAGGCAGAGAGCAGTGGTTTCTTGGCTTCAGAGGGCTCTGATTTTGCAGAGGAGGGAAATAGATGTGCAGCAGGAGTACCTTTTCCTCTCTTCTGCCCCAAACAGAGCTCAAAGCACAGCTAAGGAGAATCAGCAGCAGCAACATTGCTTATTAAAGATGAGTGGATGAGAGGTTGAAATGAGTATGTTTCAGATCTTTCCCCAAATTATTATTCAGCTCTTGCATGGGGATAAGTCTGATGAAGGACTCATTTCTTTGTCATTTTAGTATCATTCGTGTTTTCCTAACAGGAGAGAAATGTGAAATAACAAAAAAGATTGTTCTTTATTCCAAGATTAAAGTTTCAAAAGCCTAAGATTTGAACTTTACTTAAATCTTTTGAAGAGGCTCGAAAAGCTATTACGCAATCATATCTTTCATTTCAGCTACAGCTGGAAACAATACTATCAACATAGCATAAAAATATTGGCTTTATCTTGTTTCTGTTTGTGCTGCAAGGGTAAATATCTCACAGGACTTCCAACTTAAATTTGCAGGCTCAAGAATTTTGTGATTATTCAGGATAAGCTTCAGACAAGCCTATGAAATCCCAGCTATTTGGTGCAAATGCAGATTTCCTCACTGAAGTGTAGCCATGCCTGACACGAGCAGAGAGTTCATTTAGTCTTTGTTGTCTCTCAAGGTAATGAGAGTTTCAGTGTATTTCTTGTATTTTTTAAGAAAGTTTAAATATCACCTCAAGGAGGTGGAGATGGACACAGAGGTGTCAGAATTAAAAATGAATGACAGGAAGAAATTTTGTTTGCATAAATTTTGTAGGAGAGAAATTGGGAAGACAGGTAAGGGACAGAGCAGAAGAGAAGTGTAGGATCATAATGAGATAACAGTTGTGACAGACAGAAGGGGTCATGAAGAGCTCTTAAATTAAAAATAAAAGAAGGAGGGAGGAGAGGAGGGCAGAAGTAGATGGATGGAAAATTAGAGCTCTGGAAAAAAATAAGGAAAATACTATATTAAAAAATATATATCTATTCTTACAGGTTTCCTCAAATTGTTCATGCCCCCTCCCTCTGTTTTATTTTCCCTTTGCAGCCTGTAGCATGAGTCTCATAAAACTTCACAAAGATTATAATGCAATACCTTGGCACCAATCTCTCTTGTTTATGTGTCCATTAGTTCAAAGCCACAGACAGGCAATTTATTGGGTATGAAAAATGTCACCTATGGCACCCTCATTTGCATCTGAAAATTGATTTTTGTCACTCTGGGATTTTAGGACAACCTTTTTTGGCAGCCAACATTGCCACAAAGCATAATAAAAATAATTATGTGACCACAAAAGCAGGTGAGGTTCACTGTAAGTTTTAAGTCTCTAGGGAATTGCAGCTGGCAAGGCGTTATTGATGAGCTTGTGATCCTTCTTGGTGATTAAATATTGACACCTAAACTTAAAACATTACTGGAGATTGCCAGCAAAGTGGATAACAACATAATGGGACTTGATGATGTTTACTCAAACATTCCAGCATGATAGCAGAATATTAGTGATGTCACTTGAACAATTGAACTATTAATTAAGATTTTTTTAAAATCGGTAATTGCTGAGCTATTGAAAGTTTTTTAAGGAAGTATGGTTGAACACCTTTTGAGGTTCAGTTAAAACATGTCACCAGCTTAGCAATTTTGCATCTGCTAAGTCAATCCATTAATTAATTTTCTACTTTCTGATGTGTTTGGCTCTTGGCGTTTGCCAAGCTTTTGTCTCTCACTGATGTGATGGTTAATGTACTTGGGAAGGTGTCGTTTTCCATTGTGATACTGAAAAATCCTATTAATTATCAGTGTTAAGTTGTTCAAACACTTTCATTAGTTATTTTGGCAAAACAATTCCCCAGGGTGAGATATATTTATATAACAAATTCCTCTAAAGCTGAATCAACCATAAATGGATTATGCAAACTTGTTTCCTTTCTTGTAGATAAATTGTTTTACAGCAGTGTTCATTATGAGTAAGTCCTTTGCCCACTGTAGCACTTAATCAGCACAGAATAATCTACAGCTTCACTTTCAATGGTAAAAAGGCACCATTCTTTAATATGAATCCAGCTTTTAATCTTAGCCTAGGATGCTGGTTCTTTTATTTTTATTTTTTTATGCCTGATTTAAAGCACAGGCAAAAGGTGGTGATTTATAAGCTCATACTCCTTAAAGCAAGTTTCTGTATGCAGTTGTGAAGGGAACAAGATGCTTTTGAAAATGGATGAGCACGATCTGACTGAGATGTGCCTTGGAGAAAGGATGGAGACAAAAAAGTGATTCTTTGGCACTTAAGAAATGTGTGGCTTTTTATACAAATGTAGCACGCAGTGGAGAAATTTGGGATTGTTGAAGCGCTTGGTTTCGTTAAAATATAAATTGATGCCTTTGTTTTCTAAACAAGTTTATATCTAGTGTTTGAACAGTTCATTAATAACCCCTTGGCATCTGACTGCACTCTGAGAGGTGCCCAGGGTGTGACACCACTCCTGGCTGGTTCCTTTGCTGGGATTTATGAGACAGAGCATTAAACAGTAACCCAGGAGTGCACACCCATATTTCATACACACCCAGGGCTGTCTCTGCCAGCAGAAGGATTTGACCTTAATCATGGGTTACTCACAGTCCACTCAAAACTAGGCCTGCTTTAAATCATGGGTGGCACAAATATTTTGCTCTGGAGTCAGGCTGCAGCTGCCAGGCACTGGCTGTCATTTGGGACCCACTGGCGTTTGTTCCTAGCAAAGATGCCAGCCTGAAAAGTACCAGGGAAAGCCTGGGAGTACCAGGAAAGTTAGTCAGAGATTTTACCTAATTAGCAGTGGGATGTTTCTGCCAGCTATCACAAGTGTCACTAAAAATCAGACCCAACACTTTTATATTTGCTTGTGGCACTAGAATTCAAAAACCCCTCAGAGATATTTTCTTCTTTGCAAATGATTTTTACTTCCCTTGAACTCTGCGTTTAAATTTTTATTGGGGGGAAAAAAACACCCTGTTATTTTCTAACTTTTTTCTTCACTGTCTCAACACTATTTCCTCCTTCAGGGTTTGTTAGGTTCAGTCTTCTGGGCTCTGACTGTATTTTGAATGTGGGATTTACAGCTGGTAGGAGTAGCCTGGATCACAGTCTGGGTGTGCTCAGTAACATTGTTTGACCATATTTGGTTCTCTTCAACTGAAAGGACCAGTCTCTGCTGGTAAAATTCTATATTTAGTTTCGAACCAATGATTTCACTTTTGTAAATTGTTGCATCCAATAGAGAGGAAAAATCATTATTACCCATGCAGAAACACTTAGGCAAACACAAGTGGTTCTTTTACAAAGTTAAAAGAGAAAATGTGTGAGTTTCCAATTCCCTCATACTGATGGAATCAGCCAAAAAATGGTTCTGTTGTATTTTATACAATGTACAGTGAAATGCCAATGAATACTTGTTTCAGCCTTATTGAATGATACCAGGCTGTTACCATCAATACGAACATTTGTTCTATTGCTTCTATTTCTTTGCTTGCTCAAAACTCTAAAATAAGAAAAATAATAGTTTACTTGAGCTCCCATGAATTTTCTGACCTACCCACCTATGTTTTAATCTAGAGAAGTACTATTCCCTGGAAAGTACTAATCAACAGAAGTATTTCCATGGCATGGGTTCATTCTCCACAGCACGACTATTCCAAACCTCATTACATCTTTTTAAATTTTTTTTGGTTTTATAATTTATGCCATTACTCCTCCAAGTGGCACAGGCATCATTTCCCATCAAGTCATTCAGATCACAGAGATAACCTTTTTGTTTTCATCTTGTGCTCTAAATGTAATAAATCAAATCCTTGCCAAAAGCAAGTTCTGAATTTTATATCATGAAATTTGCATTTCATGCTCTGCTGCTTATTCACAGAAGCCGTCCAATCTGAAAAGACAAATAATGCCACATGACTTGTGTAACTAATACAGACAAATGTTTCCAAGCAACTGCTTGAGCAATCTGAAGATCAAAAATTACTCATCTGAAAAACTTGCGTATAATGGTAGCTAATGTATTTGTTCACAGATTTCAGGGTCTGCTAATGGACAGTTTGTAAACTGAAACAGGACCAAAAATGTATCAAATTAGGAATGCTGCAATTTATTAACTTGTCTCTATTAGATATCTCCAGCAAATAAAGCTATTTTAGGCTAAGAAAGTTGTACTGCACTTCACTGCTCTGTGCCATGATCAGGCAAGAGCAGCCAGACCCTCAAGCACAGTGCTGCAGGTTTGATTTTGGAGCTGGGATACCCAAGGGAATGGTGTGGAGAAAGTTGAATAATAGAGAGTTGAATTCATTTTCTTACATTCCTTGGAAATTCTGCGCTTTATAGTAGCAGCATGCTGTGCCTGCTCTGACACACACAGAGGTTTTTGTCATGTTTGGAGGCAGGATGTTTGTACTTGGCATGTGAAATGAGAACTGAAGAATCCGTCATTCAAATTCCTAAAGACATTTAAATACAGTCCACCCGAGGTTCTTCTGGATAATTATGAGAGGTAGAGAAATATTGCTGCTTTAGCTCAAGCTGTGAGGACCCAGGTTTTCAGTTCTAGAATTGTCCTGTTTAAATTCCAGTATGTCAGTAGAGGCAGCAGACATCACAGGTCTGGTTTGAATGACTTCAGTTACTTTGGGAGCAAGAAAATTCATATAGATAAAAATAGAACTTATCTGACAGAACTGAACAATTATGAAATATGAGCAAAAAGGTACAGGGGAAATAAAGAGGTGTATAATCTCTTTTGGTCAGAGCCCAGGCTTTTGAATGCATTTGAATGTATCATTTCTTCCTCAGAAACACACTGGATTAGAAATCGAGAGCTGAGCAGGGTTTTCAGATCTGTGGAGTGCTAAAATAACAGCATTCACTGGGAGGTCTGAGGGAGCAATTATTAGAACAATACAGAGCCTGTGTCTCCTCTGTCCCCTGTGAATGCTGTGGCTGCTGGGCTGGCTGTCCCTGCTCAGTCACTGCACTGGAGTTAACAAGGAGCACTGGAGCGCTCCAGCCCTGCTCTGACAGCTTTGAGAGCATCACTTCCTTTTAATAATCTCCGATTCTGCTTCCCACTGCTCAGAAACACAGAGTGGGAAGCCCATGGCCAATGCCTCAAAAAACAAGTAGCACTGGAGTTGCCAGGCAAATGACATGCAGAGAGCAAGGCTGGATCTGTCTTCTCTTGGCCAGGAAACTTTAATAAAACCTGTTTACTTGGTGTTTGTGTAGGTGGGGACTGTTCTCATACCACCGAGATGCTCAGTTAAAGGTCAGCAGGTGTGAACTAAGGAATATAAATATTTCTGTGCTCCTCTGGCTGCAGGTTGTTAGGGCAAGATGCTTAGATTCAAACAAATGAATTGGAATGATTTACAGTTGGGAACTCTAATGTCACATTTCATGTACTGTAAAGTGTACTTGGCTTTAGTTTCAGCAGTTATAATCCAGAAAAAACATCTTCGAACAGTTGTAAACTATGACTCCTGCCATTTTAGGCTCTTCTCCCTGAAGTATGTGGCAATTAATATTGTTAGCAGCTTGATGTTACAGCTCATGAATCATTGATCTGTTCCAGTACAGCAATTAATTTGCCTCTGATTCCTGACAGGTACACTCTTTGAATTTCCTGAAGCAGACTTAATTGCCAGCAAGTGATTAAGGAGAAATGTGAGAATGCACAAAGATGTCCAAGCCTGTGTCTGGGTCTCCATCTTGCATGTTTCGCTTTTCTTTTGGGAATCTTTCTGCAAAAAAAGCTGTGCTTTGATTTGCCATCCCAAAACAGATACAGCGAAACCAAAACAATGTTGCTATTTCTAGCCAGCATATTTTATAAATTCTGCAGAAATTAAATCTGACAGTCAAATTTGAGTGAACAAGTGGGGTTTTTTTAATGTGTCTTGGAAATAATACTTTTTAACACTTGGTTTATTGGATGTGAAGTTTTAGACACCTTTCCTGTAAGTCGGAACTTCGACTGGGTACTCTCTTCTTTAGTAACACTATGTGGGTCTTTGAGACTGTCCAGACTAATGAAAGGTTTAGAACTGAGGCATTGTCCTGTGAATTTAATTGGGTCACTGTGGTGGGAACAAATAACACAGGGCATGTTTAGGTCTTGTGTTCCCACCTTTGAAAAACGCAGCCAAAGTGCAGCAGGGAGCCCAGCAGCACTCAGGTGATAATGAAAAGCTGTCCACAAGGTACTACAGCACTGTCTCTTTATTGTGCCACACTACAGAGTTAAGCTGCTGCTGTCGGGCAGTTACTGCCTGTTAATTTGTGCTGAAGAGTAAAACTACAGCCCAGATTGTGAAGTGGATGAATACACTGTGATTTCAGCTTTTTGGACTCAGTTAATGCCCATTAATTAATTTGTTCTGAGTGTAGCTGGCCCAAGCAGTGAAGCGGATTAATGCACGAACATTTCTTCTTTCAACCAAGTTTGAAATGCAGCCTGGTGACTGAGGAGCTTTGCTGTAGCCTGGATCTAAGTGGGCATTTTGTCTTCATCACAGACCACAGCTTCATTTGTCAGCCTGGCAGCTCCTGTATGGAAAGCTCAGGAATGCAGCTCTGCAGAGCACCCTGCGTGCATAGTCAGGCCTAATAGAACATCCCAGATTTTGTTGTGATCTGAACATAATGCAGCCCTGCTCTGCAGTCTTGGGCAATTTTTTTTTTTCCTAGGAGTTGGTAGAACAGGAAAGGAGGGAGGAAGTTGTGCAGGCCCATGAGTGCAATATTATACATGCAAGAGACTACCAGTTCTAATGGAAATTGCTGAAAGTCCCTCCCAGTTAAACTCACCTTGATTGCACAAAATAGAAACAGACTTCTCTCACTCCTACCAAATGTGAGGGTTTTTTGGTTTTTCAGCATAAAATAAACAGAGATTTATCCATAACCAGGTCTCCCCTATGTGATTATTGCTGTGCAAAGAGCAGGATTCACCTGGAGGTGCCCACCTAATGCACCTGCACAGGTCAAGTGACCAAAATGTGCAAGAGAAGAAATGTGGCTTCTGTGTCCATTCAGACAGGGGCCTGGGACTGCAGCTGCTCCATCACTGAACAGCACACATGGCTTTAACCTGCAGGATTTTTGCTGTAGGGAATAATGGAATTGCTTTTGTGCAGCACTGTTATAAGGCAGTGAATTCCATAGCACTTAAGCCCAGAATAAGGGTATAAATGTGTTAGTTTCCTGCACACAGCTGGCTGCCCTGCAGCAAGACATACAAAGCCAGTTTTCCAAGGTAGAACAACTTCTGCTATGAATAATATTTATTTTACATAAGAAATAAACTTTCTTTATTAGAAATTGTCCTTATATCCCAGGACAGAAATGTGGAACTGCTTGTTCATAGTTGCTTGTGTTATTCCACATTTGCAATTGTGATTTGTGTGCTACTGATCTGCAGATTTTGTGGCTTCACATAGGTTATTGACCCACCAAAATTTCTTCTTTAACTCATTTATCATGCCCTAGAACTGAGATTTGTGTCCTGTGTGTTCTTTCTTCTTTTGGAGTGTAAAAAGGACTCTTGAATTTTGAGTTCCTCCAACATAAGCAGGGCAATGAGTCCATTCAGTGGAATACTGAGAGCAGGAATATTGAGAGTAAGAAGTTAAGGCCTTGTGTCCGTGCTGTGCAATGTATTTTCCACATGGCTTTGGTTAAGTCTCAAAAGAATCAGATTTTTGAAAGATTTTAATTTCTTCAGATCTCCACTGTGTTTCTATTTTCAGTAGCAATTTGGTATCTCACCCAAGAGCAGATGATTTCATTAAATGAAAGAAAAACTAACCCCCCCTATTTTTAATGTAAATTTTCATTACAGGACACTTTTCTTAAGTCTTTAATGCCTTGGCAATGGCATCAAAAAATGCTTTCCTTGTTTCAGTTACATTTATTTGAGGTGCTGAAGGTTTTGGGACATCTTTAGGAATTTTTCATTTCTCCTGGCCTGCTGTAAAAGCAGCCTGGTTTTGTTTGCTTTGCTACAAGTGTAAACACAGCAGGGAAGGAGAAAAGGGTGTTTTTACCTGTGATAAGTGATGTGTTGCTAATATATCCTGGTGAAAACAGAGGCATAAGGTCAGCCATTGTCTTTCTCCTCAAACCTGTATTTCAGCTGTGTTTGACAGATGAGGCAGTCAGAGCATATTTGGCTGTTTGTGTATAAGGGACACCTCATTATATTTAATGAGCAGTGTTGAACTAATATGAGATTTCCAGTGAGAGGGGGTGATTCACATATGCTTCAAAATGAGAATAATGTTCTCTAAGTGATGACAAAAAAGGCCTGAAATGTTAATTTAAATGAAGAATGTATTATTCTCAGTACAGGTAACTCCCATGGCTAAAGCAAGGCTAATGGCACTTTGTTTTCATCTTAGAAAAACTTTTATACAGAATAAAGCAGGTGTGTAGATAAATGGCACTTATATTTCAGTAGAAACAGGACTTTTCCAGCACAAAAGGTACTGCAGAAGTTCAGGGCAAAAATTGAATGAATTGTTTCACAAAGTAAAAATTCAGAGGTGTCTCCACCATAGTTTTGTCACCTGTGTTTCTAAACCACTCTAGAATATATCAGCATTAAAATGGTTCTGATTTATACGTGACCAAAGGGTTGCAGCAATAACTTTTTTCACCTATATTCTTGATTCTTCTAAAGATGACAGTGGCCTCCATCCTATAAAAATACCACTGGCCCAGGCAGGTGGAGGGCCCAGGAGCAAAGCTGAGGCTGAGATCTCCAAGTGTCTCTGCAGTTAATGGATATATCAGAAATTGGGCAGTGTGAGGCTCTGCCTCTCCACTTATGGAACAATTATAAGAGTAGGAACACCCAGAGTAATTAAATCAAGTTTCACCAGCAATTTGCATTACCCAGATGTTGTATCTGTCCATGCATCACCAGCTTGGAAATCTTTTTTTTATCTGAAATACACAGTTCCCCTTAGCCAGCTGCATTTTAGTTGGGTTTGTTCTTCCCAAGTATACAAAGTGATTTTTAGGGTGACATTTATGGTCATTGAGGACAGACTACTTTTGAGCAGATGTTTGTGTGAATGTCATTGACCTTTACATTTCTTAAATTTATTCCTTGGGTTCATAATTTGATTAAACAGTTGTTCACTAACTTAAAGTTCCAACACATTTCTTAGGGTTTTTTTTATATTACTACCAATATGAGAATATGTTTTTCTGGTTTACCCATATATTGCAGAAATAATTAACTTCAATACTGCTGATGATAATAATAGTCTGATGATAGAAATAACATACAAAAAGGAATTAAGTATTACAGCATGATTCAAAATTTCAACTGAGAATTATATAAAAATTATTTCTTAAGTTCACCTGCAAAGAGTTCTAGTTTTTAAGCATTTTTTTGATGTTATTTCGAAGGAAGACCAATATACCTCAGATTACCACACCCCATTCCCTATTTCAGATGAATTTTGCTTGCAACAAGCATCCAATTAATTTTATTTTTGTATTTAGGGCTGACCCCATTTTATACCCTGAACCTTAGTATAAAAGACCAACTAAATGACAAGAAACTCAAGCACTTTTCTGGATTACAGATTGCCACTCCAGTGGTGTTTCCAACCCTTATTGTGACAAATCGATACCAGAATTCAGCCACCCTATTCCCATGACAAGTTCTAATGAAATTTTCTTTGCCAAGAGTAATGGTTTGTTCTGCTGGAGAGTGACCAGGCCATTCATTCAAATATTCAAGCAAGAAGGCCTGGTGAAAAGAAAGAAAAACAAAACAAAGAGGAGAGTTCTTGAAGGATGTAGGGAAATTGAAGCTTGCATGGCCTTGTAGTTTTGGCATCTCTCAATTCAAGTTTAGCCAAAATGCTGGAAAAAATGAGGAGGCCGTGTTTGGTGCTTTTTTATTTGGAACAGGAAATCAAACTTTATTGCCAGTGAATCAGCTGAACTATGGCTGAGCTGATTCCATGTCTGGAAGGGGAAATTAAGGAAGTCAAAAAGAGGACGTAAAAGTTGGTTATGAAATGGTGGCAGTGAGATTATAGGTGGATTCTGATCATAATCCACTGACCATGAGAAGTATATTTGACTGACCATGTGAAACACAATGATAACAGATATGAAATTGTAGTGAAGCAGTAAAAATAACAAACCTGATAAGATTTCTCGCCTACCATTTTTGTTTAAAAAACACCACCAAAAAGCAGTCAAAAAGATTGACTTTTTGGTTTTGGTGCACTTTCTTTTAGGTAGGCATGTATTCATGATATTATATATATTTTAAATTTTGCCTGTGGATGTGTATCTGTGAACAGACACTTATCTGTTCCTGTATTTCATACAAGGCAGCACCTGTGGGAGAAGCAGATGTGACCACAGCCAGCATCTCTCTGGGTGCTGGTGGGACACACCCACCTGGAACAGGTCATTCCAGCCTCTCCTGGCACAAAAATACTCCTTTGGAATTGTAGCCACTGTAGTTTTGATCAGCTGATTCCAGAAAAGGTGATGGAGAACTCCTGTGTGGGCTCACTCACTCATGACAAGGTCCAAAAGACCACTCCTGTGACAATCTCAGCCTGATATTTCAAGAAAGTTTGAAGCAAAATTGCCAACTCTATCTTGATTAATTTTACATCCCTTGTGAGTTGCTTCTTCAAGAAATTAAATAGGTGAATCCAGTAAAAATTATATATATACAATATATCCATCCATTAATGGGAGTTACCAGTGAAGCTGGTGAGTCAGGTTAGGTGCACAGGTAACGTCAGATTCCTTGGCTTCTGCTTTCACACTGACTGAGGATCAAACCTGCAGCTGCAGCTGCTTGGCACTAAGCAAAATGTTTTTCCTTAGTTCTGTACAAATGTGGGAATCATGGTAACCACAAACAGCAGTGAAGTATTCAATGTGTTGATGAAGTACCCTTGACCTTTTCTTCTCCTCTGCTTTCCTGCATCCCCTAGTGGCGCTTTTGGCCACTCATTTAATCAGTCATTGCTGTTAGACACCAGGAGATGATAAGAAAGAAATCATCACAAAGAAATCACTATTTAGAAAAACACAATGAGATCTGAAGGATATGAAACACATTCATAGAAGATCTTACATTTCTGTGCCTAATCTGCAGAACTTCCTCTCCATGAAAAATTGTGTTAGAAACAAAAGACAATGATTTGTTTTTGTTGTTGTTCTGAAGTTCTGCTTAGAAATCTGGATTTAAAGGCCTTAAGTCTTACCTACTGCTTTCCTTTAGAACATCACCTCTTTATATTAATTACTCACTGGATATAATTTGGGTTTTTCTTCCATTTGAGAACTTTTTGGAAAGTCTAAGGCTAGTCTGTCCTGGGAAAGTGACGAGTTAATGCTTATGGGTCTGTGGCTACCAAAATTGTGAGACCTAGATGTTGAACAACCTGGAAATTGCTTTTCCATTACAAACTAGCACAGAAGGAAATGTGGTGCATTCAAGGTCAAGTTAGACAGGACTCTGAGAAAAGTGATCTGGTGGAAGATGTTCCTGCTTATTGCAGGTGGGAACAGATGGTCTTAAAGGTGCCTCTCAACCCAAACCTTTCCATGACACAAAGATAAGAAAATCTGAATGTCTTGTTCATTTGCAAAGACCTGGGAGTTCTGCCCTCCATCTCCTTGAGCTGAAGGAAAAGCATGACAGCAGGAGCAGGCCTGAGAGGTGTGATCAGGTAAATGCTGCTGAGCTAAAGAGCTGGGCTTTCCTTGTGGACATCCTGGGAGTCTCTGCTGCTCCTCAGGATCATCTCAGGCACGTGTCAGCCCAGTTGTGTTTACAGTGTAAGTGGTTTTGAAAGATTTACTGCTCTGTGCAATTTGCCTCTGGACAGGATTCAGCTTTTTTGATTTGACACTTCAACTGTTTTTATCCTGAACTTTCTCATGAATTTTTATTAAGGAAAAACTCTCTCGGGAGAGGAGTTGAAAGACAAAAACGGGGACCCAAGTGGCCTCCAGACTGAAAGATTAGAGAGAAGTGGCAAAGCCTTTGGGAGAGCTGGGAACTCTACCAGGGGCAGCCTCAAAAAGTTATGAAAATTGGCAACATTGTGAGAAGGGATTCTCTGTGTGGTTCCCACTGTTCTTGGACTTCATCATCACTAAAGCAAACTGGCGAAAACTTGAGTTTCCCTTGCTCCTGTTTGTTGTCAAGTATGAGAAATGATGCTAAAGCCAGTAGAGGTAGAGCAGGGTTTTGTGGTGAGAGGCTCGTTAGGAGGCATTGCCACCAAGGGAGGCAGGAGCAGCCTGTGGAGACCTTGGCTGATGGATCCAGATTGTGCCACCAAGAAAACTCACTCAGCTTTGAAGTTTTCTAAAAATGCAGCCTTGGGCTGGAGCTTTCATTGTGCAATGAAGAATCATTTATTGAAACAACAACATGGATTCCAAAACTGACTGAAAACTTAGGGATTTGGAGTTTCTGCATTAAGAGAGCATAGCGTTATCTTGTAGGATATAATTCAACCAGTGATTTTTATATAAAACTGTTGTGATAACCTGAAAGAAAAGTAGTGACTGAAATGTTTTTCAGTTCCACAGTTCCAAACACACTACAAATCTGGACTTTTTTTTGTTGTTAGGTTTTTGGTTGGTTTGTTTTGTTTCATTTGTTTGTGAGTGTTTATTTTGTGGGGTTTTTTACTGTTTTTTTGCTCTTCCAAAAAAGGGCTTGGATCAAGGGAGAGGTTTGGGAGATGGGGAAAGGCTCTTTTTGACCTTGGTAGTAACTGTGCTTGGAGAAGGGAGTTGCAGAGGCTGTAGCAGGAAGCAAAGGAAGGAGAGTGGTCTCTGGGAAGCTGCAGCTCCTGCAGGGAGAGCACGGAGCAGATCAGAGAGCAGAAGGGAAGAGAAAGCAGAGGTGCAGTGGGCAGAGCTTTCCAGGGGCCAGAGGCCACTGTGGAGAGTTCACTGTAGCTCATAAAGTGCTGAAATGCCTGAAGCTCAGAAAGAAAGAAACGCTCCAGAAAATGCAGCAGAAAAAGAACCCTTGTGTATAAACCACTTTTATTTTTGTCCTTTCTGAGAGCTTAGCATGAAGCTTTCTCTAAGAGAAAGCAAACCCCAACACAAAACATCCAACACCAACAACCTACTAGCTCATATTTTAACTTACACCTGGGCTTTGGTGTCTAATTTGAAGTTACAAGCTTTTGGTGTTTATTGAGAGTTCGTTACCTGCAGACTGTGTTTAAAAATTCACTCTGTTCTGTTTGATTGAAAGTCTGACTAAGTATAGATGATGTCTATCATCATATATATCTTTAGAGATATCATCATATACACCTTTAGAGAAAATTCTCTAAAGGCATTTGTAGTGTGGCTTTTTACTGATCTTGTGCAAGTAGTCAAGGTATACCAGACCTTGCCAAAAGCTTATGATTTAAGCAGTTATCACTTTAGGATTATAGACACACCTGCTAAGGTTCATAACTTGTTTACATGAGTACAAAATGAATATGCACTGTCTACTGCCACAGAAATAAGTGCAGTAACTGGAAAGATTAAATACGTGCTTTGATATGTTATCACTAATTGCTGGAAAATATCTAATTTAATAAACTAAACTTAGAATCTGGTGGTTCATGGTAATTTTGCCTAAAGGCGTATAACAGGGAATAACAGGTCTATAACAAAGGGAATAACAACTGAATATCTGGACTTTTTCTAATTGCTCTTTTTCTTTTTTAGGAAATATTAAAGCTAGAAGGCAACCTTGGAATTCCAAGACAAAAAAGGGCTATTTTGGCAACTCCAATACTAATTCCTGAAAATCAAAGACCTCCTTTCCCCAGATTAGTTGGCAAGGTAAGTCAACAACACTGGATCAAATTTTGATTTTAAGTAATTGATCTATTACTTTTATAGTTTTGCAGTGCCTGTCACATTGGTAGCAAGATTCTAGATGTCTTCCTACCCTCTTCTGTCCCTTCTGCTTGTGAGCACTGAACCTTTGGATCTCAGGCAGCCTGAGTCTCTCTGCAAAAATTCCTTCATTAAGAATTTTTTATGGGGAGTTTAAGATGGGAGTTGTGGTAGCTGAGGCTCCTCAGGCACGAGGAGACAAACCAGGCCCTGTTTGCTCTGCAATGTTTTCCTGGCATCTTGTCATCCTGATTTGCTCCTGGAGTGCTACTCGGGGATCACAGGCGTCTCAGAGGATGTACAGAGACAGAAATGTGAGAACATCTGGCAGGCTGTTTTTCAAAGGCCCTGAGAAGCCTGTCCTCAACTAATATTTAAATTATAGGAACTGCAAATGATCAGCACTTTTAAATACTTGGGGCTGTCATAATTTTTACAATCTTTTATGGTTTTTTTTTTCACCATAGCTCTAATTTAGGTATCCAGATGATTAATTTGGCAGGAGTATATTGCAAACAGAGAGATTATGCGTGTGTCAGGGGAGACAAAAAAATTTTAGAGGTATTTAAAATAATGGAATGACATATTCTAGGTCAACTGTGGTAATTTGCAGCTGAATGCTGAACAAAGCATAAATAAAAAGGTTTGGAGTCTCAGACACTGATTGTAGAGAAGAAATTCAGTAAAATTTGATGCTAGAAAGAAAAGCAGTTATTCTAAGTCTTTTTGACTTGCCACAGATCTTCATAAGAGAGGCTGGGAGGTTTTGCTAACTACAAGGAATGCCTGTGCTAACTCAGAATATTGCTTCCTGTACCTGATCCTGCACAAACTGGAGAAAAAGTTGTTCACCTCCCTCCCTTAAATTTAGATATTCATCATCAGCTTTCCATAGCTTCGTGAATTTCAAAATATTCACTTAGTTGCCCACTTCTGTAAGGTGTGAGGAATGTGTTTATGTGCTCTTCCAAAACATTTTGGGGCTCATCTTCAGAAGTCCCCACATGGACTGGTGGATCTCAGCTCCTGCTGGGCGTTGGATTTTCCTGAACTTCAGCTTTGCCATCTCTGCTGTGTTGTGATCCCTGCACAAGGGCATTGCAGATTAGCTGTGGTTTCTGTGGTGCTTTGGGGAAGAGGCAAAACATCCAGAGAATGAGTAATTTGCAGAATTTCAAACCTGAGAAGGAATGTGAATCTTTCCTGACTGCATGAAATGGAGGAGAGTGATAATTTCAGGTGTGGCTCGTTCTGTGTGGTACCACCACGTGATCCTGTCTGGATGTTCACGTGGAAGTCAAGTTTCCAGTGTGTTATTTTCCCTTTCTTTCTTGCTTTTCCTTATTTTCTCCTGCTTTAGCAAATTACCAGTGTGGTTTATTAACCTGTCCTGACTTCCTCTTGCTTTCCACCCCATGCTGCGTTGGCTGGAATTGCACAAGGTTGTTTGGAAGTGATTGCAGCAGCCAACAGGTGAAATGCTGATTAGCACTTGGTGGGGAGCAGGGCAGATGTGTGGAAAGAGGAGAGCAGGGGGAGAACAATTAATTTGTATTTCACAGTTTGGAAACAAAACCATAAAGGAAAAAAAATAGGAATTTTAGAGGACTTCCTTCAGGAAGTTTTGTTATATATATATATATATGGAAGGAGATACTATACTGGACAAGTGAAAAGAATGTTTTGTTCAAATTAATTACAAAAATTCCAATTAATATTTAGCTTAACAAGGAAGTACATGTGTTGAGCCTGTTCCCTGTGCTGTTACTAGCTTTCCAGCATCCCCACTCAGGAATTGGATTATTGCCTTGCCATTTCCACACCCTTCACTAGGGTAGCTCTTAATTAAATCCTAGACCTGCTGTGTTTGTAGGTGGAGAAGTGTCACCTTTTAGCAGGATTTAAGATTTTGCATATCATGCTTCGTGCCTGAGGGAGAACACTGAGATTAAAACATTTTAATACAACCTTGGTAACGTGGGCCTTTGTGACCAGATGGCCCAGGCTACAACCCTTGACTGTTATTGATGTGTTTTGTTTAGCTCTTGCTGATAGAGCACTGGGATGTGCTATTCAATTTTTAGTCTCTCTCCATATGTTACTTTTCCGGTTTATCTGTCCACGTGAAGTCAAATGAAGCACAAAACAGTGGGATGCAGGATTATTTTGTACTTCCATTGGCAGGTTGTTCTCCACTACACCATGGAAATGTTTTCTAGGACTAACTTAGAGAGGTGGTTCTGTGCATCTACAAAACAATCTTTTGACTCCCTTTAACTGATGATGGTGCTTTTTGAAGTTTCATCCTCACTAATGCAGGCCCCAAAAAACACGAAGAGAATTGTGGAGATGTTCAACAAGTCCCAGCTCTTTTTCCATACGTCAGAAGAGAAGGACACCTGCAAAGTGAGACTGTGCTTATCCAGGCTCAGAGGATTTGCTCTTCATGTTATTGATGGACAAATGGTGACTCAAGGATTCTAGTCTTCAATTTAAAGGAATTGTCCTGCATAAGAATGAGTATTGCAATTGTTGACATGTAAAATCTGGAATCTGTGAGTGGCCTGGTGGAAATTTGCAGGACATTTTATGCTCAGTGGAGGACAGAGCACACAGAGAGAGAGGTACACAGGAGTCTGCAGGAAATCACTGAATAAATCAAAAACAAAACTTTATTTTTTCCCCATAGGAATTTTTTGTTGTTATTTGTCTGTTTCGTCTTTTAGAAGGGAGGTGGAAGTGGATCAGGTATTTTGGATCATAAACTTTCTCTGCTTCCTGCCTCTGATCTGGCTGTTAGCTGCAGTTACATGGCAGAACTGACCCCAGCAAAAGCTCAAGACTAGAAGTGGTCCAGGCTTCCAAACAGGATAAAAATCTTTAAGATCTATGAGGAAGTTTGGGGTTTTTTCCTCCTCTGAGATATGAATTTAAGGCAAAGAGGAAATCCATCTTGTCTGTTAAAGCAGCAGTAGAAAAAGTCTCGAAGAAGGGAGGAAGTTGAAGAAAACTGGATGTAAAAAGCTCCTGGAAGCTGCTGGTTTTGAGTGGCTATCTTAGTGCAACTATTTATATATGATAAATTACATGCTTCACAGAAGAGAATTGTCATGGGCTAAAGAAACAGATGTAAAAAATGTCAAACCTCAGCCAAAAAATTGAAGTGTCAAAAGAGATGATCATGATCTCTCAGCCTGGGAAGAGAACCTAGAGAGAAGGTTTATAGGTTAGAGGAAGACATGAGAAACACAAGAGAGGAGCAACAGTGAAATAAAAGCTGAATTAAGAAGGGGTTTTTTTGTGCCACTGGAAAATTAAGCAGAAGATGAGAGGGAGTGTAAAGAGAAGGAAAGGACCTGGCAAGGATGAGTGTCCAAGCCTGGAAGATAATGGTGCTTGCTCACAGAGAAGAGAATTATTTGGAGAAACCTCAAAACCTTTCCAACACCACAAGAGAGATCTGTGTGAGTGCTTATCAACTGCTTACTTGGGAAAGGTCTGAATGCCAATTACTGGCCTGAATCTTTGTTTCAGTTACTAAAAATGGTGTGGAAGCAAAAGAGCGTATTTCTCATGATGGAACTAGTCATGGGGTCTACAGGAAAAAACCACTGGATTTTTCAATGTTAATTTTTTAGTATCCAATTGCTTGTTTTTAAATCATCACCGTGTCAAATGCAGTGATTGTGCTGCACCAGACTATGGTCAGAAAACAGGAAATAGTCATCAGCAAGAATTCTGACTTGACCAGAAGACAAGAATGTTTTTGGTGACAGCTGAAAAAGTGGGTGAGGAACTTTATCAGAGAGAAGATGGAATTACAGAGACACAAGGAGTTCTGATGCCTTGAATAATTCTGATGAATTATTAGGAGAGCATTCTGCTAAAGTATGTCTGTGATTCCATGTGGGAAAGGCAAATCCACAGATAAGGACAGAGTAACAAGAAGCAAACAAGGTAGAAAAGTGTACAGGTGGAAAAGGGTGTTATTTATGAATAGCACTTAGGCAATAAATAAAGGTCTTTGAAATCCATCATGAAACAAAGATTGAGTTTAGAGAAAAAATCAAGTTATGGTCCAGGTACGGTAAGATTGGGCAGAAATATATATGAGCTCAATTTGCTCAGGCTAGCAAAAGCATTTTCTGTAAATCCAGATGATGTAAGTGAAAGGAATACACTTGTGTAATAACTAATGGATATAAAATTTGGCATAAGATTAAAAGAAAAGTTTCTGGTACCCAGAGAAGAGGAATTAATTTCCAACAGCAGTACTGAGGAGGGAACACAAAATTTGATAAATATGTGATCACAGTCGTGTAGTACAGCTGCTTCTGATCCTGACAGAACAGACACCTCGAGTTTTCCTGCTACTCTGGTGTTCCTGAAAACGTGCAAAACCCTGCTGAGCTGGGCCTGAATGGGTGGCTGGAGGTGTCAGAGTTTAACCTCTGATTAAATTCATGCCTTGCACGGAGGAACGGCACACTCCTGACCTTCAGGGAAAAATACCAACCTACCTCAGCAGTGAAAGAAAAGGAAGGAGCAGCACTCCATTAAATTAAAGGGCTTTCATTGAAAGTGCATGAATTATTAAGCTACAGCATATTAATTCTCATTAAAGGATATGTATTTGATGTCCTAACAAACTATTAAGTGAAAACAGCACTTCAGATTTATCTTTTTTTCTGGGAGGTGTCTCTTCAACCCTCCCTTTTTTAAGAATACTGACATTCACATAAACAATACCAACAGAGCACATTTGTTTTCTTTCAGCTAATAGAATTTTATTGGAAAAATTTGTTAAAATACACCTGTTTACTTAAGACTTTCAGAAGAATCACACGAGTTGCAAATGCCTTGGAAAACTGGAAACCAATAATTTACCATTATTTTTCAGTGTTTGGTGTTCCTAATAAGAAGAAAAGTATTGTAAAACATTTGGGTAATATTTTCTAATCTAGTTACTATGGTTACAAGTCTGTTGGAGATAAAGCAGTTATATGGCAATGATGGAATCGAATTTTCTGAACAATATTGATATATCCAGCACCTAATTTCCTGCTTCATAATAAATCATGTTAATGATCTGAAGGAAAGCAGCAAACAGAAGAGATTTTTCTCCTCTAAAGCTGTTCAGCAAAGCGTGCTGCAGTTTAACTGCCACGCTGCTTGTGTTAACTTTGATTTGGGAAGTTGATAATTTTAAACTGTGTTGCACATTAAGGTAGAGGTGAGGAAGAAGTCTGTCCCTGCCAGTAAATTGCCTATGGAGAGTAACTAAGATGAAATAAAACCCCGGCAAGTGATTTTTCATTGGCGCACTAACTTAATTGTAGGCTCAAGTTTGAAATGTTTGGATTGTTTTCAGACATAACAGGTATTTCATTCAATTAATAGGAATGGAGAATAAGAATTGCCATTCCCTAACTCCACTCCTTGTGGTTTTCATGACACCAGATTGGATTTTTTGTTGACTTTCATCTTTACAGTCTGCCAAAATGATCTTGTATCCTGAGTTGACTGATGGGAAGCTGTTGTTGTCCATCTTGACTTTCTGTCCTGTTTTAATTCAGTTCTTTGGAATATCCACTCAGCCTGTCCAGTTTAGAATCTGTGTTCTTGTTGAATGTATAGTTTTGAGCAAAACCTTGGACTCTGCACTCTCGGTCGGGCCAAATTTTAAACTTAACAAAATGTAGAGCCTAATTCTGTAATCTTGGATTGGTAAAACAGGATATTTGGATCCAGGATTTCTGTTTGCTTAGGCCCTTTAATTTGTAAAGTTTCTTCCTACAAATCTACTTAGAGTAACACTTTATCTTAAATGGGATGAGAGATGCAACAGACTTATCCAGCTTTATTTAGCAGAGTGTTCTGTTAATATGTTACCAGTGAAAACATAAAAACTGACTAATATCAAAGTCAGGGGAGAGAACACAACCACAGAGCTTCCTTTAAATCAATTAAGATATTTATTTAATAGCTGTGAACTGATTCATACTGCTTCAAACATGATTGTTTTCCTGTTCCATTCCAAATAATTCCTCTGTTTTCTTGTTATACAGTCAATTGTTAGCAAGTTTATAATACAATACAAAGCAATATCCAAATGAATGACATTTTGGGAACAAAATTAACTTATCCCTGCCAATTTACAAACCAGATACTGTCATACTGTCAACCTTGGTGCTTTCATTAAAGAAAGACTTTAATAAAGGCATTTTGCAGACTGGTCTGGCGACAAATTTGATATTACCAGCTGTGGCTTGTTAAAATGGTATTAAGTAAAGATGGCTGGCAGAGCATTTCCAGAAGGAAAAATTATATGTATTATATATGGCTCATCTGTAAGGTGGAGTAAATAGCTGTCACTCAGGGAACAACAGTAATTTTCTTCCTTCTCTCTAACTGTTCATTCTCTTCAATGATTAATTGGAGAGAATTTTAACCTTTTTGTGTTTTGCCCTTCTTTTTATCATACATGGATGATTCCTGTTTGCTTGGTTTTTTTTTTTCCCCTTGCAGTTTAGGATGATGCACAGCAACAGATCAGTGGGGTGAATGAAGGAGTATGATGCTATTATCCATAATGACAGCTGTGTTTTAATTCAGGAAACATTTTCCCTTCTCATTTCCAAAACATCTGGTGCTCTTTTCCAGCTGCCCTCTAAAGGCACCTTTTCTTAACCTTTCTGGTTTATCATCTTTATCACTTACTGTGCAACCCTGTTGGCTGAATGCAGAAATGGAATTAGTAAGGTATGGTCCATAGAGCAGAATCATGGAATGTTGAGGCTGGAAAAGATTTCTGGAATATTAATTTTGAAGTTAATGTCTTTCTTCTCTATTGACCTATTTTTCTTTCCAGGTCAAATATATAAAAATGTAAATTATTTAATTGTAATCAATGTCCCACTGTTGACCTAAAATTTTCAATTACAAAAATCCCACATATTAAACAATTTCCTTTTGCCTGTGTTTGGAAAAGAAGAGTTTAGTTTGACCACTCTACTTTGTCTAGAATGACTCACAAAGAGAAAAATTCTTTCTGCCACTGAAAATTTGCTTAAACAAAGGCAAATTAAGAATTCAGAGGGTTGTGCTTTGGATCAACCTTTCCAAAGTTCTGTATTTAAATTAGCGAGGGCGTTGCTCTTTGGTTTGGCCACCATGATCCTTAAATTTTCTCAGGCTGTTTATAAAGTCATGGTGATTATTGGAATTTACACATTTGGGCTTTAAACTCAGGACTCATACCCTCCATGCTGCATTTATATGTACATAATATACATGTGCAGACATTCCAGAGAGGCACAGCAATAAATGACTTGTACAACATATCCAGACCTCCATGGACTCTCCTTTTGGTCAATGCTGTTGACTTTTTAGGTGTTTTTCTCCCATTTTAATCTATAAATTGCTGCTGTGAGTTCTTCTCACTGTCATTGGAAAGTCTGCTTTTCCATGCACAAATATCCATTGCATTGCTGCTCTTCCATACTTTATTTCCCTGCCATGTTTCCACCTGTTCCATATTCCTGAAGAACAGGTGGATAACACGGGATAAATATTTATACAAATTCTGTCTAAGAATTGAACTGGCTGTTAAAATATTTGCAGAATTTTGCTGGTGTGTTATTCTAGTGATATTCTTTAGCTTGAGCTGCAGTTTAGGCTGAGTCTTTGTGAGTTTGTGCTCATCCCTCAGCACTACCACAGACTCTTGTACGGACACACTAAAGCATTTCCCTTTCCTGTATCACTGCCTGACCCTAAGCACATCAAAGCTACAGAAATTCTCCCATCGAAGTGGGAAAGGAATTTTGATCATTCCAACACTTCTGGGAGACTGCAGTGGGGGGAAAAAAGGACCCTTGAAGGAAGCGTGAGTTAAGCTGATCAGGTACATATCAAGTTATACTTTATTCAATAAGTTTTTAAGGAAAATTTTGCAAGTGAACTTGGAAAATAGGATTTTCATCAAGGTTCAAACAGCTTCAGAAGATTTTTTTTTTTTTTCATTTCTACAAAGCATGGACGAAACTATTAAGCTTACATTTCCAATTGAGCTTGAGAATGGATTTGATAATGGGAATCTGTTCGACAATGAAGTCCAGAAATTGAAAGTAGTAGTGATCCCTATAATCCAATAACATGTGTCTTAATATATTTTTTTACTTATTAGAGTTGAAAAAAAAAAAAAAAGCAGTATAGATGTAGCTGAGCTTGGCTACAGCTTGAATTCAGGGCCTATATTAATTTTACAGAATTCATGTTCAAGCCTGATTTACAATATATTATACATATTTCATGACAATAGAAGTGATGAAAGCTGGTTTCCTACAAATAATATTTCCCTGCAACAAACCCAGGTGTTCTTATTCATGATAGCACTTCAGAATGACCCCAAATAATCCCCTCAGCACCACTGGGTTTATTTTCTGCCTCCTGATATTTCAAACTGGGATAAGAGGGAGCAAATCCTGGAGCTGCAGCTGACCTGATCAGACAATGAATATACAAGTGAAAAATGGAAATTCTTCCTTCTTTTCTGTATTGGAAGGTGCCAATAGATCTTTTCAGTCTGCATTGCTCCAATTTTTGTGGAGTTTCTGGGAACTTTGTATGTTGGATATTTTAAAATCAAATTTGGTCAAAACTAGCCAAAAGGCTTAAGTTGGATCAGTTAAGGCTTATCTTTTTCAGGAGATCAGACTAAAGAATCAGATGTTTAGCAAAACAGCCTTTCCTCAACAGATCCTTTTCTACTTGACAAAGAAGCCCTTAAATGTTCCTGTAGAAGCTGTTGTAGGGTTGGAATAATGGTTAAATCAGACAGATGGAGAGAGCAATGTCTGCTAATTGTATAAAAAGAAATCTGTGAGGATCTGTATGAATTTCATACAACAAAATGGGCAATGCAGAGCATCTTGAAAGAGTGAATCAACTTCATCCAGTGTTACTGTGCTGTTGGGCAAACCTGAATTTGCTAAGGGTCACTGGAACACAAATAAGTAACTTGAATTAATAGAATTTATTATACATGGATTATTTTTTCAAACTCCTATACTATCATTACTACATTAAATAATTTTCTTATGAGAATCCTAATTGTTAATAAATCATTTTTTAAAAAAACCCCAGAAACCAAAAAAAAATCCAACACAATAATGATACAATAATGTCTTGGAAAAAAAAGTAATTATCCATTAATGAGAAATCTTAAAACCTATGTATTGTTTCCTTTGGGGCATGACTGATGAAGGATGTTCTTTGTAAGTACCAGTAAGTTACTTTTGTAAATAGTAGAAAATTGATTGTATTTACTCCCCCAAGATTCCAGGAAGATTGATGGTTCCCAGCTCTTCATCTGGTGAGATACAGATGTGGTTCAGAGTCACCTGCTATGAGCTCAGGACATGCTACTGCTATTTGTACCCACAGCCCTTTTTCTCATGCTCTAGAAAACAAACTTTGCCACAGATTTCGTGTTAAAAACTCCCATCCTGAGCAGCCTTTTAATTCTGGGAACAAATGAAGCACGTGTTCCCTGATGATAACTTATGTTTATGTATAGGTGCTTATAATTTATAGCAGATGGAGACAGGTACAATCCAGTCCAGTGCAGCAGAGCCAAGAACAAAAAATAAATTCTTCTTCACGTGCTTTTCAAAAGAACTGCCTTCTAAAGTTCTTATTGGGCATCAGAGCTAATTAGATTTTTAGAATTAGACAGAATTTTTTCCATCAGCTTTTTAAATCAAAGACTAGAGGCAAAATGCAGCTCAGCTGTCATTTTTTGTCCTCAATTCTCTCAAGGAGGGACTCCCTGTTGCTTGTGTAATGAACCATGTGGACCCTTATGCAGCAGCTTTCAAAATAAGGAATTATTATATTGAAGAGAGAGAGAAATTATTTCACCACACGTAATTTAGGAAAAGGGTCTGACATTGGTTTCAGTCATGAATTTGCAGTCAGGAGATTTTTTGAGTTTCATAGATCTGGCTGACAATCAAACACCTGGCAAACAGTTCATACAAAGAGTTTTACTTCTATTGGGGGTTCAATAAGACTGTAGGAGGATTCTTCAAAACCTCTCTTAAAAAAGTGAAAGTCCTGTCAAAGTGGAAGAGAAAACTATAAACTACCAGTAAATATTTCAGTTATTTTAGAAAGAAAGGAGGATGTGCCACACTGCAGATGTTCTCAGTGGAGGAAGGGGGCAGGAGTATGAAGGAGCATCTCAAAGGGTCAAAAGAATTGATTCAGAGCAAGAGAGAAAAAATTATTATAAAATAGGAAAGAGCAAGTTTGTAGAGAGTTTAAACTGGGAATTAACTCCTGACTGTGGCATATAACTACTCCTGCACCTTGGGTTCACTTGCTTGTGAGGGTTACATCCTTCCCATTCTTTTTAAAAAACTCCCTAAGGATCCTTAAAAGACAACGTTAGGAATTACAGTCCACTGCATCCCATTCCTGCACCAGGCAATCAGTCAGAACCAAGATGCAGCAGTCACTGGAACAGATAAACTTTGGAAAAATCACGAAGTGAACAGTCAACATGGATTTTTTTAAGGCCAATCATATTTCCTAAATGTACTAAGATCTGTGGAGAAGCTGAAGGTGTAGATAAATCTGATCAATAAACCATACTTAGGTTTCTCTACTGAGAGGAAATGCTTCCTTCAGCTAAAAATGATTGAAACATCAGTGTGGAAACAGATTTCCACAGTGAAGGTTTTACCAATAGATATTTTCAAGGATTTATTCAGTGATTTGTGTTGTTTAACACAACAGAAATTATCTGGAAAAGGAGAGGTTGCAGTGACGGAGTTTGCAGATCATCCAAAATGAGTCATGAGACTGACAAGTAATGGCAAGATTAGAGTGTTGCAGAGAGATTTAACAGTACTGAAGGTTAGAACTGGTTGATAATTTTTGTCAAGCACTGTGATATTCTGTGTATTGTCACAAGATGTAGGGACCAAAAGGAAAGGGTGTCCTTGCTGTTGTTCCTGAGGGTTTCTGCTGCTGGCACAGGATGACATCGATCACCCCTGCAGGGAGAATCCGGGGGCAGATGGATCCAGGAATGACCCCCAGCCATTCCTGTGCAATTTTTGGTTTATCTTTGAATTATTTGTACTGCTCTTTGTAAAGAAAACACACTGCAGAAACATTTCAGGGTGGCTGCACAAATAGTTACTTTGCAGTTGTGTAATTCCACCAAGCATGTCTGGTTTAAGCTCTTGTTCTTCTAAATACAATTTCCATCATTCAAATGCGTCTGGAAAGCAGAGAAGGGGTGAGGAATGTCTGACTCATTATTTGTCTTCAAATATTGCTTTATTATTTATAGAGTTGTTCTGCATTTCAAAAGCATGTAGGCAACAGTAGAAACAAAAAACTGTTTCTGAAAGCAGTGAGATTTAAGGTACCAAGGCCCACGTTTTCAGGGGAATTTAGGTGTCTCATTCCCTTCATCAGTAGATGGTGTGTGTAATCTGCAATTAAAATGGAATTAAAGTCACTTCTGGCATTTCTGATAGTTTGCACATTTCCAGTTCTCCTGTAGTGTAAAAGGAGGTATTATAATGTCTACTGCTGGGCTTGGAACACAAACCCTGTGAGGAACGGCTGACGGAGCTGGGGGTGTTCAGCCTGGAGAAAAGGAGACCCAGGGGTGACCTTATCACTCTCTACAGCTCCCTGGAAGGTGGCTGTGCTCAGGTGGGGTTGGTCTCTTTCTCCAGGCAGCAACTGACAGAACCAGAGGACACAACCTCAAGCTGTGCCAAGGGAAACACAGGTTGGATATTAGGAAAAAGTTTTTCATGGAAAGAGTGATAAAGTACTAGAACGGTGGAGTCACCATCCCTGGATGTGTTTAAATAAAGCCTGGATGTGGCACTGGTTTAATTNCACATTTCCAGTTCTCCTGTAGTGTAAAAGGAGGTATTATAATGTCTACTGCTGGGCTGGGAACACAAACCCTGTGAGGAATGGCTGAGGGAGCTGGGGGTGTTCAGCCTGGAGAAAAGGAGACCCAGGGTGACCTTATCACTCTCTACAGCTCCCTGGAAGGTGGCTGTGGTGGTAGGAGCTGGTCTCTTTCTCCAGGCAGCAACTGACAGAATCAGAGGACACAACCTCAAGCTGTGCCAAGGGAAATACAGGTTGGATATTAGGAAAAAGTTTTTCATGGAAAGAGTGATAAAGTACTAGAACAGTGGAGTCACCATCCCTGGATGTGTTTAAATAAAGCCTGGATGTGGCACTGGTTTAATTGAGGTGTTGGGGCTGGGTTGGGCTCGATGATCTTGAAGGTCTCTTCCAACCCAGTGCTTCTGTGCTTCTGTGATTTATTTTGGTTCCTTGTTGCTGTCCTCCCTGGAATGCTGGGCTGACACATCCCTTGTTTGTCCTGAGCTCTTCAATGTGCAGGAGTTGTCCTGGAGGTCATTTGAACTTGGGGTTTTGAACTGGGTGGTTTCAGGCTTCCTCCCCAAGATACTGCAGAAGAGTTAAATTCAGAGACTAAATTTTCTAATATAAATTTCTCCAATATTTATTTTTCTGTAGGTTTAGTTTAATGCTGATATACTGTGCTGTCAGTTGAAAATTCCCAAGATAGGTCAAAGTGATAGATGTAGAGAAGCAATCCTAATTGATGAGAGATCTGTTGTCTTGCCCATTGATTTCTCTGGCTGAAATTGAAATGAATGATTTGGAGTAGAAATGACTTGACTATTCCTCCTAAAGATCAATTTCAAAGCCATCTCTGCTCTTCATATTAGCTGGGAAATCCTGGGACTGTTTTAAGATCTTTCTGTATTCTAAACTCATTAAGTGTAACCATAGAAACATACATATTAAGGTGATTTTAATTATTAATAAACTTGGTAGACATTGCTAAATTATTTTTGTACTTCCACAAAGGGTTGTTGACTAATTTACATTTAAAAAAAAAGTTACTAATACCATTAAATTCCTTTTTACTGCTTTTTGAGAATTGTGATCATATGCCTGCAGCCTTAACTTCTTGTAAAAATTAAACAACAATACCTGATCCTGGGGGAAACTAACTTGCTTCATTAATCTAAAGGCTCTTTTTGCCTTATTAATTATTGCTGCAGTTTAACCTGCATTGCCCTAAATTAGAAGAGAGAAAGACATTATTTTAAGTTTATTGCTAAATTCTTTGTGGGGATGGGTGCACTCTTGTGCCTTCATCTTTATAGGTGTCAGCATATTATTTGGATGATCTCCATAGATTTCCATTTTCATATGAGAATTGTTCATATTTTAGAGAAGTCTAGTCCTTTTTACCTGAAAATACATCGTAAATTTGTAACAAAACAGGTTCAGTAGTATGGGTAATACAATATTTGTTATCTTTAGATGTTTTAGTCATACCATAACTGCTGTTAAATATAGGGGGACAGCAATTAATTACACCTGAAATAGCTGTTAATGCTTTCATTTGTTCTGAATAATGGAACTGCAGTAATGATCTGAGCCTGTATGAACTGGTGAGAATGGATTGAGCTGTTTGTTAGCACGGAGCTGAGGCAATGGCTATGAAAACCAGGTGTGTTTTGGATTCGCACCAACATAATTGAAGTCAAATATGGCCATGGGTGATTATAGATTATCACTTAATAATGCCACTATCAGTAAGGAGTGGTTAGCATGAAGTGTAAACAGCCATGGAATGAAATCCTGGCTTATTTTTGGGTGTGCCTCCTCTTTTCCCTTCACTAGCAGCGTGTCAGAGCCTTGTCAGGGATGGAAATCCAAGGCCCCAGTAATGGCTGGGTGTTGCTCCAGAGCTAAAGCCAAGGCCCAGAATAGCTGTGGCTCCAGTATTGGTGGCACAATCCAGCTGGATCCTCTCTGCACACTAAAGTGGAGCAGGGACTGGCTGGATATTTGTATTTTGCCAGTTTAAAGTGGCACTGGAGACCTGTGTTTCTGTTTGACTCCTGCTGTAATTCTGTCATTATAGGATGGATGGCATGTTCATTAAGCACCGTGGGATAAAGGCTGAACACTGAATTAAGGGGGGCACCAAGGAGACACCAATCCAAGGATGCTGTGGCATCAGGATCACTCCTGGGGTGAATCCACCTCCCAGGCCCTGTCCCAGGGCACAGATCAGTGGGGCTTTTTCTCTTGGAATCCCGTATGTCCCTTAAAGTAGCAGGACTAGACTGTGTCAAGTTCATTCCCATTAAACAGCATTAAACTGTTCTTTTTTAGTCAAGTTAAAATTGCTGAAGCTTGTTCTGGTAGATGGAACAGAACCTCCTCAACTCCTCAGCTCATTTAAATCAAAATCTCGTTGTTACAAAAGAGGGAATTTCTTTCTTACATTTGGAATACTTTATAAAAATATGCTCCTCTTTATTTTTTGCTCTGGTTTATTCAGTGTGAATTTTACTTCTTGAATGTCTTTCTCTATCCTTTATTTTCTTCAATCTCAGCTAAAGTATTAAAATGATTTTTTTCCACACTATTAGCTACATTTACATTCTGCAAGATAAAGAACGCCACAGCCATTATCCACCAATCCTGTGTATGTAGCACTTTAGTAATTTAACAGCTCCAACTTTCACAAAATCTTACTATTAGCTTTAAATAGTATTTTTTGACTTTGAACAGTGTTATGGCAAAGCAATTGTATGTAACTGGAAAGCGTCTCATTTTGTCAGAGTTAGAAAAGATAAAGCTGCTAGAGGTAGTGGAAAAATATCTTGTATTTAGCCACAAGTGGAGTAAAAAGCTCAGGGGGTTTTTTTTGGTTTTAATTGTAGAATAACTGTAATTAAGGTTTAAGTAATGATAAATGATAAATTCAGAAGCTGATACTAATGTGCAAGTTTATGAATTGCTGTGTTAAAAAAAAAAAATCCATTTTTTTTTATTGCCTGCCATTTTTTTTTGGCCTAAGGCCACCATTGGACAAAATCAAACCTTTTATTATAGAACCTTGAGTATTTATCCTTTGGTTCCTTCCTTTAAAAAGTAAATTTTGTTTAGTTATTGCAAGAGCAGAATTTATATGCTCTTTGTGCAATATATGGGTTCTTGAATGTTTATATCTTAGTAGTTAATAGTTGGTGATGAAAATCTAGCAATACACTTGTTACACTCTTGGATTGCAATATGGAATATTTATTCCTGCAGTCTTAGATGTCACGAAATACAGTTTTTAAAGGTATATTTTTATGAAAATATGTGAGACATTGATGGACTGGGTTTCACAGCACATTGAAAAACACAGTTTCATATGGGATAAAAACAGAGATACATGACCAAGATGGATTTTTTTAGAAACTGCATTTTTAAAATTTCATTTATTTGTTTGTTTGTTTGTTTGTTTTGCTCCTGATGTGTATGATAGCAGTAGCACTTTTTAGGCAGCTTAGAAAGTTATTTTCTAAAAAGAATGCAGTACAGATTGTTATGTTCATAGTTTCAGTCTAGAGCTTCCAATAAAGGTCATCTTAGACTTTGGAAATGTTTCATATTTTAAAAGTATTTCTATTTTAAGCCCATATTTAATAATTGTTGGTTAAAACATCCAAAGATTGTCCTGTGTAATCTTTAAAGAACCTATTTACTGAAGCTTTAAGTAAGTGTAGATTTAAATTTTTGTTGGAATATTTCACAAAAATGGAAAATGCTGATTGTGAGAGTCATTGCTCTACGTTATTACATTGTAGTTTTATTTGTTGCTTAGTGAAAGTTGAGAAAAAGATCTTTATTTATCAATGCACCTTGAAAACTGGGAAAATATTTTGAAGAATATTTTTGTGTCGCCTGACACAAAGGCCTTTTTTCTTATGATGGTCAACAAGACACTGGTTGGGCTGAATTCTGAAATCAGGCTTCTTAAAAGAGATTACTTCAAACTTGAACCACAATGTAATTGATCACTCAACATTCTGTGGATTATTTGTTATTTATTCTCAGAGATACCAGTAAATCTGACTTATACTCTTAAAATAATCTGTTTGAGCTCAAAGTGAGCAGCTGTGCAGTTCTTCCCAATACCCCTGTAATCCCTTCAATGTTTCAGATTATTCCTGTAGGAGATTTTTGGCTTTATGTGGAGTCTTTTTATTCTAAATGAGCAGTTCGATTAAATCAGGTTGACATTTGTTTGCCAGCAGAGAAAATCAGTGGCAAATGATTTACTTAAGGTAACACTTGCTAAGGACTGTCATTGTGGGAGCCCTCACTCTGGAGAAAGGGTAGTTAAAGTATTTCCCCACTCCAAATTTGCCCTTTTTCCACAGTTTCTCCAGGTATAGATGCCAATCTTTGCAAACAAATGAAAATGTTTATGCAGAAAAGTTGATACAAATATCTGTGTCAATAGGAGACCAGACTAAAACAGACACCCTCACTTGGAACATCGACAGCTTTTGGCTTGCTGAGTCAGAAAATGTAGATGCTCTCTGCATTTAAATTTTATGGCTCAGCTTCCAGTTTTTTGAGGAAGGAAATTACAAAATTTACATGAATTATCACACTAACCTCGAGCAGCTATTTTCTGCATAAATTCAGGTTGGGTAATTGGTGCGGTTGCAAAATTGAATTAAACAGTTTTGCAAATCCAGAATTGGGTATACAGAGTTATCTTGATGCGAGTAAACAGGAATAATTTCTTATTATCTACAATTTTGTTGGAGAGAGTCCTGTAAGGGCCACAAACAGGGGCAGAGCTGTTTACAGTGGACACATAAAATCCTTGGTGTGCAGCAGTGACAAGAACCACCCTGATCTCGTGGTACCTACCAGCACTCAGTGATATAATATTATTAAAATTGCCTGGGTTTAGATTAAAAAAAAGACATGAATGGCAACATTTAGTCACTATACACTGCTTTTTATTTCAAATTAGAAGCAGTCAAAACTATGAAGGTGCAGTTAAAACTTTCTTTTGAGTAATGTTATCAGAGGTTTCTGCCATGTAGTCCATGTTAGATCTTCGAGCACAGTCACATATGGAATTGCTAACAAAAGGCTTTTCAAGCATGTTTATGATGATAATTTAAGGGCCAATATGAAAAAAACACAAATTATATTTGCCATTCTTAACTTTAAGTTACCTTTCTGCCTACAATTTTTAAAGAGCTGTGACTACTCTCAGCTGTTTCGAATTGACCTCTGATGGTTTTAGATGAAAAGTGAGGTGGATCCACTGATAAAAGTTGAAATGAGTGTAGAGAACCAAAATTAAATCTTAATTAAAAATTTTTAAAAAAGCATAAAATAACTCATAGAAGTATTCAGTGCCTCATCATACTGAAATGTTTAAAAGTTAAACATCCCAGATAACTGTCAAACACAGCTGCCATCTGCCCTTTGAAGAAGCACCAGCATCTGCTGAGATGCAGACCTGTGACCTCTAGATAAGTTTCTATACACAGAAAAATATTTATCTTCCTCCTATGACCTTCCATGAACAAGACATGAGCCATGGATTTGTTTCCTAGGGAACTAGTGACTGAGGGAAATCTATAATTAGATCTGTGGGTTGTTTGCTACAAGTGAGAATTGGGTGCTAAGCAGGTTCTTAAAGTATCCAGAAGTATTAGACAGACTTCATGTAATCGAACCAAATTTAGAAAAAAATATCCTTCATCATGGTATTCCTTTTTTAATATCTTCAATTACAAAAATTAAGTACTTTGGATAGGGTACTTATTCCTCTAAGTTCATTTTAATTGCAAAATATTTTCCCATTCAAGGCTCATCAGGTTGCTAGCTAAAGCAAAAATAAAATTAGTCAAAATCTTCCAAGAAATTTCTTCAGCTTCAACTGACTTTTAATTTTCAAGAGCGTTTTAGGTGAATCATTCTCATCAGCCCCATTTTCTCACTTTACTACTCCTATTCAGTTCCTCAGGTTGGCTCTGCAACTTCAGCGTCTTATTCTGCAATTCCAATTGCTCTGCCCAGCTGGAGGGTCCCACTTAATCCAGATCTCGATTCCTCCCTTTGCCGCAGGCACGGATCTAAAGATAACATTTGTAGCTGAGTCCCAGGGGCAGAAAATGTGGCTGCAGGGGGGGGAAGCAGCCAGGTTTTTGTGTTCCCCAGACAGCCCAGGGCAGAGCTCTCCAGACCTCATCAGCAGATTATTCCCGTTCAAATGCTGCCCTGGTGCTCCCAGCCCACGGCCAGATCAGTGCCTCGTGCTTTCTGGATGCTGCACAAGAGGCCCTCAGTAATAATTAAGACTTTGATCTCATTCAGCATAAATAGCACTGTGAAATAAACACCTGGGAAGAGGTGCTGTAAGTTGGGTCTGTTCTCTTCCTTTCTCCCATTTTTTTCCAGATTGAGCTACACCTGTGGTGATTACACATTGTGTATTCTGTACTAAGTCCTGAATTGCTGCAATTCCAAATCATCAAATGTGGCAATGTTGCCTCTTAATTTCTGCTTTTTTAGATCTGTGAAAAGCTTTCAGTAAAACTGCTCCATAAATCCACATAATGCCTTGGTTTGTTTGCTTTTAAGGGGATCTTTTGAGTTCTTCTTTTAATATTGTCAATCACAGTCAGTTTTTTTCCTCTCAGGCCACAGCTTTGGAGCTACTCCATCTGGCTGTCACTCAGCAGAGCGTGGTGCTCCAATTCCTTCAAGTGACAGGGTTTGCAAGTCACTTAAGTAGCAAATAAAATACGGTGCTTAAATGGCTCCTGAAAGGCCAGACCAGCCAGTGAAGCAGCCAGGCCTCCTGTGACCAGGAACGGTTCTAAGTCCCTTCCCTTTGGGATCACAAAACCTGTGTTTGTGAATTCTGTGCTGCCAGTAGGGAGGTGGTGCTGTGTACAGAATCCTGAGTCTGCAGATATATTTGTGAAATAGACTGCTAGGAACAGGGAAAGGCAAAATTATTTGTAATGAATCTTCTTGCTCTTTATAAATTAGGAGTAAAAGGAAGCTGAGGAATTACCTGCTACAAAAGCTAATGCACATCTTGATGTGTTTATTGAATTACTTTGCTTCGATCTCTGAGCAAATGCTCGCTGTTAGCTATTTATATTGGTTAAATCCTCAAATTTAAATCCCTGCAACTACTGGAAAGGGTTCTTCAGGGAGAATTCTTGCATCTGTGTACAACTACAGTAATGAACCTGGGGCTGAAGGGATCCACCAGTGCCCAGGGCTCCCACATGCATAAATTCATTTTGCTTCACTTCAACACCTGTGCATCCCACTGCAAAGTTGATCTGAATTTTGTAAACATTTATGCGTAATTATGATAAAAAGCCTTTATGTTGAGAAGATATTTTTTTGGTTGAATATCAAATATCCAATTTGTTTTGATTATTCTAAAAAAGATCTGGAAAATGGAGCCCTGGTGGTGAAGCAACTTCACTGGCTTTTAATATATTGTGTCATTTTCATACATTGAGATACTTTGCTGAAATATTTGCCTATGGGATTTATGAACCTTGTCAGATTTCAGATTTGCAGTTGTTTCTGCGTAGTAAAACCTTTGTTTGCACTCATGTAACAGAAGAATAGCTGGTACAGTACCTTTTATAGGAAGTAGAGCCCCAGTCCAAAAAAAATCCTTCAACGTTTCCCCTCTTTTTGAGCACTGCAAGTTCTATTTCCTTCGTGTACGTAAAGTCCTCAATGTGGTGCTTGATCAGGGAATTCACAGTTTTGTCTGAATGCCTCGAGGCGAGGAACATTGGTACCATTTGCAGCCCTTAATCAGTCTTGCAAAAAATGCATCAAAAATATGCTAAACCCCTGTGCTTTAATTCTCCCGACCTTGTTCCTAAATCTGACACTTCCTGAAACGTTTTGCATGACAAAGCTCAGAGTTAAAATGCTAAAAAGGACCCTCTTGAGAATATCAGTGTATGTTTTTTCATTTTCGTAATTCATTTCATTTCAATGCCTGATTTCTCTTAATTCCCATGTTCCTTCATTGAAAGTTGGTGTAAAAGTTTTCATGTTCAAGGTATTAGTATACCCAGTACTGAATATTTTGGAAATTTTATTCAAATATTAAAACACTTCAGTTTACAGATGCACTATTGTAATAATACATGTTGTTTTTTTTCTGTAGTTGATAAGTCTTAAGAGAACAAGTGCAAAAGAATATGACTAAGAAGTAATTGCTACTCTGATAATAAGAGTTTTGCCAAGTGCCACTGATGTTTAAATGTGTATGAATACATAAGAACAAATAACAAATAATCCACAGAAGTAAACACAGAACCCAAACTTTGTTAAAGGATTAACTAACTTGCATTTAAAGTTGTAAGTAATCTCTTTGATTGAGAAGCATCGTGCAATAATTCAGCCAAATCTGTATCTTAAAGTGCAAAATTCAGAAATTCTGTAGTTATGTGTTTCACCCATGATCTGAAATAGGTCCTTAAAGTTTAAAATAACTAAATTATGGCTCTCTTTGCTGGGTTAAATCCAGTCTGTTGTCCATGTACTTCTCTTTTCTTTCTGAGATCTGGAGATGTGCATTGTTATTCAGACTATCAACAGCACCAAGAAAATGTTGGGGGTTGATGGCACAGAAAGAAAGTCTGAGCTACTAAATGTAATTTTTCCCAGCTCTGCTTCCCCCAGAACCCAAACTCTTCACCTCAACTTTGTGTTCCCTTGCCTTGGCTGTCACAGATGTTGGTGTGTGTTGTGCATTCCCATTGTTGGTGACATTTCCCTTTCCATCCTGTGCCTGTGGTTTCTACTGGGCCCCTCCAGGTGCAAGCACAGATATCAAGATTTTTGGGATTTTTTTTTTAATCTGGTTTCAGCTTTGCAGGAAAGCTTGTGGAGATGGACACAGCTGTGAAAAGCTTGACTCTTCCATAGACTGGAGATTGAAAACTGCTCTAGAAATAGTTTGAAATTTAGGACTGTGATATTGCCTGTGTTGTTGTTTCCCATAAACACCTTTAACTGCTGAAATTTTGTTTTGCTGCTTACTTGAATTTCAGAAATATTGTTCATTCGTGTCTCCATTAACTTGTTTTGGATGTTTTGGATTACAATCTGAAAGGGCACCTGCCCAGATGTGCTTTGATGGATAATATCAATTATATCCTGTGCTGGGTTTGTCCCTAATGATCACCAATAAAGGACACAGTCACTTAGAGAAGCTTTATAATTCCTGTTACCATTATGGGAATGAACCCTCTGGATTTCCTTGCCTGTCACCTGAACTTGGAGTGACTGGAGAAAGTTCTAATCAGAGAAAGCCAAGGTCAGATTTGGCCAATATCTGCCTTCATCAAAGAGTACAGCTTGGCTCCCATGCTCAGTTAGAGGTATTAATTTTAGCGTAATAAATTATTAAACTCAGCAAACTATATAAATTCTTTTCTAGCCAAGGGTTTTGGCTGTTTAGCTTACAGTAATGAAGGAGTTTCTGTTGGTTAATGCTTTTGAATAACAATGGGAATATTTTGCATTTGTTTTGGTTGAAAGACTATTTGAGTCGGTGTGGAGCAGATGGAGCCTCTCACTGTAAAGAGTAATTTTCAGTATGGCAGGACAGGAAGTGTCTGTTTATTTATACAATACCTAAACAATGGGCCTAAACCATTGTTTTGTGGAGCACAGTGATTTGACTTTGCCTTTAAATATTCCATGAATAAATTTGCTTCCTAAGAGACTAGGGGAAGCAGGAAACACCAGAACCAAACAACATTACCAAAAAAAAAAATTAAAAAAAACCCCAAACAAACAAACAAAAACCCCAAAAAAACACCACAAGGGACACATTGTAATGCTCTGACATGAAAAGAACTGGGGCATGAACTAAATATTCCCGTCTGGGGGTGGGATTAGTTTTCTAATTAAAAAGTGAAACTATTATGATGCATCTATAATTCACCGGGCATCAAGAACTAAGAAATTATGGGAGGGGTTGAGGCAAACACTTAAAGAATAAAGCTGGTAACTGAGGATGGTGCTGTTTAGGACAGATCTGCTGGCACCGCAGAACTGTGAGTTCTCTCTCTCAGGGTAGCGTGGGGTTTTTGTACTTCTATTTCTCTTCTTCTCTTGAGAACACTCTGATTTACTTTTGCGATAAACCCGTAACAACAGGGGGATCACATTGCTGAAATGAGTTTAGCCGTGAGGGATACACAATGTCAGCTGAAAAATAGCACTGAGGAAATACGTTCTGGGCATGGTTCAGCAGAAAGCAGCTCCTGTCAGCTGCCTGATGCTCTCTTTGCTTGGAAATGTCTTTCAGCTGAGCAGGATCACAGAGCCTTTTGCTGGGCTGTCGTGGGTGCCGTGCCTGTTGGGATGGATCACTTCAATTGGCAATTATTCCCTGAAGTGCCCTTGAGATGGGAAAGTGAGCGATGTCTGAGTGTCCATCCAGTGCTGTCCTCATGTCCTGGGTGAGGGAACAGCCTCCAAGAGTCCATGTGTCTGTGGGCTGCTCAGCTGGTGTCTATTCCCAGCCATCTGCCCACAGAAAGTCCCCTCCGACCTGTGAGATCAGAACAAGGGAGAATGAAATAGGTAGAAATTGGGATGCTGGATAAAGTATCCCTGTCTCATCCTTATTCCCAGTGGGTGGGTGGTGGGGAGCTGCCTTAACAACCATTTCCTAAGAATGCAGAGCCTTTATGTGCAACACGTAGCTGCTGCCATATGCTGCAGACATTTTCAGTGTTAGAACCTGCACTGAAATTCCTGAAGCGGCGAAAAAAATTATGGAAATATCTGTTTCTGTCTGGGCTTCAGGTAGCAGCGACTGTGGGATTCCATTTATTGTGTTTCAGAAAAGTAAAAGCAAAGTCCCAACGCTGCAGTAGAAACAGTCTGGCCTTGCTTTGTCTCCACCAGGATATTGGGAAAACATTGTTCTGCAAAGGCACTGTGAGCTAGGAAATGTTCCTGTGAGCAGTGCTGTGTTTATGCCCGTGCTCTGAATCTCAGCCTTGCCAGAGGAGATGTCAGACTATCCTCCTGTTTTCTTCCTTGCTCTTGCTGAAGCACCAAACCATATGGCAAATTAAGCCTGATTTTTATTAAACTTTTCATTGTACTGAGCTCCGTGTGAACTGGGAAATGCACTTTCTTTGAACTATGCAGCCATTATATAAGCATCTTAATTAGGAGATGGTAATATTCTCCCTGACATTCCTGGGAGTTCGCGGCTCCCTCTTGTGGCTAATTAAGCGTTTTTTAACGAACCTCCTGAAAATGACTTTTTGTGAGCCGCGCACCCCGGGGGCTGGGCTGTGTGTCACAACATCAGGCTGAATGGGCTGTGCAGGACCTGGAGGCAGGGACAGGTGAATTGATAGAAGGAAAAGGTCTCCAAAGGGTTGCACAATGGATGTGAGGGCTCCCTGAAGTCTCCAAAAGCTGGGCGAGCTCCTCCAGTCACTTAGAAAGGCTCTGCTCGCTGGTAACTCTGCTCCTACCACACACGAGGTGGTGGAGCAGGGTGTGCAGCTGGACAGGGGATGGGATACGGGATGTGCCAGCTCCAAGGGGCACAGACCTCTCAGGCACCACCACGTTGGGATGTCTCACCATCAAATTCCAGGGGAAGATTTTTGCCAGGTTTGACGTTGAGAAGAAATTTTTCCATCAGTTGGGTTTGCAGGGACCACTATTACTATGACTAACACTACTATTATTGTTATTATTATTATTATTATTACAATCTTGCTTTTCTATCTAGTGCGGAGAAAAATTTCCATATGAATATCTGGATTTTTTTTTTTTTTT
>VYXD01006822.1:1269651-1283939 GCA_013397195.1 Hylia prasina
TTTTTTTTTTTTTTTTACAAATTCCCTTTCAGAGCCCAGTATTAGTTTTTTCTTTCTTATTGTGGATTGTTACAGCTGGGGCATTGTGTTCATACTGCATTTTAAATTTGTCGTAAACAGCTAGGTAGCGCTCGGTGGCTCTGGTGAAAATGGCTGTAGTATAAACAGCTCTGAGTTAGAATTTTGTGCTGGCCTGGGGCTGATTTCAGGTCCTTCAAACCACTGTTCTTATATGGGAAGGTGCACTTGCCTCATAATAAGTCTCAGACCTCAGGGCAGAAAAGGATCAATTCATCTTTTCCCTACAAAGGTGAGAAATGGCCATGACATTGCAAAACCTCAACCATAGCTTTATGTTAAGAAAAACCTCTGTTTTTAAGCTTGATGTAAAAAATACCAGAAATTGGTGAAAAAATGACCTGACAGTAGGTGACTTTTCAGCAGGAGCCATTAAGATCGAGTTTCATCACCAAACCAGAAAGTGACTTTGCCCTTTTGTCACCTGCAGTATTGTCTGCCTCTGTGTTTTGCCATGACTTACTCAAAAACACACAGGAAGGAAACATCAACCATTAGTGTTTCTGAGTGTTGGAAGGAGAGAGAAAAACAGAGGTGAAACAGGTTTTTACTTTAAAATGTCTCCCTTCCCCAAAGGGTTTGGAAAGCAAAACTTTATCTCTGAAAATGCTGATTTCCTATTTCATAACTCGTGGCAATTTTTCCTCAATTAAAATAAAGGAATAATGATTATGGAGTTAAGTCAAAATCTCACTGCCCAGTAATCTGCAAACCAGCATAGCTCAACCCACAGCAATAGGGCAGCAAACATTTATTTCCTCAGGGACATTATTAAACACCCTGCATATTTATTATCTCAGAATTGGAGAAGGTCCAAATTTCTAAGGCCACTTTCTCCCTTCCTCTTCCTGAGCTGTAATTTAGACCAGAATATAAATTTTTTGAGTTAATGTTTCTGCGGAAATCAGCGCAATATGAAATTGCTAGAAACAAAAGGACAGCAGAGGGAAGAAATGGCTTGGCAAGATTGCCAGCCTTAAAGGGCAAGATTAATTTATAATCCCTCAGATTCTGGTGTGCAAATACAAATTTGCAAAGCGTGTAGCTTATAACTGACATTGTGTGTCTCTGCAGGTTGGTAAATGTTACTGTCACTAATGTGAGGCTGCCATGAAATCAGAATTTTAGGGATTTTGTTCTCATGGGGAAATAAGGTGATAGTAACAAGGAGTCGCCATACACTCATGGGTGTGTGTATATACACATAAATAGAAATTTGGGAGGTGGACTAATTCCAGCTGTGTGACTCAGGAGTGTTCTGGGCAGGATATTCTGATATTTCTATGCAGAGAATTTTCCCCTTGATTTAAAATCCTGGGAAAGGAAGAGTTTGAAAGAGAATTGGGGGAAAAAATCCCAACCAATCTGAAAGTGGTGTGTGATGACTTCACAATGACTGGTAAAATGTTGTGTGATGGCTCTCTGGTATGGTAAGGGTTGTTGTGAAATAAGAGTGCTTCTTGGCAATCAACTGAAGATTCTTTTTTTTTGTAAGTTTGTAGCTGTTCTATCAATTTAACCAAAAAGAAGAAATAGCATTAAGTGAAATGTCAAATTTTAGACATGGAATGAATTCAGTGATGGAACCACAGAAACATTAAGTAGTGAAATTGAAGACACTAAAGATAAGATAGGAACTGGCCAAGAACATGAGTAGCTTTTCCAGGGTTTAACACAAAAATTGCACAGTGTCTTGTGAATGATTGAAATCATATTTTATAGCTACATTTTATTGGCAGGGAACACAGCTCAGCATTTGTTAAAAGGCTGAAACTACTTATGTGGTTTTAGGATGAGTTTAAAAGATTTTACAGTGTGGCCTATCACTTGTTTCCTGGCATGCAGGTCCTCAGAAGTGAAGGGACAGAGGGAGTAAAGTTCCGGCTCTCTGGAAGGGGAGTGGATCAAGACCCAAAAGGGGTTTTTAGAATCAATGAGATAAACGGGGACGTCTCCGTGACCCGAACCCTTGATCGAGAAGCAATTGCCAATTACGAGGTGAGTACTCAGAGCCACAGCATCTCTGCCTCCGTGTTGATGGCATGCATTTTCTGAATGTGTATTTGCCCCTGAAAGATCTGCAGTTAAATTGAAAACTCAGTTGCAGCCACTGTCCTATGAAATTTCAAGGACAACTGTTGGAAATGGTAAATGTGTTTGTTTTTCATGCAGTTGAAACTTGTCTGCTTTCTGCATGGAATTTCTGTCAGTTATCTTCAGTAGAAATGCTGTCTGAACATTGTGTATGCCTTTGATTTCTGAATACAAAATTTTGTTTGGACAAAGGAAGATCTTTTGGAGAAGATGTCACTATAGTACTACAGAATTACGTATTTTTATTGTCAAATGGTCAATGAGAAGTACTATTGAGCTCCATTTTAGTAATGGGTGTCTTTAATAGAGATAAAGGTTCTGATGATATGAAAATGTTACATATGAAATGTACATCACATACAAAGATCTTACTAAAGATTCTTTTCCTTGTCAATAAAAATGTTCCTCTCCATTGAATACCCTACAAATGATCTCTGAAACCTGCAAAACAACTGCCCCACATCATCCCAAAATGCATAAAATAAATAGAGGAGCTGTCCATTCATGTTTTCCATCCAGCTCTGGGCATGTGTGCACACATAACTTGTCCCTGGCCACGCTGATCCAGAGGAGCAGCAGAATTCCAAGTGCTCATTGGTCGGTGAATGTTGCCTTTTGGGTCCCACCACAGGAATTGTCTCCCAGCCTCTCGCAGAGGGAGCACACTCTCTGACCCCTGTGGGACACAGCTCTGGGGACAGTCCTGGCTGCCATCCCTGACCCCTCAGTTTCGTCTCCTGCAGCATTAACAGTCAACTTGTGCCTCCAGTGCTGTTTCCTTCCTCCTCTGGGAGAGTGTCCCAGTTTGGTGATGGGTCCTACTGCTCAAACAGCCCTGCTAAAATTTACCATATGCTGGTTTTCAACACTTGAACATCTCCTTCGTAGCTGGGTCTGCAGTGAAATGTATGTTAAGCACTCTCACAGGATTTATGGGAGTTGCTGACGTCCTTCTTGCAAGAAAAACATTGCAGTTTCTCTTTTTAACACTGTTCCTTGTCTTCATTTGCCAGCTGTTTCTTATTTTATCAGTGGCTTTCCACCTTAACGTGTTGACTATAAACCTTGAATATTTTTTCTCCTGGAAAATCATAGTAGATTTTCAACTTAATGCAGCAAACCAGAAATGGCTCTCGTATCTGATCTGGCAAAAGACACACTTAAATTAAGACAAACCCATTTCCCTAGAGGCGGCTTTTTGAAGCCATGTAAGTTATGCACAAGAAATGTCGTGTAGCAGGAGGTCCAGGGCAATGTGAATGTCCAGCCTGAGAGGCTGTGGGGCTTCCTGAGCTGTTATCCAGCACCCTGCTCAGCATCTGCAGCAAAAAATGGGCTTGGAATGGTCTGAAGGACAACTCTGTCTCAAATCCAGACCATCATTTTCCAATAAAGATGTGCCCTGGTGTCAGGAAGACAACAGGATTTTCTCCCTGATTTCCTTGGTACACTAAAAGGTGAATAAACTGAAATAACCTTGAATTTCTATCACAAAAGTGCTTTTTGGTTTTGTTTGAGCCTCCCCCTGCCCAGCACTGTGGTTCTGAAAGGAAAAATTCAAAGCAAAATGCAAACGAGTAAAGAAGAGATCATTGTAAAAAATACAAGTTCTTTGCAAACCATCAGAATATCAAGACTGTATCAGAGGTGGAGAAAAGATGAAAAGATAAAATCTGTTTGAGTCCTTCACCTACACCCAGGGATGCTCTGCCTGAGCACTGATCTATTTCCTGTACTTAGTGCATATGTGCTCAAGGGGTAAGAATTGAAAAATGTCAACAGGGCACAAAACAGAGCTTTGGTGATCCCACTATTTCATAGAACTTCACTGGTTTTATGACCTCAGAATGTTTTAAATTAGCTAAGAATATTTCACCTGTTGGGGTTTTTTTTTGTGGTGTGGGGTTTTTTTTGTTTTTTTTTTTTTTCACTGAACATTTGAAAATCAGGGTTTTGCTGCCCTCTTTCTCCTGGAGGAATACTGAAAAACTTGTAGGAGTTCTTCTTTGGATTCATTACAAGAGAACATGATTAAATTAGAGAGTATTAAACTCTACACAGACAAATTTGTTCATTGTTTGTGTCAATCCCTTCTTTCTACAGTATGTTTTTAAGTGTTTTATTTCTAATAAGAGTTAGAAAATATTTTAAAATACAGTGAAAACATCTGTCTGAGGGTCAGGGTCTGCCAGTCTTTTCAGTGGAGCCCATTTGTGTGGAAGTTGGGTTTTCAGATGAGTTTACAATTTGTTTTTTAGCAAAGAAACTCAAACTGGCAAGAGGAATGTAAGGCAGCTCATGTTAATGACGCCACCCTGACTCTCTGAAATAACCTTATTAATGCACTTGGTTTATGAGCTTATTTCTTATGAAACTTTGTGGTTTGTGTTCTTAAAGTCCAAGGAATATCAGTTGGCTTCAGTTTTAAGTGAAAGCTGCTTGTGAAGAAGAGCAGGAGGATTCAGGGATGATGACCAAATCCCAGCAAAGACAGACAGTGTTAGAAAATTGTGCAGCAGCTCCTTTTTCCCCTCCCCAAGAGGGTTGTTAAGGAGCATCCTGGTAGGAATTCTGCAGGCCAGAGCGCACCGGTGGATGTACATGGAATGGTTTTACTTTGGGGCTGGCTGGAGCTTGTTGACAAAACTGCTAAATGATGCTCTGAAGAGGGGGCTTAAGCAGGCTCTGGGCACGTGATGGAATTGCTCCTGGGCCGGTGAGATAAGAGGTAGCCTGGAGCCCCTATTTAGTGGGAGCAAAAGGTGTTGTGTTGTACAAATATGCTCTCGAGTGTATTTGGTTTTCTCTCGAGATTTGAATAAATCAGGCTAAGTCAGAAATTTCAGACAATGGCAAATGGGTTATTTATTTGCTATGGGAAAGTGCAGATTTGGAAAAACAGGTGAAGGAGGTTGGTGGGGAGATTTAGGATGGATTTTCTAGCCCCAAATCAGTGAGGTCATGCCATCCAAAATCTGCCCATGATTTATGCAATTCAGAGTCCCCTTCAGACCTATGGTCTTTTCTGATTACAGCAGAGCAGAAATATTAGTGACTTTTCAGTTCTTTCCTTGAGCAAAAAAAAATCAAGTGCTTCTGTAAAGAGATGTGATAACAGAGCAAAAAGATTCCAGTGAAGCTGGAAGGCTGCTTGTGTTCAGTGTTGATAAAACCCCAAAGAATTGGGAAACAAAGGGTCAAATAGAGGGCCAGTGAAAATAGAAGTCTGAAAAACAGTGATTATGGGGTAATCTGTTATTGAAAACCCTTGGGCTAATTTTCAAAACCCCACATTTACCTGGATAATGTATTTGTAGGCAGAATGCAAGGAAAAGCAGGAAGAGTTGCAGAGGTTTCTTGTCAAGATGACAAAAAGTTTCTAAGTTACAAGAACTCTGTTGTGTTCTTTACTCCAACTTAGGTGGGTCCAGAAGAATCGGAAAAATTTCCATTTTTTTTTTACAGTTCATGCATGAGATTTGGGGTTAAGCATTCCTTGGGTACAGGACAAGGCCTCCAGTTGCAGAAGTGCATTTCCCATGGAATTCCTGCAGCAGTGAAATCCAGTCCTGCAGCCCCTAAAGCACCAGTGGCAAAGTGCCAGTGGGGTGTTCCCACTGAGACTCCAGCTTTTAAAGGGTGTTGCCATCACTGAAAGGCATCAAACGTGTGTGGAAGAGAAATAATCAGAAAGTGATCCTCTGCAAGCATGAAATGAAGCAGCTTGATAAAACTGTGTGCAAATTAGAGCTGTGACCAAATTTACCTAGGCAATTTAAGCTGCTAATGAAGAGTTAGTTTTAATTATTTTTTAAGTAAAGAGCTTTATTTGCTTTAAAAAAATACTTAACAAGCAGAGGTGTGAAATCAGCCCTCAGCTTTTTTTATAATGGCAGATCACACTTCTGTGAAAGGATGCCTTGCTACTGGCAGTGACAGACTGAGATATTTAGAAAACTTATGTTAACAGCACTGAAGAGCAAACTGGGAGTGTGTAGTTCTATGAAGAATTGTTTCTATATGTTGGCTAACAAGTAGGCTGAGAGGAGGGTAAAGATTTCAGGCCCATCAACAGCTCTGCTGTGAGCTGCCTCACTTTAGGTACATGTGACTGAGTCAAATATTGAGGGTGAGGCTGCAGCCCTAATGGGCTCAATTTCCCTGTTTAATAAGCAACAAACAATGGAAATGCTTCACAATGATGAGGAAAACTAGCCTGGTCAGGTGCTGAGGAGCATTTTGTGGGAAAGATTTGTAAGTGCTTTAATGCATTTTTGCAGATAAGGGAAGTGTTACTATAGCAAAACCCTGGAAGTGAATGGTTGCAATTTATTGTGTGCAGGAGAAGGAATTTGCCGTCTGTGTAAATCCATTTTAGTGCAGCCACATCCTTTTTAGAATGATTTATCATCCCCTGATACTGAATCTCTGCTGGTGCTGGCTGGAGATCTATGGACAGCGCACAGAAACATGCTGCTCCCTCAAAAGGAAAATCATGAGTTTGCTTCTGACTTCAAGAATGGCCTAAAATGTATTTTAATCCTGGTTATCTGAGCTGGCAATCTGTCTGGAGTGTAATTCATCTGCTTTGTTCTGAGCTGAAACAAGATGATGGGGAACATCAGACCCCAGTCATTTCCTACTAATATCCCAAAAAAAGAAGGCGCTCAGTCTTTCATGGCAAGAAGTTTGGTCTTGTAGAGATGTAAATTGCAGCAAAATGTGCTTGGTTTAATTAAAGAATCATTAATACACAGAGCAAGCCTGTTAAAATACTGGGGATTTCAAATTGCATCTGTTACATCAAAAAATCATGGAGTAATGGCAGAGTTTAGGGTTTCAGGGAGGAATCCTGACAATTTAGCAAGGGGAAATGAAAGAAAATTTTACTCTTAAAAAAAAAAAAAGAGTTCTTGAAGCAGTATAAAATATAATTTTTAATGAGATAGAGAATTATTTATATACCTGAGGTGCAGTTGGATCAACTGAAATACAGCTGAAAGTTCTGACAGGGAAAAAGATCTCTGTAGCTTTTGTTGCATGTTATATGTGGGGAGTGCAGGAGATAGACAGATCTTTCCCTTTATATTGTTGAGTTTACATATATATTCATTAATATTAATAATATTACTATGATTTCATGGATTATTATTAATATATTTAATAATTGTATAATATTAATTAATTAATAAAATAATATTACGATATATATTCATTCATGTGCTCACATGTTGGGGCTCTAGGTAAATTTTGAGAGGACTCTTTAAAATAAAAATACGTGGAGGCAGGAACAAACCCAGCAGAAGCAAAGGCCTGGACCCTTCAACGAGATCCATATGGGCAAACTCCGGAATTCATGGGAAACTTTCTGGCATTGATTGTTTACCAAGGTCAAAGCCAAGGTGATCACCATAACTGCAGGCATAAATCAAATATCTGAGCATACAAATCTTAAGTGGAGTCACATTTCTTAAAGCTGTGATTTAAAGAATTGCTTGCACAGCTGGGATCGAAATGGGATTTCCAGCTACTGGAAATATTTCTCTCCCAAAGCTGGTTTGTGGAATAAAGAGAAAATCTGACAAGAAGTGAAGCTAAAATTCATGTCATTGTTACGTATTTTGTCTCAGGGGGACAAGATATTCTATAGGAACTTTCTAATTTACCATATCTTGTTCATTTTTACTGGCAATAATCTGTTCAATAAATACTGCACGTAAATCAGTATCTCGTAATGCTACGAGCCATCAGCATGAAACTGTGATTCCTTTCAGAAGGCAGTGACCTCCTCATCTTATTTCTGGAGAAAGCCTGCAAAAGTCAACAGTTGGTTTTGTTGGAGGGCATTTGCTTTATTCTGAGCCCTGACTGCTCGTGTGGCTTTGCCATCCCAGCTGTCAACAGCATGGGCGTGATATTTGTAACAGGAACAGAGAGAAATTTTGTAAATAGGAGAAATCAGCGAAGCTTTGTTTGTAACCTATAACTGTCAAGGCACTGGGCTTGGATTTCCAGCCTAAAAATAACACACTCTCCAAACACCAGGAAAAATGAATATTTTCTTATCAAGGAGTGGGAGAATGGAAATGCAGAGCAGTAGGAACTATGGGAAAATGTGAGTTTATTGAGACAGTAACAAACGACATAAAATTTGTTTGCATGGTGGTTTAGTTTTGTAGAGTTTTGGTTTGTTGTTGTTTTGTTTGTTTGTTTGTTTGTTTTTTAAATTGTTTTCTAATAGAACATTCCCAGAAAGAATAATGATGTGTTCAGTAAAACACAGGGAGACTAATAACATTTTTGTCATATTATGTTAATTGTCTATGAAATCTTTTTTTTTTATTATATATTAATTGCATTTTAAGGCATTTAAAAGTCATCATGATGCTTCGTTTAGCATGATTGGTTTATTTGTTTCTTTTCCCTGTTTGTGTTCTAATGACCATCAAAACACCTTGCTGAGGCCTCACAGTTCTGGGTGCAACAACAGTATCCAGGAAGACACTTTGCCCTTTCCTCAGAACTTGTGTTTTCCTGCAGGAGAGGAAGGAACCTTAGGAGTTCAGGGGAAAGATGGGAACAGCTCTTTTATCTTCTTGGTGCAAGTCAAACTACTTGGGTAGGAAATCTTTATCTGCTCATAAACCTTTATTGAATCAGCTTGACATGCAACCAACCACAGGTTTACAATAGCAACTATTATTTTTGTCTCTATGAATGGCAAGGAGGAGCTTTTTTTTATCTCTTATTAGGTCTAAATTTTTGTTTTGTTTGCTTTTCTGGAAAACTGCATAAGTTGTGAGTTTTCTGATCCTTTGCTAGAGAGAGCAGAAATGTTGCAGTGGGAATTTTGACACAGAGTACCTTCCCTGTGGCTCAAGACAAAGTTTTCAATGTCTGGCCTTACTTGCTAATCTAATAATAAGATTTTTGTCATCCATCAGTAATCTTCAGAATGTAATGCAGACATTTTTTGAAGTTTGGCTGCTCAAACCTCGACAACTCTTGTTCCTCACAACACACAGAATGAATTCTGTCTTATTTAAATATTTATTCAAAGTTCAGAATCTTAATGTTCTACTTGCTGCAGAGGCCTTGGTTTCTGTGGCTGTGTCCTGAACCTGGAAATGTGGGAACGTGACTATCTATAGCTTCTGGCTTCTGTTTCTAAACAAGACAGGTATGGTCTGTAGTAAGTTCCTTTTTCTTTTTTTTTTTTTTTTCTTTAGCTTTTTAAGAACTAACTCAATGAATTCATTATATTTTTGTCAATAAGTCCCTGTCTGCAGCAAGAGGAGCTGCTGCCTCCTTTCTGACCTCTTGCTCTTGATGGACCTGAAGAAAACCACATCACCTGTCTTATCCTTTCCTGCCATCTTCTTTTCATTTTCCACCTTCTTGCTCTTTTTCCCTTGCAATTTTAGCTTCATCCCGCAGCATTTTACTCCCCCTGTCTTTCTTGATGTTTTATGTCATTCACTTTCACTTTTCCTACATTCTCTGCATTTCCTTGCTCAGACACTGACCTGTTTTCTGCTCTTTATAAATCATGTTGCAAGGGGAACACAGAACCATCATCTGAGCATAAATTTGTGTGGTTATTGCGTAGAACCTTTCCTCTGTCTTGGCAAAAGCTGTGCTGCTTTATCCAGTCTGATCAGCCGTGTCCATAAATAAATCCCTTTAGAAGTCTGTGTTCTGGAAACCTTTGACTTTGCTTTGCTTACGACAGGACTCTGTCATTTCTGCAATTTTTGTGAAATAGCCCAGCTTGTAAATATCTGATGCTAAGAAAATTTCAGTGGAAAATTGAACTTTGTTCCCATATTAATGCCTTTTAGTCTGTGTATCTTCTCCATCAATTTATGGGTATTGATTGAAGGAGTGTATGATTATCTAGAAATTTTTAGCATTCAGTTTATTTATGTAATTCTACGACTTAGTTCTGTCAGCCCTGGAATTGTGGTCTGCTCAAAGGTGAGCATAGGACACCTGATATAATAATTAGTTCTGTGGCTTCAGTACTGTGAGTTTAATGCTTGATCTTTGTAAAATTATTGCAGGATAATGGGTCACAATTTTAAAGCTGTATCTGCATGTGTTTGGGGTAAAAGCACTAAACGGGTTTTTAATTTTAATGCAGAGGTGAGTTTTAATTAATATGATATTTTTGCAAAATTTGTGAAAAGAATTTGTATAAAATTAAGAAGTAAGGATGCTTCAAGCATTCAGTTTATGGACTCAGTTATTTACTGTAACATCATTAGAGGGGATTAAGCTACATATGATAAAAATCTAAATATCTTTGCCCAGTTGAATGTGCAGTTATCTTCAAAATCCAGTCTTTTGGTATCTGTTCATTTTTACACCGAGCTTTAGGAGTCCTCATATAATGCAACACTTCCATAGGACCCCAAACACTCCCTGTTCATTGTTACAAATTTTAACATGTCTGTAAGACATTTTGAGGCAAAGTGACACTATAAACCATGGGATCCCCATTATTGAAATGATAGAAAAATTACTGTATGCTGGGAAAAAAAAATAAAAACAGACAGAAGATTGGAGTCCAGGATCCAACTGGCCAGGTGACCTTCCAAGTTTTTGAGTGATGTATTTTAAGTCCACTGCAGGGACTCCTCAGTATCCCAGGCCACGGGTGAGGCAGATGACCACATTGTATATTTGGATCTGTGGAAATGAAATTAGACCCATCTGTGGGTGGTCTCTCCCAGAATTTGTCAGCTGTCTCTCTGTTTGCACACTGCTGGCAGTGCGCTGGGGCTCAGCGCCTCGGGGCAGCCGCAGCACCGAGGGCCCTGTGCCTGCAGCTGAGCTCCCCACGTCTGCATCAGCAGAAATAAAACCCATTTTCCTCTGGCACCACGGGTCAACAGGTGTTTGCAAGAAATAAAATGATTTCTTAATAAAGTCCCGACTGATACATTTACCAAGCAAGCAATAAGAGATTAGCTTATACACTTGTCCATTTTAAGAAAATAGAGCTGCACATCACTCTGCTGCACACGTGTGTGTGCTCAGGCTGCTTTTTTGATCCACAACATCTGAACTCTGGAATTATTTTTGGCAGTTAGATATTTAATTCTTTAAAATGAAAATAGGACAGGACTCGACAGGTGCAAGTTCAGAAAAACCACTAACTGTGATGAAACTTTTAAAAATGTATGTTTGCAACACTACACAGTGCAAGCAGAGCAGTGAGAATTCCCCTTTTTTCCTTTATTAGTTGTTTTTGATGGAAACATTAATGGAAACAGGTGATTCCTCTGTGTGTTCACATTTTTCTTTCTTTAGATCTATTTCACTGCACGAGAGCAAATGAGAGAGAGAGGCTGAGGGAACTAAAGTTATAAATATTTAGAGAACACTGCATGAAGAGACTTCTAATATTATGGAAATTTTACTTTGGCATGATTTTACTAGCATGTAAATGCTAAAAGTCTTGCTGTATTTATCCTGGTTTACTCAGGTCATAACTAATTATTTCTTAATTAGACAAATTCTCTAAAATGAAGCTACATTTATGTAAGTGTCTTGATTTATTTTTCCTCTTCTAGTAGCTCATTAAGGAAACGTGACTTTAGTTTATTTTCAAGGGATAATTTGCTGATATGAGTTCATGTAAAACACCATATGTTTATATTCATGTGATGGATCTTTTTGTTTTGAGGGGTTTTGCACTTTTCCTGTAGAGAATTGAACAGGTTCCAGTAGCTGCTGGCAAAACCTCCTGTGCAGGTGTGAGACTGGGAGGTTGCAAGGACAGTCCCTGCAATCCTGACCCTTTGAGGTTACCCCATAAGGACATTTTTTTCCTCTGATTTTTGTAATCTTCAAAATGTTTTGTCCAAAATAGTTTGTCTGCCAGGGCTGGGAAATGCTGTGCTTGAAACTTTTCTCAAGTCCAACACTAAAACATAAAAGAACATCCAACAGTCCAGCTGGGACTGTAGGCTTCTGAGTGGGAAAGTGGGGGAAATACTGGAGAAGGTGGTGTGAGCCAGAAAACCCCATCTGAAACGGTTCTGTGCATGGAAAGCCTGGAGAAATACAAATTATTTCTTCTAGTTTTGTCATTAACAAGTGAGATGTGCCTTACCCTGCCCTGCAGCTGCATTTGCAGTCTAAATTTGCAAAGCAGAGGCACTTCATCTTTTCAGAATTCTTCACAAACTCTGCTCTTGACACTATTCTTAATATTTATTTTACACGCTGGCAATTCAGATAACTGAATGTAAGAAATTGAAAATACCTATTATCTATTTAAAGCTCTGTTATTATACATATTTCTTAAATGCATTATGTTTCCATAAAACACAGGTGATCTGTGTTCGTATACAGAGTACAGGTTTTATTGGTGGATGGGAACAAATAAAGCAATGAACTACAGTTACATTTCTGTTAGATTCAGAAGATTTAATAGAGTAATAATATAAAATAGCAGGATTATGATTTACTATTTAGAAATTACTAAGAGGGAGGAAAATCATGACAGTTTTAAATTACCAATTCTTCTTCTTGTCTAAAACGACCTGTAAAAAACTTCCATTTTTTTCCTTGCCGCTAAGGAAACAGTGGAGAGGACAAAAAAGAGGTAAAGAAATTGTTCCAGAAAATAAGATATATCACCCAAATTATATTAAACTTTATTCTATTTTATATTTTCCCCTCTAAAGAGGACATTTGCTGTGGCAGAATGCCTTACTCTCTTTCCTGGTTCTCATGGACTTCCAGTTTCCCTGTGATCAGTGTGATGCTCTCTCCCTCAGGGAGGGCCTGATTTTCCTCAGGGATTCTCAGGTGTGAACTATTCCCAGTTTTTTTCATTTTTTCTCACAAAAAAAAGTTGCAGTCTTTGTCCGGCCAAAAATCTAGAGCTTCCAACAGAAACTTGGAGAAAAACCAACCATTTTGGCATTTGTTGGGCCTAAAGTGTTTCTAAATTGTTATCTTGGGATGCTCACAGCTGTGCTGAACGCCCGGGGACAAGGACCTGCAGGAAGGGTGGATGTGCTGTGACAAAGCCAGCCCAGCCTGGGATGGGTTTGGCCTTGCAGGACCTGGTTCTCCAGACGTGCCACTCCCTTGTCCCCCGCCTTGGCAGGACACAGACGTGGCGCTGCACACCCGGGAGGCTCTAACTCCTTTGTGCCCTTGCAGTGCCTCAGTTTGAAACACCCCCTGCATTCTGCCGGGTTCCAAAGTGCAAATTAACAGTTGCTGTTAATTTCCAGCTACTGAGTCACCCAGCGATAGGGATCTCCAGCTCCCGTTCAGCCTGTTTGCAATTGCTACGTGCAAGGTATTTATTAGAGATTTGCTTAAAAGGAGTGCAGGTGTTTGAGGATGTGCATTTAATTTCATTTCTTCCCTGGGAGCTTTGATCAATGCCGTGCTCACTTCCTCTGCCATGTGCTTTGAACTTGTAGATGCAAGCGTATAAATAATTTCCCATGTCAATTCCTGGCTCATCTACCCAGGCTGATGTATGGAAGGCAAGTTGTCTCCTAAATTCTTGTCAATGAGATTAGTGAATTGATTAGTTGGATTCTGAATTAAAATTACAATTAAAGGCAAAATTGTATCTCTTAGGCTTTAAGTCATTTGCTCAAAGTGTGGCAGTCAGATTATGTGTTTTTGACCAGGTTTGTGTTATGAATAAAATCTGTTTTCAATAACATTTTTTTTCTGTTTCTAAATCAATATCTTAGATTATTAGCAATTGCTAAACAAAAAAGATGTAAGTTTTTTGGGTTTTTTTCATTTTTTCAGCTTAAAGAGGAAATTCCATTGATTTTTGAAAATGCTGAAGGGGATTCAGGGTGATTCACAGAACATAATTACCTACAAATGCCATCAGTAGCATATAATGATTTTTTTTCCAATAGATTCAGCTCAAAGTACTTAAAATGGCAATATGGGCATTGTATATAAAATTGCAGTTAGTATTTACAGGTTAATGATATATATTTTGCTATGACAGACCCAAGACATACTTCAGGCATGAACATCTGCATTTGTGACTGAGTCAGAAGCTTCTCTGATGATGGAAAATTCCTTCCTTCCTTCCTTCCTTCCTTCCTTCCTTCCTTCCT
>VYXD01006822.1:1284306-1455686 GCA_013397195.1 Hylia prasina
TGCCTGCCTTCCATCCATCCCCATCATCCAACTTTCTCCCTGTGGCTGTGAGATTGTCCCATGTTTTTGGAAATGGCCACAGAACACAACTTTTAAGCCTCAGCAGACCTTGCAAAACGCCTCTATTTCGCTCCCCTCGCCCCACAGCCATGCCGAGCACATTCCAATCCCCACAGAAGCAGTTTTAGTGATTTAACAGCTGCTGCTCCTCACACAGCATCAGCAGTGACTTGAACTGCAGTTCAGCTGAAGGATCCTTTGCTCCTGCTGATATTATCATCTCGGTTAAGTGAGAAGCAAATGTGCTGCTAGGAGCTACTTGGGCTTAATTTTTGCTATTCAACACCATAAATTACAGTATTTTATGGTCACTGTAAAAGGTGTGATTTGAACCAATTATGCATTCTGCTCTAAATCCCCAAACTTTGGAGAAGCATCTAATTATGGAAAGTAATTTCCACCAGGTCAATTCTCTTTTATCTATTCACAGAGAACACCAGGACATGTGTATGAAGTTTATAAGCATCATTTTAAACTAGACTTATTAAAGCTTCTTATTAATGAGAATGTTTTCCTTTTCAGAGCTCAAAACTTGCCATGTGTGAGTAGCATAGAGAATTTACCAGCTTCTGCAAAGCTCTCTTCTTTATTCTGAACAGGAATGAGATGGTGGTGTTAGGACAGAAGGAAAGGAAGCAGAGGTTTTATAGAATTTGGAGATGAAATGTATAATTTTCAAAAAATACCCACAACCAACCAACTCAGCATTTATGTAACTCTGCTGCCCATTGGTTTCAGTGTTACATACTCAGGATCTCTTGGAACAAGATTTAGCTCTTAAAAAGATGTTCTAGATTGTCACTCAACTTTCTATATTTTTATAGAACTTTGTGTAATTTTTTTCCTACAGATTTTTTAGGGTTAAATATTCAAGGAACTAAATGGTAGTTTTTCCTTGTGAGGCCAATGTTTGAATTATACCTGTCTGTTGAGTCAGATTTGGTTGCAACTTTTTTCTAACAAGTAATCCAGAGGATTTAAATAACAATTTTCCCAAAGGCGTTGGGATCAGGTTTCTTTCTTTCCTTGTTTTGTCACCCTCAGTCTCACAGATTGGCTGCTCAAGGCAGGGTACAGTTGCACTTAGTGAATGTTTCTTTGCCCTGTGAGTGATGGGAAGTGGTGTCACACACGTGGCTCAGCAGTGGTGAGGTGGCAATGGACTGATGGCTGGTGGTGTCTTAATATCTGTCTTTGGAGCTGCATGATTGCATCAGCATCCAAAGTTAAACTAAGGCTAGTTGTTGTCATTGAGCCTGTCACGGGTTAGGCCAAACCCTAATAATTGCAGGGTTGTTCATGAGCCACGACTGAACTTCTGACATGTAAAATGACAGAAAAAATAGATGATTCAAACTGAACTCTGCTAAAAAGCAACAGTTTATTCCGTTAAACATGGTATTGGCTAATAGATATTATTTCGTTTTCTGAGTGTGTGATGGCATTTTTAAACTAATAATTTTTGATGCTGACAAGCAATTGAAGAGAAAACTGAATGTAACATTTGAGATTTTTTTAAAAAAACAGCATGCATAATTTTTTTCAGAGTTCTTCTATATGGGAATGACTACAGAATGTACAGTGCAGTAAAGAATTTGGCTGGTTGCATTTGGACTGTGTGTAGCTGTGACAAGCACAGTTGTTGAGGAAGCAAAGATCTGGTGTTATGCCTGAGATACACACAACACACGAGGTGCCAGGTCCAATTAACAGTCTGATGGTGGTAAATCCATTATCCTTGGAAAGAGAGGCCACCACCAGGAGACATTAATTCAATGTGACACCAACTGGGGTGTTTATATACAGCTAATTGCAATGTCAGACATTCTGCTCTAATTGAGTTTAATTGTGGCAAAATTGGAGTTAATTAAAAGTTAATGGTATAGAGCACATCGTGCTATTATAAACTATGGGTACATGTTTCATATCCTTATTATTGTTGTTTAAATGGTGCTTTCAATTACTGTGCCTTGTATTGGCACTTTGGAAATGGGCTGTAATTGTTTTGACGTCACTGAAAGTTATTGTTCTGAGGAGGCCTGAAGAAATGTATAAGACTTGACAAAGTTTACTTTGATTTGTTATATCACAATATAAATGTCACCTGTGATGTTTCCACCCACCTTGCTAAGGAAAGGTTGGAGAGGGCTGGTAAAAGAGAAGTAAATTCTAGTTCAGCTCAAGAGAATGATGGTATTTTTGGCATTGTCCATCATAATTTGGGTAAGGAAACCTCAATTTCATCGTATTTTGTTACTCCACCTTTTTCTAATTGTGTCCGATCTCTGGCTGTTCTGTGGGCATCTCTGGTGAGATCTCTGTGGGATTCTCCCTGCATTCTCTCTGCTTTCTTCTTTCTCTGCACCCTTTGTTTGCTCCTGTTGTACATTATATTATACATATTCCAATTATTTATTCACTGGCAGCTCCATCTCTCTCTTGATGAAGTTTTATATCAAAACCTTTCTGCTTGACATGTCCTCCTGGATGTCCTGCTGCCAGTTCAGAAATAGTCATTGCATTTTCCCAGTTTTCTGCCAATTTAAGCAGCCCAACCATCCTCTTGTCCATCAGCCCAAGACCAGGTTGATTTTCTTGGTTTCCTCACCTAGTTTTCCTTCATGTGCTTATTTGGAACTATCCAAATATAAAAAAAGCCCACAATGATGTGAAACGCTTCTTTCCAAGAACTGTGGCTCCATGTACAACCCTGGTTCATACAAGACAGGTAAAAGATGTTCTAAACGTATTGATGAACAAAAAATGCTGTGTTTGAAATGGCTCCTTGTGTGGGGAAAGTGATGCAGTAAAATTACTGATTTTCTCCTGTGGGCCAGCAGTTTCCTCAGCCCTTTCTTCTGTAAAGCTCAATAGGCTGGAAAAGGCAGAATGTTTCAGTAACAGCAGAGTCACTTTATTGCAGAAAGAGGAAATTTGGCTCCGGGACTGCCTGACAGAATTTTTTTCTTCTGAAACTTTCTTTATTAATCTTTTTGCTAAAGTAAACTTCTATCCCTGTGAAAAATAATTAGCACTTTATCAGGAATTGTCATTTTCAGAAAACATCAGTGAGATACACTCCTGTTGCATCGGACACTATCATACAGGAGGGCAATAATCTAAAATAAGCAATAGCGGGGGGAAAGAAAAACCCAAACAAAAGATATTTGCCAATTTTCCTAAAGATCAAAAGCCTTTTTGTTGCTTAGCACTAAAAACTGACTCAAAGAAGTGAGTAAAGACTCAGGTGAAAATACTGTCATAGTTCAAAAAGCGCAGTGAGCTTCTTCCTGAGGACTAAAACTGGACAGAGTGGGTAGGGAGTAGATTTGTATTCAAACCTTTTTGTGTAATTTATCACAGCTAGCAGGTCTGGGTTTCTTTATTTAAAGAAAGATGTTTTACTCGGTCATAAGTGCATCTAATAAAAGGAATTTCTGTCAGTGGCAGTAAAATTAATGCTGCAAATATCTTGCACCAGGAGCATGGAACACACCAGAATGTCTTGAAGTGAAGCTTGTGAGAGACCTAAGGAAAATGGGTGATGATTTCTGTAATCTGGTGGTGCTTTAAAATCAGCAGATTTTGATTTATTTTGAGGTGGATTATACTGCACATCCAGTTTTTTAGGGTAAAAATAATTATTACTGTTTTTGTTTATGTACATGATAGAGGGTAAATGCCTAAGATATCAAAGGCACAAAAGGCTGATCCAATTTTGTGCTAATGCAATATGGTGTATGCTCTAGACTTTCTTTCCCTACTCCAAAATTTGCTTCAACTTTGACTTAAATACTAAGTCATTACAGAAAAATATGCCTTTAACAAGCCATTTTCAAGAAAATATCAAGGAGTCTGAATAGGAAGAAAGGCATTCAGAGCTTTTGAGTGGTGTTGGAAATAGAATATCTCTTGTTAGAGAAAGGAAAGTGCTTGATACTTTAATGTTCATTACAACATTGGAGAATATTAACATGACTCTGTACATTGTGAATGGAAGTAGCTGTCAAAAAGATGGAGGAATGGACCACCAAAAAATATAACACCGTGAACTAAGCCATTGTGCTTTTATTGGTGAAGAAGTGGAAATACTTGATAACCCTTGCAGTAGAATTCTACCATATTAACAGGTATTTATTTTTCCTCTTTTCTTCTCCTCTCACCCTCAAAACTACTTGAAACTTGTATTTTTCATGGTTAGGGGAAAAAATCTATACTATCCTTTTCTTGGGAAAAAATTTATGAGTGTAATTCTCTTTTGCAGTGAAATAGATATGAACATGCTCCTCATTTCTGTATTTTTCAGAATATTCATTTATTGCATTTTTCTGGCTTTAACTTCTGCCCAAATGTGATTGTTACCAGAATAGTTTCTTGTGAGGAGGAAACAAGAATGAAAGCAGATGGGATGTGAAATATACTTAGCTGCTACGGGCTCAGAAAAAAAACTTTAAAAAGTTTCATAAATTAAATCCCCAGCTCTTTGATGTTAAGACTAAACCAGGTGGTTTACAACAAGCTTGCAGTAATATCCAAGCTGCCAATAAATCCCGCATGGGAAGATCTCCAGTGAACTTCAAGGGAATGAGGCAATTTCTTGGCTCCCATCTGATGGAGCAGGGTGCTAGAAGAGGAGGATGCTAAGAAGTTCCCATGTTTTGCCATCTGCTTCCGCCAGGCGCTAAAAGTTTCCGTTTTGCCACATTTTGGGGCTCTCTGAAGTCCTGAGGCTTTTCAGCTCCACCGGCTCTACCTTCCTTTTTCAGAGAATGTAACACACACACACAAAAAAGGACGTGTTTAACTTGGAATTTGATTTGGTTTTGTTTCTCTGTTTTAGTAATTTGTTTTTTATTTGGGTGGAGAGGCAATGAGTTTTCTTATGGATCATTTATGTCTCGGATTGTGAGAGAGAGTAATGGTCTCAGTAGCAGAGCGGCTCCTGCTGTCCCAGCCAACCAGCAGGATCCTGTGGCTTGGGAAATTGTCCTTTTGCTCTTATTTGTTGGTTTTTGCAATTCTCATTTAGTTGTAGCCACAGCTACAGCAAACCTCTCCTTCCAATCTTGCATATTATTATTACTCACTCAGAAGAAATGTACAGCAGCATGAAAGCAAAATTGTCTTTTTGAAATGGATTTGCATTGCTTTTTTTTGGTCCAAGTCCTTTATAAGATATTAGTAATACAAATATTAGTCCCTGAACTAAACTTGCTTTCTTCTTCTGTCTGTGTTTCTCAAAGGAAAAGCAATTAAGAAGAGATAAAAGAATTTTCTAGAGTATACATTATGTTGGTCTTGCATAACCATGCCAAACCTGGCATTGGTTTTCTTCTGAACTGTACTCTCTTCTACTTCTGTGTGTTCAAATTTATTTAAAAAAAAAATACTCTGGAATCAAAGAGCCTTAGTTTTGATCCAAACAGGTTAAGATAAATTGTCCTCAGGGAGCTGTGAGGTAGGAATTGGCAATAAATTACCTGGACAGTCTTTTCTCTTTTTGGTTAAATATTTACAAAAATTAAAAAGAAAAGCCAACCCTTTACCCTGTCCAACACCCCCTCTTCCTCAACCCCCCCCCCAAAAAACAACAAAAGAAAAACCCAAACAAACAAAAAATCTCCAGCTTTTCTAAGGACCCAGTTCCCTTGGGGAACTGAATTTCAGTATCATTTGACTTCAATTTAATTTGAATTAACACCATAGTATCATTAATAGAAGATGTCCAGGGAAGCTGACCTGGGATTTTTGTCCCACAGACAGAGCTCATCCGTGGCAGGCAATTGATGTCAGTGTGGCAGGATTGTCTGTGAAACATCAGATATTCTTAAAAGAAAATATATTCTTTGACCAGAGAAGATGCATTGGTGCTTTCTTAGTGACAAGTGTAAATGAAAACCCAGACTTTTAAAAGGCACTGTCTGAAAAACGATTCTGTCCAGGAAGTTCATAAGGTTGTTTAAATTAAGTTCAGTCCATTTGATATGGTGGAGGCAAGGATCAAAATCTGTGAAGATCTAGTTCAGCTCCTTACAAATTTCAAAAAAAATTCCTTCTTTATTGTGTCCCAGAGCAATCTAAGTAATTTCCTTAATAATTTGTCTTACTTATATTTCATAGAATTGAAATTGTGTTTTGGCTTTAATCTGTCAAAAAAAAAAGTTTCAGAATTCCCAAATCTTCTATAGAAGAGAGCCTCTCTCTCTGCACCATTTTGCTTTTTTATTGCCTACAACAGCAAATGTACATTTTACCTTTGGAGTGGAATTCTGCAGTGGCAAATCTCAAACTAAGGCATCACGTTTTTGTTTTGCCTGCAGCCTGTGAGGCAGCTGGAGACCAACATCCCAACGTTTCGACCACGCTGAAATCCCAGGTTATAACTTTGCAGCTTGTAAGAACATAGACTTTGACAGTAATCAACTTATTCCCTCAGCTTGGGGATTTTTATTTTGTTGTTTGTTGTGCTCTTGTTTGGAAGTCCTGGTGTTCTCTCTCGCTGTCTTAATCTATATATTTTCTTTTTTTCATCTTGAGAATAAACCATGCTAAGATCCATCTCAGCCTGGCTGATCCTTTGGGCCAAAGCTAACGGTTCGAAGCTCATTAAGTAACCTCATTAACGTGCAGAGCCCTCATGGAAGCTGCACTCTGGATCTTTCACTGGAAGGGAATTTGGTTCAAATGTAGATAAAGAGTGACTAAAGACATTTCCACACGTTTTTGGAAGGGTGGTTGTACCTTAGGAGAAGGGAAGTTGAAGGTGTGGATTAAATCACTGACATAAAAAACCCATTTATTCTTATTAAATAGATAGAGATAAGAAGTTGACACAAGTAATTTATTCTTAGAACAATGTTTTCAAATTTTGTCCAATGGAAAATTATGAAAGCTGTATTTACAGGATCTAGACTCAATTCCTTTGTTAAGACTCTCTTTATGTCCTAATATTGTCTTTGTATTTTTAAGCAGAAAACAATGTGGGATTTGAAGTTTGGCACTTTGAGTGATTTTTGCTTCACATTCTTTTGCGCAGTTCCTTTTTTTATCTTGTTGCTGATCACTACTACATACTTGCATTAAAAAAAATATACATGCACATGCAAATCGTCATATAAACATATATATTTTTTAAACTGGAAACTAAATAAGATATTACAATTTTTTTATTTTTGTTTTCCTGTATCACATCAGCAAGGACAGCAAGGATTTCAGTATACACCATAACTTTAAATGAAACCCCCACATGTGACACGGTTGATGTTAAATATTCCTAAAGTAAGTCTTAATTATGTTCAGGACTGCTTCTATTTCACTTCTTATCTCAAATCTGCTTTAGAGGGTCACCAATGTAAGACAGAACCAAAGTTTCGTGAGATTAGACTCAGGAATGACTGCATCAAAAATTTCTTTATTTCTCTTTAAATTTGCTCATGTCAGCCCATTCTTTCTCAATTTTCTGCCACTATTATTATTCCTCAGACCATTAATTTGTTCAAACTCCCGTTATTTGAAGTCAAGGGATGGCAGAAGATGTTGTATCCTGCAGTGCCAGTGGGTGTTTCTGATTTAAACAACTAAAGGTTTGTAACCCTTCTACAGACCTTATTGGCATCTCCAGTTATATCCTCTGAATTACCAAATCATCGCTGGCTCATGAGGGCAGCAATTCAGCCCTAATTAATTAGAGGTAATGAGCTGAATAACTTTCCATTGGAAAAGGCTTTTATAAATGTTGTTGCCTCAGGAGCAACCATGATATGGTAAATTGTGGTTGTTGAACTCCTAAATTTTGTAATAAAAGGGACAAGAGATTTAATAATCTGTAAGAGGATGAATACCCTTGTAAAAATTTTAGAGAGATTGAATGGAACTGAAGAGGTGGCAGTCTTAATTCTCAATTGTGTTTGGCAATTTAGTGCATTGTTAAAAAGACATTCATTTCATGCGTCTTTTTAAGATTAATTGTATCTTCCTAATTTTTGTTGTTTATGACTCCAGATAATGTGCTGGCAAAGAATAATCTTATCAAAGCAGAAAATATGAAATAACCTTAAAATCTTAGGTCAGGAGAAGCACTTTCCTCTTATGGATTTTTGTATTAAATTATTTACTAACATATACTCACGAGAAAAAAAAAATGCCTTTAACAAACTTAGCTTTAACTCCTTTTCCTCTAATGGTCATCTGGGGTTATTTTGCTTATTTTCTTTACTGATAAAGGGTAAAAGCTGGGGGGGAGAGGAAGGTGAGTAACTTTAAATTCTTTGTCTTTAGGAGCAACATCATGGTCCTGTTGAGATAATTTTCTCCAGTGAGGAAAATCTCATGGTCACACACAGACACAGAAATGAGATGCACACACATGTTTATGTCATGGGCATGCATCAGCTCCATGTTTAGTCAGGTAATGAGGACTCCAAATTTCAGGTTCTAGCTCAATGGGAATAAACATCTTTTCCAATAAAGGCTGGATTTAATTCGTACAATGCACTTTTGAGCTGTTTTAGCACAGTGCCAGCAGCTAAAAGGGTGTTTCACAGTTTAAAAAGCTTTAACCAGGGCACAGGGCAGGTATTGTGGAACACTGAAAGAAACAATACATCCCTCAGCCTGTTTCCCTGGCTGTCAAGCCAGCAACATATTTATTTCACAAAGAAAAGCAGCACCTTTTCATAATATATATTTCAAATATAACTGAGTGCTGTTTCTTAGCAACAAGAGCTCAGGAGCTGGTGATCCTGAGATGAGCCACGACACGTGTGGGCTCGTGAACCACAGAGCTGCCATTAGCAGGGAGCTCACAGAGAAAACAAAGGCTTTCTGATGGCTAATTTCTTCAATAATTCCTCTTTCTTTCACTTGGGAGAGTGAAGAACTGCTTGTCCCACCCCTGAAAAACGCTGGCAAAAAAAAAAAAAAAAAAGTAAATAAACTTTTCCCTCTTGTTGAATAGACTAAATCAACTTGAAGTGCACACAAAACCATGTGGGATAAATGTGACCTGACTATAAAATAGATGTGTTTTATGAATAGAACCTTGAGAAGTAATTACTCACAGCTTGTTTTAGAGAGCCTTAGTTTCTTTCACTCTGAAAGGAAAATGTGCTTATGTGTCATGTTGGAACAATAGCTTTGAGTGCTGCTGATACTAAAGAAATTTAAAAGAAGTTGAGCAGTTTCTGACAGGGGGTTTTTCATAGACTCCTGGTTTTGCTTTGTGGCTAATTAGGGAAAAGCAGTGTTGGGGTAAAAAAAGCACTGAAAAAGATAAACTAGCTCAGTCTTGTGTCTCTTCCCATGAAGAAATTTCCATCCTGGATCCAGATTTCTCTGCTTTTTTTTCTTTGTGAAATGTTCCTTACTGTTTGAATCATCAGTGGTGTTCATTTCATATCAATATATACCAAGCCTATGTAAAGAGCTTCATAAAATTAAATATAAACAATGTAAACTGTTCTTCCACTGGGTTTTTTTACAGAGCAGAAGGATACATGAAATTATGTGAAATGTCTGTTTAGATGAGTTGACTTTTGCGTGCCCAAAATGCCATGGGGCAGGTGACAAATCTTGGATTTCTACCAGAGAACCCGGCCTGGTTCCTGCTACTGCTTTCTCCTGTGGCAAGACAAATAAAACACACCCTTGGGCATATTGCCGTGTTTTCATGGAGTTTAGATTAACAAATATCTTAGGAAAAAGAGTACAAAACAAACAAGGGAGACTTTTCTTGACTTTTCTGATCTTTGGATTACAGTCCAAACATGTAACTCTTGGCTGACAGATGAATCCAAGGATGGTTAATATTAAGAGAAATTAATGTGGTTGTTCATTTGGAGTTTCATTTCCTCAATTCATGTCAAAATCTTTAAAATACAGGAAACCAATTTTTGATCAGAAAATTAGGAGAAGTTACCAGTGATTTTCTCCTTTACTGTCCAATTACTTGTGTCTGTTTGGATAGACCTTCAGCTTTGCTTGAGCTGAGTTTGCTGAGCATAAATATATGCTTTAAATATTCAGCTAGTTCATTTTAAATACTATCTATTAATGTTTTGTAAATAATAGCTCTTCATTAATCAGACAATAATACTTGATATGGTGGTTAATACAAGATAACAGGATCCATTTGTAATTAAATAACCCCAGTGGAGTGAGAGCACTAAACAATCAAAGGGTCAGCTACCAAATGTTAACAAGTAGTGCATTACACATTATGGTTATTACAGCAGTAATTACCATTCAGTGATACATTTACAATGTTAAAAGTGTATTCACCAAAAGCATTCTTTATTGAAAACTCACAGAATTAATGGAGATGGGGAATGTCTGTTGTATATTATTATAAAAAAAAATAAAAAAAATCCTTATTTTCTGCTCTTCTGCTCCATGCACTAAACTTGTGCTGAATGTTCCCTCTGATGTATTTCATGGCAAGAAGCAAAGTGCTGTCTAATGTGTGTTTTGTTTATTTGTGCAAAGCCTGTAACTGCGAAGGGCAGTGCCATGAAATATTAAGAGCCTTGCCATCTGTTTGTGAGAAGATGTGAGGTGTGGCTGTAGTCAAGGCTGAGTGCTCTGGTGGAGGAGGGAAGTTTTTATATTTACATTCCATATGGTACAAGCAAAATATGGCAAACAGAGCATTTTCAGATGGCACCCACCAGGTAAAATCCTGTCTGTCCTGCAGGCCAAGCCACATTCCTGCTGCTTTCAGTGAGTGCAACTGTCAGCTTGTTGTCTCAGCCATTAATTTCTCTTAGTTTGGGGAAAACTTAACAACATTTGCATTTTATCTACCATTATCACCTTTAACAAATTCTCTGAATTGGGAAAATCCCACCAATAGGTCAGAAATTCACCAAGATTGTCAGAGGGAAAAAAAAAGCAGAAGTGACAAGAACAAAGACTCAGAAACTTTCACTGGACACAGTGGCCAGAATATGGTGAAAAATTGTTGGTTTATTTCTTCAAATGCGACATGAATGAAACCATGGCATTTTTATGAATGAACTGCAGAAGAATGTCACTTTGTGCTTTGCTGTTTCAACACCTCTGCCAAAGGGAAGAGAAAGTACAGAAGGAATGAGAACAGCACCAGAATGATCTCAGCTTAGGGAAGGATCTGGGTGGGGCCTTCTTGTGCTGCTATCTTCCCTTTAATTATTGCTTTGCTTCCATGATGCCAAATTAGCAAATCCCACTGGCTTTTCTGGGTGATCATGAGATTTTGAATGTTATGCCAACTTTGACTCTCTGAAGAATGTGACCTCCAAGTTCTCTTCAGCTCTCTCAGCAACTGATCACCTCAAAGACTGTTTCTCTTATTGCCTTCAGAGCTTCCTGCAGGGGTGAAGAAGCACCTAAGTGAGGCTCTATCGAGATCTAGGAAAACCTATCCATGAGTTTTTCACAGGACTTAATTGACAGAATCAAAACTTTACCTTCACTCTTCCCAGCTTAGTTCATGGCACAGTGTCCAGGCAGTGCAGCATAGGTTGATTCTGAGAGATTACTCCAAAATTAGAATGAGAGATTATATTTTAATTTGAAATTAAAACATTGTTATACTTTTCTTGTAGTCACAAGAGTATTTTGAAATTCAGATTTTGAGCATATTGGTCTGTCTCTAACCACATAGTTTATTTTACATGTTCTTCATCTCAGTAAGGACCCTGATTTATTCCCACTATTACCATAATAGAAATTATAAGAGTAATAAGGTGAAATAATGTGAAAATAGGGAGCAGTGGTTTTAGTCAGCAGTCTTTAAAAATGATGTCTTTCACATTTTTAAATTCCGTGCTGACAGAACGAGAGCAATTTACATTTCAAAGCTTAGTTTACAAAATTGGTTTGGTTCATTAGAAACTTATGGTTTGGTTTTACAGATTTGTTCCTTTTTCCTGCCTATTCCTCTCTCTGTCCTATTCATTTTTAACCTCTGCACATATGCATGGCATTCCTGTGCCAATAGTAGAGAAAACTGCTCTTAAACTCCTCATTACATCGATATCGTGACACAGTCTTATCCTGCAACCTGTGGAAGAGATTTCACTGATTTTAGACTTATTTGTCAGTGTCCATTACCAAGCCACCTACAGGACTGCAGCTGCAGACAAATCAAATTTATACCCCCTTCATTTTCCAACAGCATAACTGAGAATTCCGTTTAATCTCAGTATATTCGGTGCTGACTTTTACATCTTCCTGAAGCTTCCATTCTCATCAAAGATTTACATGGTGTGTTACCTGCTTTTCCTCTCACTTTTTTTTTTTTTTGTCAGCTAATGGCTATTCATAATGCACATTTTATATGAAAAATTGTTCCATTATTATCCTTTTCTCCTGGGCAGTTTGAAAAACAGGAAGGAAAAATGAACATTAAAAGCTTGAATTGTGACTTGCCCAGAGATAAAGCTCAGTTCTCAGATCCTTCTGTGGGCTGCTTTCAATCCAGCTTGTTTAGGGAGGCATAAATTAAGCCCTCTCTGCATAAGGGCCTGTTTTCAATTCGGGTTTCATCATCATGAAGGACAAACAGCTTTATGTGTGAGGTTTCCTGCAAAGCTGCTGTTCAGGCAGGGTGCAAATGTTTCATACCTCATCGTAAGAGGAAGCAAGGTCAGCAACAGGCACCACCCAGACTGAAGGGATTTTGGAGGTGCAGCAGGTGATGAGCTGCACAAGACTTTGAGGGGCACAGGCTGCAGGGTGGCTGAGCAGGTGGGACAGTGGATTTCACCTGAGGTGCCTCTTCTTCAGTTCTTGGTTTAGATTGGGAGGGAGCTTTAGAAATGAATTCTGCAGGTGCCTCCTCTGACGGTGGTTTGGCTCAGATTGTGCAGTAGGATGGAGGTGATGAGCTGAACTCATTTGAATGAAAGCAAACTGCAAGCCATGCTCTGGAGCTCTCCTTTCATCCTCAAGCTCATCACCAGAGGGGAGCAAGAGCAGAGTGCAGGTGTCGGGTCCCCCTCACTGGCTCATCCGCCCCTCTGTGCTCCTGCTGCTTGAATCCTAACACCACGGGTCACACCACTGGGAAAATTGTTTGTTCTCTTATTAAAGATGCATACTAGCTGGCAAGCATGGACTCCTTTCATATTATTGAAGGGTTCCATAAAATGCATTAAAATTCCTTTAGGTCTGCAAAACTGTGCGTGAAGTTTTTCTACAATTATGTGAGAACTGCTAAGGTGATGGCCATCGGTGCAGTAATTCAGCCTTTTCAAAAGTATTAAATAGGGCATTCATCTCTTCTGAGTTTCAAAAGCAGCCTGCTTTCAAGAGAGAGATTGTTCTTCTGGTATTAAAAGGGTCATACTTTATCCAAAGCAGAAAGTAAACACTTAATGTATTGCTGTTTATGTTCTTTTTATGTGCGTGTGCGAATATTTGTGTTGCTCTCCCTAATAGGAAGTCAAGGAAGTTGTTTGGGCATATAGGTTTCCTGTCAAATATACAAGACAAGTGATCATCAGAAAATAAGGCAAAACAGAGCATAAAAATGAACAAGCAGTAAAATATGGGTGTTTGTTAGTCAGAACCCTTGCAATGCATGAAAATTATTTCACTGAATGTCCAAGTCCGCCTTTCTTTCTACTTTCCTATTTTTCATTTTTTTTGCTAGATTGATCTACAGTAACTCAGGTGATGGTGCTGGCTGGAAGTTAGGGACTCAGGGGTCGTAAAAGAAAGCTTTCAGGATTTATTTTATTTGACAATATGATGAGACAATTCTGCACTTGCTGTTGAAAACAGTGTGTAACAGTTGGGATTCTCCAGTTGTCAGAGCTCTTTCAGCAGCAGGGTTGTTTCTGATTACAGTGTGGTTTTCCTCTCCTGGAATGAGGGTGATGAAGCATAAAACACGTCCCAGGTCACCTCTGTCCTTTGCTGCTGTGTTCCACGCTGGCAGGAGCCTGCACTGGGACAGAGCTAAACGCTTCTTCCACCTCTACAAAGTTCTTGGACACTTGCAAGTCTCCAGAACAGTTTTAAATTCAGATTCTTCAATGAAATGCAAATGTTCAGCTGGCACAAATCAGATGCCACTGAATTCTAGGAATCAAAAGATAATTTTGTTACCAAGTTTGCAGTCTGGTGTGATTACCTTTCCTTCTAACAGCTACATGTGAGGGTCCACATCCTTTCTTGAGGTATGTGCACTAACATCTCGGATCTTCATAAGAAATCCCAGTTTTCTAAGCTTAGAAGGGTAAAAATTAGGAAAATGAGTGAAGAAACAGGCATTGTTTTGTGCTGTTGGTTTTTACTGTATTGTTAAGAGTAAAGAGCTGAGTTTTTTACACTGGGTTTACTCATGGGCTGTAAGAAATGGTGAAGTGGTTCCATAGGATGATCAGTTGTTTAGGTAGCTTGAATTTCAACAGCACTTAAAACTGGTACTGGCATGATTGACAGTAATGATTCTGAAGGAGACACTATATTCTGTTGAGTGAATAACTTGTTTGTTTAAAGAATTGCTTGAATACCTGTTTATGTTGTAGACCAACAGTGGGGGTGACATTCTGGTGATACAGCCAATAAATAGGACAGTGGTTTTTTTGTGTGGTTTTGGGTGTTTTTTTTGGTTTGTTGTTGTTGTTTGTTTGTTTGTTTTGTTTGGTTTTTTTTAAGTATCTGAAATATTTGCCAACAAAATCTGTCACGCTGGCTGTGAGGAAATGGATATTTATGTGCCTGTTAAATTTTGTAAAGTCAAAGCTGTGGTTTTGGTCTACCTGCCTCTAGCTTTTAATGATCAAAGTTGTTGGTACCTTAAATATTGCAGTGGGATAAGCTTCAGTGAACAAGAGATCAGAGCATTATTGCTTATATCTTCTATAATATTTGCTTCATTTTGTGAAAAGTGACTTCTTAATGAACTATTGGCCAGACCTGAGTGCATTTGGAACTTGTGGGTGTTTAAGCAATGGAGCATTGGCCAATATGTTGACAACATTTTGGTCTTGGATGAGTTACTCCTCTCTGGAACCAGATTCAGTGACACAGAGTGGCCATTTCTGGGGACACAGCCCCGTGTGGAGTAATAGGAGGGAATAGTGCAGTCCTGACTTCCCATTCCTGATCCACAGGAGCTTTCCATGGCAGAAAACACCAGCCCTGTGTGGTGGATTCCCATGGTACCTGTTCCCCCACCTGGTTGCTGGGGGCTGAATGCAGCCACCCAGGGCAGTGCCTAGCCTCTGCCCTCTCCAAATCCCTTTCCTTTTCCCTGGAGGCCCTCTGTGAGCCTGGTATGGACCCAGTGCCTGCAAACACTGGATGTCCCTCTGTTCTGCATGGGACTGGTAGGATGTTGCCTTGCTGCCAAACATTAACAAATGCAAATTAACATTTTGCTGCAAAGTTTGCCATGCACTTGCAATTTTTGAGGCTGCCAGAGGTCGTGGGGTAACGCAGAGGTGTTGGCATGACCAGCTCTGCAGAGCTCTCAGTGTAGGGCTCTGCTCTCTGTACAGGCACCTTTCAGAAGGTGGAGGTAGGACAGGGGTGAGCACCATCTCAGCTTTCACCCTGCATTTCCCACAGAGCCCACGGGATTTCTGTTCCAGCCCAGACCCTCAGTGAGAACTCTGCAGGTTCAGCAGGGAAAGCTTGTTCCCTCTGGAGATTTTAGGGGAGGAGCTGCATTTCCCCTGTGTTTCATGAGGCACACTAAGGGCACAAGTGGTTCCTTACACTGTTCCCTCTGTTCCCACAATTTAATTAATGAAAGGAGTAAAGAGGGAGAAGTTACATAAGGCCCTTACTTGGGATTAAGAATGTTGAGTGCTTCTTTCTTAGACATAAAGTGCAGAGTCTGCTCAAGATATGGTACATCAGAAAAACAGATTTGATAAGATTGCAGCAACCTCAAGCATCTGCTCCTGGTTGAAGTTTTTCAATTTCTGAGTAGTAATCTTTTGTTTAATGTTCTTCGTGTATTAAATCTCCTTAATTCCAGAAACCTTTAATCTGTGTATGTAATAAGACATTGCTGTTGAAGTGCCAAATGCTTTGTTTGCACATTTTTAAGTTTCAGGAATCTGTTAAAATACCAGAATGTCCTTTGTAGAAGATTATTTAGATCATAGGCTCTACTGAATGGTGAAATTGTGTTTATCTTCACAATGAGAAAAAACAGGAGTTCTAAAGGAAAACAAAGAAGACCACTGAGAAGGAGTGTCCTTCCAGTCCAATCTCATTCGTTGAAAGAAAATGTATATTAATTAAAAATTTAGACACTTCATTTCTGTTGCAAGGCTCCTTGCAAAAGACGAATTATTTTATACATCTAGTATGTGTTGGAACTGACAGATGAGATTAATATGCTTCTTAAATTACCATTACCAAGGGTCAATTAATAAGTGAACTAACCTTGTGAAAGTCATTCTGAAAGACTAGTTACAGATCTGTAATAGTCCCTGTCAAATTACACGGAATTGAGAAAATGAGAAATCTGTCAAATAAATACGACACCTACTAATTGCATTCTGCACAAGGTAAATGAGCTTTGGTGGTTGTTGGTGGAAGAAACAAGAAATAAGTTGAAGAAATGTTGCCATTAGTAATATACAAATTCGGACTAAAATTTACTTCAAGGGAACATGAATGCACAGAAACCTTCCTTGGTAATGGAAAAGTGAAGTTTCTTGTCAGGTAAAGAATAGGGGATATGAAGGTTGAATGGTCATTGGAGAAATATTCTTAGGCTGTTACATAGCTTATTCTCCTGGTAATTACAGAATTTACCTGGTTTTTCATTATTTGATGCAATTTTCAGTTGTCCTCTGGATCTTTAGAGGTTGACTTATACAAATTAAGGTTTCATTATGACAGGAATTAAACCAACCATATTTGTTGTGTGATGGCAAAAAAGAGAACTCTGATTCCAAGTTTCTCTCTGTAAAATCAACCACTTTGGGGTTAAATTTGGGTGTTCACAGCTATTGGCAACTGCAAATATGATTTTTGCACTGTGGGTTTCAGTGTGAGCCCAACTCCAGGTCACTGGGTTCTGTCTGTTAAATCATCCAGCTACATCTACTAATGAATAAACATTTTATGCAAATATTAAATACTATGAAAAAGCAGAAATTAGCTGTAGGATGTGAACCTGGAAAAAGCAGCAAGTCAAACCCCAGGTTTGGTGCGATGGCAGAAGTGCCTGTTTGTGCTGTTTTCCAATGGTATGAGTTTAAGAAATTTGGGTATTTATAGAATTAGGATAGCAGTCATGCTATTGGATAGGATAAGCACAGCAGCATGTGCTGCCATGAAGCTTTGAGCTGGAAATTCCATATTCCAGCCCTGGAAATGTTTATAAGGCAGGTCAGGGAGTACCAGCAATGCCATATGACTGAAGGGATCAGTCAGCACAGCCACTCAACGCTGGGCTCGAAAGCTAAAGGCTGAAATGTGCTCAATTGCAGCCTTTGATGGGTAATTCTAGAAGAAAAATGTGGTTCTGAAAAGGAACCTGTTCAGAGAAAAAGGTTTTAAATAAAGATATTTCCATATATTTATTCAGTTCTGCTCCCTGTGATCTTCTGCTGGGTAAAGCAGAACATGAAGCAGGAAAATAAACTTAATGTCACTTTTCTTGTTTCTTTAGTGATAGAGCGTATTTATAGCATTGAAAATCCTCTATAGATCAAGATGTTTTTTAGTGAACAACTTCAATTTAGTTAAACTCTTACATGATATAATTTACCTGCTGTCAAACCCAGTTAAGTGACATAGTTTGGTGTTATCATATTCCAGAACATGTCAGGATTTGATGAGCTCTGAATGTTGTGTTTAGCAGTATACATTTTAAAAGGGTTTTTTTCCCAACATTCTACTGAACTCACTCAACTCACAGAATCCTTCTCTGAATGTCTTTTTTTTCCTGCAGGAAAATGTTCCTGTTATACAATTTTGGTTCCTTGCTGAAGAGACAAGCCATATTCATGCTTATTTTTTGACCTCTTAGTGAGAGATGAAGGTCTGATCTCTTAAAATACATTTCTTACAATTGTATTTTTCTGTGGTTAAGACTTCCAATTTCTCTGAATTATTCAGTCTGAAGCTCATTTATCTCCTGATATAAAACAATTCTTTCTAAGTGGTTTCTGTAGTAAAATCAGGGCAGTGGAGTAAAGCCCGAGCAGTCTCTGTCTGTCGGCTGCTCCATGAGGTGGTGTGTGAGAGCTGCTTGCAGGAGAACACAGAGTGCCATCTATTGAACACTGCTGTGAGCCAGCAGCCCTGCCTGGGGAAGGAGGGGAGACACAACCGTGTGAATAAAACATTTAACCTCCAGAAAAACCATCAGCCCACTCGAGGTTTCGCTGCGTTTCCTTTTGTCCCCGTTTCCTTCTCTGGCGTAAAATAAAACAAGCACAGAAGTTCTAAAGTAATTCTTTTTGGCCTTCTTTAGGTTTGAGAAAAGATTTTGGGATATTTTTGCCTTCCTAAGTAGACCTAATAATTTTAAGTTGGTTTCTTTTTGCAGTTGGTTTTGCTTTCCTTTTAGAATCATAGAATCATCCACGTCCCTTCCAAACATAGGTTTAGGAGCCTTTTGTTATTCCCATGCCAGCGGATTTACTTGCTGCCATAATTGCAAACCTTTAGTTCTACAAAAGACCTCATTTCAAACCAGAACAGTTTGCTCTTTTTGATAGGCTCCATGGGGTTGATGGATTGCTACTGATTCCAGCTCCAAAATCAAACTCTTGGGATCGATTGGACTGAGTTTCTCTGTGTGCTCTGCATTGACCCAGCAAGTTACTTAATAGTGACAGATTTATAAATAGGTTACTCCAAATAAAAGAAATTATCTTATGTTTGAACCAGCAATATATTGATGAGAAGTCACCTTGCCAGGCCAAAGGAGAAGAACCAGTTTTGGTGATGTAGCAGAACTGAGTGAGGAACTTTTATGCAATTTACCACTAATTGTTGTTTTATTGAACAGTAAAGTCCAATCATTATGTTTGCTGTGTCTGTCAACTTAAAAACAAGAAGGTGACAGGAACAATGGAATAGAGACAGGACTATGCCTGGTCACAGAGCAGAATTTAGTGAATAAATCTTGTTTTCCCCTTTTTAGACACTGTACAAAGTGTCTAAATAAGATACTCACTGTGCCCAAAGGGACTGCTGCAATTACATTGGCAGAAATAATGACATTTCAAGCTATAATTAAATGCATTTAAAGCAAATCATGGTGTACTGTTAAAATAGCTCCCTACTGCTTTCAGAAAGTTCAGATTTTAACGCACACCCATTATTTTTAGAAAAGATCTGTACTGAGATGTTAAGTCCCTTAATTGACATAGGGGAGTGCACTGCTCGAGGGGAGTGTAATGGAGTAAAATACCCCAGGATGATTTTCCATCACCTTGTGACTTCAATTTATTTGGGAATAAATACACCAAGTCTGGCAAGAATTCCCTGTGTCACTTTGGAGCATCAGCTTCAAAAGAGTCTTCAAGGACTTCCTCTTCTAGGACATTTCAAATTTTAAAAAATTGCTGCACCCCAGTAGATTTTAACAGCTCAAAATGCTGCAAGATTTCTCCTCCTTTGCCTTTTTATTTCTACTGCCTGTTCAATTCTCCAGTCTTGCCACACCAAACCTCTTCATTTGAAATTAGTTGTCTTTATTTATTTCCTCGGACTTTGTACTAGGACATACTTTTATTTCTATGGTGCCTTTAACTGCCCCTGGTACTGTGTTAGTGATTATTTTTGTGGGTCCCAAAGATCCCTTCCTTGGGTTTTTGAGTCACAGTTTTGCAATAGGGGAAGCAAATGATCCTGCAGCACTCTCTGGGATGAGTTCTGGAATTTAGTCCTTTTATGATCATTTGGTTTGTGGGTGCATGAAAAAGGATCCTGCTGACTGCTGTAATTCAAAAAGGTTTTTTTTCACTTGCAATTTTTGGTGCTAAGAGCATTTAATTAATTTTTTGACTGACTATATCCAGGTTTTACTTTTTGCTGGAATAACTGACTTGCCAATTCTCTCTTTACCAAATACAATATTCCACACAGGAATTATTTTTTCCAGTTGATACAACTGAGGCAGCTTGATGCAAGCAGTGAAAAAATAGACATCTACAAGGTAATCCTTGTAAAAACTAGTTTTGATTGCATTTTTAGACTCAGCATCATGTCTGTTAGTATTTGTGGATAGTAAAAGGGTTTGAAAAGGGCAATAACAGACAAAAGATGACATTGTGGGTCTTGGAATTCAGAAAATTTCTCAGGTAAGGTCATCAAATTTGGAATTTAGGAGAAGCATGAAGGAGAGAAAAAGAGAAATCTTTATCTTCAGAAACAAAAAAGATGTGGAAAGGTGGCACAGATAAAATCCTGAAAGTTACTGACCAACCAGTGAGTCTGAAGTCTGTGGATTTGGTTTGAGATCTGACTTTATGAAAACGCAGCACAGGAATTGCTGTTGTGTGTTGTAAAACACCTTGTAAGATCTCAGAATTAAGGGAAAGTTGTGGTGGAGCATAAAATTTACTGAGGAAGTGCCTTCCTAACATGCTAAATGAAGTAAATTATGGTTGAGTGAGATATTTAAAAATAAATAAATAAATCCAGTGAGGCCTGCTAGAACTGCAAATTACACCTTAAGATTAATCGTTCTAACAGGTAATGTTGTCATGAGAGCTGAAGCCCAGTGAAGCATTTCAGAAAGTTCCTGGGTGAAATGTAAGCAAGGAAAATAAAAGAACATGAAATAAATTCTGTCTTTCGACGTGTCACTACACAGCAGATGCTTGTTGATCCTTCAGGAATTGCATTAGAGCTATTTGACTACTTGGAAAAGACTTCTGCTGTGTTAATTCACCTAATTTGAGGCTCATTGACTAAATCTTCCTTTATTCACAATTAATGCAGAGAGATGGTCCAACATGTTAACAGTGACAAAAACTCAGTTAAGAGAGAGTGAAGAGGTAATTTGAAATGAGACATTTTATTTTGGATCAGGCTGCCCTTGGAATATCTTTCCACTGCATCCATGTCTGCAAACTACTTTTCTGTTATGATAATCTGGAAACTGTTCAGATAATTTCTTTTTTCTATGAATGAAATATAGATCTATTAGGAAAAAACCCACTACACTGCTGGGCTGAGGCAGAGAAACTGCTCAGTGTGTGTGATCTGGGATGTGCTGATCTGCTTAGCTGCTCTTACCAGGAAGATCAGCTGTCTGAATTATAAAAATATCTGCCACAAACATCCTTTTTGAAAAAAAAAAAAAAAAAAGACTGGGCATAATGTCAAATTCAATAAAGCTGACTGCAGACAAAATCAGCAAAAACTCCTTCAGTTTGGAATGACAGGGCAGGATAAAGAGAGTTTTGTTTCCTCCAGTGCTTGCACATCATCCCAGCTGCTGAGGGCGTGCAGTGCAGCAGGGCAGGGAAAGCCCAAGCACTAACTCTGAATATTTCTGGGCTATATTTGATATATTTACCCACACACATGTCAAAATCCTTCATATAACAGCTTCCAAGCCCTGATGCTATTGAGGGAGATCAATGAACTGACTTTTACTGAGGAGTGTAACCAAACACACAGCAGGGAGCGAGTGGTGGAGATGATGCTTCCCACACCTTTTATCATCAGCATGGAAATGTGTCAGCTTTGGCTCAGCAAACAGGCAGCAAAGTGCCAAATGTTTACTAGACAGGGATGTGAGGAGGAAGGAGAGGGGAGTTCCATGGCAGGAACGTGGTCAGACACTCAGGTTCCAGTTGGTGAAGTGGGTGCACTGAGTAAAGGAGAGGCTGCCAGGGCTCGGGAAAGGAGTTAGAAGGAGATTTAGCAGCAGGATAAAAATAATAAATGAATAAATCCCTAAATGATTAAATAAACAAATGAGAAAGGAACTCTGGCTACACAAACAGAACACTCAGCAGTTTATCATCCCATCCTGTGTGGTGGGAAAGGGGCATGGCAGACACCTTGTACAGTCCAATCCTTCACAGCAGCTTTCTGTGGTGGGAGCTTTGCAGCTCGGAAATTTAATGGGTTTTGTAACACACAAAAGGCCCTTAGGATCTGCAGCATGGTCATCTCCATCCTGTGAGCAGAGACAAATAATTCTCATCTTGTTCTCTTTTCCTGCCTTCTGGAGAACAGCCTTCCAAAGGTGAAGCTTAGGAATGCTATGGAATTGCATATAAAAAGGTAGTTAGAAAATATGGTGATATCAAATTCTGAATAACGGAGCAGTCTTATTTACAGGGAAAGCAAATTTTTCAGGAGCTCCACCAGGAAAACACTTGTCTCTAAAGTGTTTTCTTCACTGACACTTGGATCCCAAGCACTCTCATTTTGCTCTTGGATGGGCTTTGAAGCTGTCCACTGGAGCACTGACAGGGTAAGGAGGATGAGCTGTTGCCCCAGGAGAGCTGTCAGGGCTGGAAACAGAGGCTGCAAAGCAGCAGTGACCTGCAGGTCCTCCAGTGCAGCCCCTAAAGTCTCCTGTACAAGTACTTTTGTAATTACTTGTTTTGTTACTTAAAAATAGGGAGACCTGATCTGCTGCCTCCGTTCCAGCCTGGCATCAGCCCGAGTGATCCTTGACTTCAAAGACCTTTTCTGAGTCATTTGCAGGAGCAGATATTTTAAGCAATAGAAACAAAGCCAAATATATGGATGTGTGATATATCCCTGGCATTTGCACTGACCTTTATTTCTTATGCCTAAAGTAGTCAGTTTTCTTGTCACCAATACTTTGGAGATCTTGCATTTTAGTTCTTGGTCTGATTAACTACGGGCTCCCTCTGACCTGGTTGCTTCTTGCATCCTTCCACCAGTTGAAATCTGTTAAACTCTTGCCACTTCCTCTACTTCCAGAGTGTTTTTTGAGCGTTCAGAATGGTGAGCAGTGTCAAATAATGCCAGGAGCTATTTAAAAGTGCAAAGCTATTTTTTTCAGTTTCTCTTTTGTAAGTGTATTTGCTGCTTTTGTGGTGCAGCACAGAGCCTAAAAATTCTAGTGCAGCTTATTTCTTAATCCTTTATTTCAGTCCTACTTTGTCTCTTTTCGATTTCTTGAACATTTTTGGGGTGATTAGACTTGATTGCTTTGGTGAATCCTGATGACTCCCCCACCCCTGCTCCCTTTTTGAGGGGATGAACACATGCTGTCTTGTGATACAGGAAGATTTTAATTAATATTTACATGATCATCCTTAATACTTTTGCTCTGTGTGAAGTGCACATGGCTCCTTGAAGAGCTGTGTTGCTCCACAGATTTGAGGGATGTTCTTCTCATTTGTTCACCGAGGTTATTTTTGGAATGGGCATTCTCATTTCAGCTCCCAGATAATACTGAACAGGATGTTTGCTTCAGAAGTTATTTTAATTCGATTTTTGTAGCCATATCAGAGATTCTTTGAGGCTTTCTGTTGTGAGGCTGCATAAAATTATTTTCACTCATGTTTTTGTGTCTTTACAGATGTAGAGTAGTGTGTAACAGGGGGGAAAAAATATTATACTGAGAGGACAATTGGGTTTTCAAAGATCTTTCAAAGGTGTTTTGATTTTAATAGGATATATTATCCAGTCTCATAAGGCACTTTGAAAAATCATACTGTGCACATGTGGGTCGCTTAATAATCTTTGCAAATCTAATTTTACATTACTTGCTCAGCAAGAGATGGAATGTTGCTATCAGTCTTGTGTGCAGAGATCAAAAACCCAGATTCGAGCTTGATTTAAATTTTGTCTGGTCTGTGGCTTTGGTGAAGTCATTTCATCTCCGTCTCCCTCCCTTTGCCCATCTTATTTCTGTGACTGATTCTCATTTGAAACTCTCTGTGCCTGTTGGCCCCATCAGTCCTATCGTAATGAATTGGGGTGGTGAAAGTTTGAGCACCTCACACCTCCTTTATGGCCATCCTAAAATGGGGATTTTGTGGGGTTTGGAAGCTCTGTGGGTGTTGCAGGACCCTGGAGCAGCTCCTGCCCAGCCACCCTCCCATCCCTGCTGCCCACTTACTTTGGGATAATGTCAGAGTCTTCCCTTCTCTGCTGCCAATTCCTGTGTTCCCTGTGATTTTTGCATAGCTCACCAGTTAAACCCAGTTTTCTCTCATGCAGCCTGCCTGTGCCCTAGGATGTGGCATTTCTCAGAGAGGCTGGAATTTACAGGGAAACACCTGGGGCAAAAGACGGATTGCAGCTTTGGAAAATTGCTGGCTGCTGGTGTCTGATAGTATATAAAACCTTAAATTTTCTGTGAATATCAAAAGGAATCTTTGCAAAGAATTGTTTACTACTCATATTTAAATGTTAAAAATAAGAAATCTTAAAATAATAATCACAAGACCTCACTAACAAATCTTGTCTGCTCCAAAGTCACTTAAAACCCCCCAAAAATATCAATTACTGCTTGCTAACACTTTGTTTTTATGACTTAAAACCAACCTCAGGAATAGGATGTAAAAAATATGAGATTAAATTATCCATTTTGTGGTTTTATTTTTTCAGTTGACATACAAAAAGCTGCTACAAAATCCCAAACAATTTTATATTTTAATGAGATGAAAACTTCAAAATAATTTTTGGAATCGGGTTTAGTGTGCAGAAAAGGCAGAATTCATTTTGGTACAAGATTTTTATGGGCATGTAATTAATGTGTTTTTCCTGCAGTTCACACCATCGTTCTCTACAATCTTGGGGTTTTTTATGTTTCTCCCCTGTGATTTTTTTTTTTTTCATGGGAAAGGGGCCATTTTATACTTAGAACAGGGAAAAATTTTCAGGCTTTAAGCTGTACAAGAAAACAGCACTTTTTTAAACAATACTGTGATTCAGAGACACAGCTGGGGAAGAAAATGCATTTCCTGTGACACTAATGGGGGCACAGTGCATACATTCCATTAGATAATGAATTCATAATTGCTTGGTTTTGAGCTATGGAGCAGTTTAATATATTAAAACAACAAAAAAAAATTAAACCTATGGCATTGCAGCTTCATTTTGCAGCAATGAGCATGTTCCACTGATGGCATTTTCTAGGAATATTGTGGCTTTCCTGGATTATCTGTGCCAAGTTTTCCACTGGAAAAAGAGTTTCTGATGTTATCTCAAGGCAACAGGAGCTGCAGGTACAGAAGTGGCCAAGAAAATGTTCTTGTGCTTCGTCCTTCAAGGGAAGGGTGAACAATAGAGAGATTTACTGCACAAAAAATAATGTGAAAAATGTGCAGAAAGTTATTATTTAATTAAATTTAATTAAGGCTCTAAGAGGTTTTTGACTTGGGCTGGTTTTGTTTAAAGAAAAAAACAGTTGAAATAACATGGGAATGTTGATTTGTCAGTCACATACAGATAAACCCCCTTGTTGACAGGTCCAGATGCAACTTTAGCTTTGGAAAGATGAAAGGTTTGTTTTAGTCAAAAGTGTATAAACTTGGCAGAACTTGCTATGTTATGATTCACAAATTAAAATAAGATGTTGACCCCAACCTTTCATTCTACTGATGTGACTAATCATCAAAATATTAAGCCCACTGCCTTAAAAGCCAGAAGTAAAAACACATATTTGACTGTTTCTAATATTAAATTCCTTTCTTTTCTTAAAATTTCTATTAATGTGTTTACAAACCTTTGCATCTGAAGTGATCAGGGAAGATGAAGTGACTCTTTCTGAAGAATTCATTCCTTGTCATTTTGGCAAGATAGAAGTCTTGGGCTTGTTTTTTAAATTTAGTTTAATGCACACTGTTAAGTGATAGTTGTGCTAAGAAAATAGGACCTCTGTAATAATTAATTTTTGAGCTGGATGCAGTAGCAAGACAAAGCCTGTGGAAGATATTCCTGGAAGAATTACCTGGCTGATTAATCCCTTTTCACCTGGTCTCTAACTCTGAGTGCCAGGTTAAATTCTCCCACTGCAGGTAATGGTGCTGCTTTTTGCCATCATCTGTTCAACTGTGCTGTGCTGGTCAATAGAATTATGTTTACCTCCAAGAAACTGAGTATTTTTGTTTTGCATCCTCTCCCTCCATCTTTTATGGAGCAATAGAACTATTAGCTCATGTTTTATTCATACTCTTAAATCAGGAAAATTTACTTGTAATTAGTTTCACTTTGTCTGAATTATTGTCCTCTCTGAGTTATGTTAAGTAATTGCATAAAATTTTTACTAGAACCTTTCACTGTAAAGAGAATTTCTTTACTACATTTTCTGACTTAGAGGCAGCCAAATTTTCTTTTCTTTCAGGAAATTGCCTGAATGGAAGATCCATAAGTCCATTGCCTTTCCTTACTATCAATCCACACTGAGAAACTGGTGATAAATAAACCTAACAAGTTTAGATTAGAATAAATGAGATTAGAATAACCGAGGTGGGGCAGGTGGATGGTGCAGTGCTCCTGTGAAGCTGGGGATGAGGAACAAGTAGAAAAACCATCTGTTGAAACAAATGGAAAAATTCCATGAGAAACATTCCTGTGGGCAACAAATTGGAAAGTAAAATCAGATGGCAGCTAAATAGCCCCTCTTAGGCTTTGAAGATAATTAAGCACTAAAAGATATTCCAGATTTACTTATGAAAATCTCCAAATTTATGATGTAATTTTATGTGGGCCATTGGCTGGCTGGCTGCAAAGTGAAAACAGACATTTATATGCAGAGAAGGAAGGTGGCTCTCCAGAATCGTTTCACCAAAAGCAATAAATGAATGAAAACAACCCTTCTGTGAAGAGAAACCTTTGAAATTACTTGAAGTAATGGTAAGAACAAGACTGGTTATCTTTTCATGTAAATGTTATTGCTGACTGCAGAGTAGAAAGGATTCAAGACTGTTTAAAATAAAGCAGAAAGCTTAAAGTGAGCAACTCTGAATAAGTCTAACTTCTGATGAGATCATTATATTTGGGGTGATGAATGATCCTTGCTTTGAATGTGCTGAGGGAAATTGGATGGGAAGTCTAGAAATAATCCATTGTGAGAAGGGAGAGGATTCACTAGGAGTTTGCCAAATAGGATAAAATCTGTTCCTGACTGCAGTTTGGGTCAGTTTTGGGACAGTTTGGAGTTGCTTTTCCCTGTTCCATTGCTGTGCCTAATTTGATCAGTGTTTCTGAGCTATCAGAGGCACCAGCCAAAGTCTGCTTTGTGTCTGATCATGGAGTTTTGTGCTGTGAGGTGTAAAATTTCTCCTAAAGCCCTTGATTATCCATGTGGTTTGCACGTACACTCATGTTGAAAACGAAATTGGGATTTAGCCTCAAGAGCTCCTGAAAAATCACAGGTTAGATTATGATGAACATAACTTCATCATTATCATCAAGTCATGGAATGGTTTGACTTGGCAAGGACCATCTAGTTCCCATCCCCATGAACAAAATTCCATCATTTTTACGTAGGAAAGCATCAATTTTTCACAGAAAAAACAGCTACAGAATTCTGCAAGTTGTTGGTTTGTTTTGTTTTTTTTGTGTTTTTTTGTTTTTTTTGTTTTTTTTTTTTAAATTTCAACTTGTTCAAATCTGTCTTTATGCTTAGCACATGTCCTTGGAGCTGCACTGTTATAGTCAGGTAGAACTTAAACCCTTTCTGAATGAGCCATTACAACCTCTTGTTATCATAAGAGCTAATTCAGTATCTTTCATAAATCAGTCAAGTTTTACATTAAAACCAAATAAGCTTTCTTGCCTTCTGCATTGAAGGACTGAAATCTTGCAGTTCAGTTAGGACAATCTAATTTTCCACCTGGATTTTTTTACAGCCTGTATTGTCTTTTTAATGGAATGCTTTTCTCACTTGCATGTGTTGGGTTTTTGGAAATAACAATATACTTCTGTTGTTATTTTGTGAGCAGATTTTATGGGGTTTTTTTTGTTGTTTTGTTGTTGTTGTTGGGTTTTTTTGGGGTTTTTTTGCTTGCTTGTTTTAATTTGGGGTGGTTTTGTTTTTTGTTTGTTTGTTTGTTTTTGGTTTTTTTTTCCGTGGGAAAGCTAAGTAAGATATCAGACAACTTCTTTCAAAACTGGTCATATAAAGAATGACGGCCATAACTTCAGTGCTGCAGGCTTTTATCTTGAAAACATTGTAGAATGGATTTAAAAGGAGCTGGTGAGTGAACTCAGGACAGGCTTGAAAATTACTGTGCAAAGATTAATAAAACAAAGTCCTCTGTGATCTTAATAAAATGAAGAAGATATCCTTTAACTGCTCCTACAGACCTGTCATGCCAAATTTTTTGGACAGTTGCTCTCAGATGCAGTGGACTTGGCAAAGATAAAGTAAATCTATTTCAGTCATTAATAAGAATCTCTTATTCTTTTCCTTAATCTGTGCAAGTCTGAGAAAAAAACCCGAAAACTAGTGTTAGATCGGCCTTTGTTTTAAATGTCTTACAATTTTGATAAAGCAGCTGAAGTAGTTTTTTTAAATTTAGCGAAGTCTTTGTTCTTTCCAATGAACAGCACAGTCACTTGATACTGAGAGATAGATTAAGAGCAAATTATCTTGAATTTGAGAATTAATTTGCTGGATTTCACAGAGAAATATTGCTATTCTTTCCCTTCCCAAAGCAATTAACATAGTTTTGATGAGTCAGTTTTACTATGATAAAGTGTCCAGCTCTGGAGTCTTCAGCACAGGAGTGACATGGATATGTGGGTCCAGAGGAGGCCCCAAAAATGAGCAGAGGGCTGGAACACTTCTCCTGTGAGGACAAGCTCAGAGAGTTGGGGTGTTCAGCCCAGAGAAGAAAAGGCTCCTGGGAGACCTTAGAGCCCCTTTCAGGGGATTACAAAAGGGTTGGGGATAAACCTTTAGCAGGGCCTGGTCAATAAGACAAAGAGTGATGGTTTTGAACAAAAAGAGAAGAGATTTAAACTAGATATAAGGAGAGGGAAGTTACAATTAGGGTGGTAAAACACTGTTGTGCCCAGAGATGTGGTGGATGTCCCATCCCTGGAAAACCTCCAAGGCCAGGTTGGATAGGCTTGGAGCAACCTGATCCAGTGAAAGGTTTCCCTGCCCATGGCAGGGGGTGGAAATAGATGAACTTTAAAGGTTTCTTCCAAACCAAATTATTTTATGATTCATTTTGTCAGCAGTTTCCAACTGTAGCTAAAACTGTATCTGACTTTAATGTAGTTCAGAAATGGAATCACTTTTCCCTTCCCAGTCTCCATCACTTCCCATGGCAGATTCCTACATTGACCTTGGAGTTCAGCGCTCAACAAGCCCAAAAGTTAAAGAGGAGGTGCTCCCAGAGATCTTCAGCTGTGCCAAAGCTACAGGAATCATTACAGTCAGAGTATTTGTCTGCCTTTAAGCTGTTAAGCCATCTAATAAAAAACTAAGGCTTGAGAAAGGCTTGCAAGAACAATTCCTAGACAAGTGAGGATAAGCAGTGAGTAGATGTGAATATGGACTGTGACATTATTTACAAACAGTGCCTGTGAGTAGGTGTTTCACTCATAACAAATATTCCTACTCACACCCAACACATTGAATTAAAAAAGGGGAAGGTATTTATAAGCATAACAAAAAAGAGAGAAAGGTGATAATAATAAGACATCCATTTTAATAAGGAATTAGGATTCTGACCTATTTCTTTCCCAGCAGGATTTATCACTAAGTTATAAATAACTTACAGGTATAAGACAGGGCAACAAAGAATAAATTAACAGTATAAACAAAATGCTCAGAGACTTCCAGCCCCTGCTGGCACCACTTTCTCAGGGAGGGACCGGGAGAGAGTGATATTAACGTCTGAGCTCAGGTTCATTTTCTGGCTGGCTTAACTCCATTAAAGACTTTAGTCTGGGCATGGGGAGGGCAGGTGAGAATCCTAGTGGTGTCTCAGACATGTTTATTGCTGTATTTTATTGATTTCTTGCGAGGGGAGAGAACTGCAGGTATGGCACACAGTTGCAATCTAAATTGATTTCTCTGTTGGTTTAGAAGTTTTGGCGTGGTTTGCCCTGGTGACTCATTGGGACTTTGCACTGCACACGGTTTGGAGGGTTGAGATGTACAATAGGATCTTTCTCTCCAGTTTCTGGAAGAAAGGAAAGTCCAAGCAAATTTTCAGCTTGTGAATATACCCACTTGATTGAGACTGCAGATGTTCTTTCATTCTTCCACATCTGATTAGAAAACCCAGAGAACTCTGAAAATGGCCTAACAAAACTTCATGCCATCACCATTGAGAAAATGTCTAAATGTCTACAGCATTCCTGCATGTTTGTTTGTTTGTTTGTTTTTCCTGCTTTTGTTTTCTGTTTGTTTTTAAAAAGGCTTTGGATTGACCATTAATGTCAATTCTACCATGATAATTCTACACGTGTCCACTGGAGGTGTGCTTGATAAAAGTAGAGAAACAAATTCTAACCAAATCCTCACATAATTCGGATCATACTTGCGAGGGGTCTTGTTTTTTTGGTTTTTTTGTAAGCTCTACTCTATTAATTCTTTGGGAAATATGGCATTTTCAAGCTGCCAGGGGGTATCTCAGTTTGAATGAAAATCTGTTTCTTTTGCTTAGAGGAGAAATCTGCTCTGAGCCTGGCCCAAAGAACGGGCTGCAAGCGGTGTCTTTGGCAGGGTCTGGCTACACCAACACTCATCAGAACTGTCTCTTCCTTCCTCTCTTCTCACTGTGACAGTGAACTCATGAGTTTATTCCCTTTTTCTGTTCACACAGCTGGAAGTTGAGGCGGTGGATGTGAATGGGAAAACCATTGATGGGCCAGTCAGCCTGGACATCTCAGTCATCGACCAGAACGACAACAGGCCCATGTTCAAAGAGGGCCCCTACGTTGGTCACGTCATGGAGGGATCTGCCACAGGTCAGTAAACGGTGCCTGAACGAATTCTCTTTTGATAAATGCATTGTTATCACATTGCACGAGTTTTCTCACTGATTTTGTGGCTCACTGGATTCTTCCTCCGCAAAAAAAAAAAAAAAGAAGTGGGAGCAGCTCAGCTTTAGAACAACAGGTAATGATTTTTGAAAAACAAGTCTCTGGAGTAAAGAAAAAAGAAGAAAAAGGAAAAAAAAAACCCAAACAACTAGAAATTAGTTGGAAATAGGAGCTTTGATTTAGGTTCATGTTTTTTATTCATGTCTGGAATCAACGAAGACAACCCCTAGGATATGATTAAGATTCAAACCAAATACCACAAGCAATTTCTGTGCAGTGGGAATTTCACTTTTTTTCAGTAAGTTAGTTACTGGAAGAGTTATTTTTGTTTGTTTATGTAGCATGAGTCTAGTAAATAACACAAATAAATGGAAAGCACATTATGAATAAACTAATGTTGTAGGGCAGATTGAAATACTGAACAATGCTGATAAACAGATGTTGTAAATGCAGATACAACAGTGGCAACAAAACAAAAACACATTGATAATTAAAGTTAGTAAGGAAAATGTTCTGATTAAATTTCCTGTTGATTTTGTCTGATGAGGAAATGCTACAGGAGTGATATTGTTCCAAGTTTTAATGTGGGTACAACCATCCAAGTTAAACACTTCCCTTATATTATATGAGCTGTCTGGTGAATTTTGCATTTTCACATAGAGTTCTTCATATCTGAAAACCCATGGGTATGAAATGCATGAAAAGCTGCTCCTTCAAGTTTAAAATTTTGAGGTAATGTTTATTTACCTCACTTGTGACAAGCATGTAATGAAGATACTGACGATCTTTACAGCCAAACAAGAAATGTTTCATATTTGAGAGTATGGCTGCCACTGGAACACTCTTTCCTGTTGCACGTCTCTGGTACATTTTTTTTTAACTGGCAATTCACTATTTTTATTATCCATAAACTCTCCTTGCTTTTCCTTTCCCCCCCACTCCTTGTATTGAAGTTTACACTTCTGATTCAGTAGAGATGTTTCTCAGCCCAACTTCCAGTGAATTCTTCTGTAACAGTTTCATCCATTTTCTCCTATTGCCACTTTGTACTGACTCAGGTATCATTTAGCATTTTGATTGTCTTTCCCCTTAGCCAAAGTTTGAAGACTCTTTCTCAACTTTCCTTCCCCTACCCTCCCTCCCTTCCCTCCAGGAATTCATCACATTAAACTTCATAACCTCATTTGCCTGGTGTCAAGAGCACCAATGCTTGCAAAATTATTTTGTGCACAATTGAACCTGTGGAATCAGGGCTGGCTGGAATCAGTCACAGCTCTCTGTGCACGACACCCACTCAGCCAGGATCTCCTGGTGTTTTCATCTCTTTCCCGTAGTTCTCCACAACTTATGGCACATACCTTCAAATCATTCATCAGGCTGTGCTATCACAGAGATTATCAGAGTATTCCGAGCTGGAAGGGTCCCACCAGCTGTCGTGACGTTCAAAATCAAAGCTTACACTGCCCACTTTGTTGGAAATCCTGATGTCTTTGCGTGTGAGATTCCTGAGCTCTCCCCTTTGGATTGCAGTTGTGCTCTATTTCATTTTTGAAGCTGCAAAAGGAAGGCTTTGCTTTGGATGCAAACCTTATTTCTTATTACCTTCAGACTCATTCAAGCTCTGAATCAAACCCACGCTCTGAAATTCTGCTAAAAATAAAAAATGCTCAAGTAGGTGTCTTGGATTTGTCTTGATGTTCCCTGGACCAAAGTGTCAATGTCCATGACACCAATAATTCCATGAGAGATGCACAATTATGTAGAGAAAGATGCAAATATGGAGTGAAACCCATCTGAAGGATTTGGGCCCTTTTTAAACCATTCAGATGATATCATTATCTTACTTTAAATTATCCATTACAGAGTTCCTGTGTGTTAAGGCCACAATTTTATCAGTCAAAAAACCAATGGAATTCTCTAAAGAATTTCCACTACAATTGAACTTGGGTATTGTTTATTCCTCAGGAATATCAGAGAATTACTGATAAATAAATCTTGGAGAGAGTTAGCATGAAATAATTAAATATGTAAACCTTAATTTTAAAAATCAAGTGAATATTCATATTAGACTTCCCTGATGTTGCTGTAAGACATATTTTCCAGCTTTTTATGGTTTTACCAAGTGACTTTCTTTCCTTAATTTTGAAAGTTAATTCTTTAATTAAGGAACAACACAGAAATTACAGTGAAAAGTTGTGCCAAGCACCTTTTAAGAATCTTTTCTCTTCTATTTGAGATTGATATAAATCCACCAAAACTGAAGAAAGCATGGAAAGAGTGTGTGATTTTTGTATTTATTTAATCTGTCTATGAATAATTAAAGAACCTTTTGAGCACAGTCCCAGTGAGGATAGTTTGGAGTTTGTATGGTGTTTAAATAGATTTTTTATGTCACTAAGGCCATTCACATTTTTGTGTGTGTGATTTTTAAACTCCCAGTAAACATCACTGGTTATTTGGACACCTACAATTTATGTGCCATCACATTTCTGGAAAGGCAAATATCTGCCTATAATTACTAAGAATATAAACTGCATTACAATGAGAATTCATCTGAATTTCAAGCTAGGGCTTGCCAGATCTTATAATTAATGATAAAAATATGTGACTGCTAGGTGATATTGCTACTGATTTATTTCTTGATATAGCATTCCTAGGGAGATTTAATAATATAGTTAGTTACAGTAAATTAGCTCTTTTCAGAGAAAATTGTGATGGTTCTGAAAACAGCCCAGAGTCAAATCCTAACAAGTGCACTTAAATGTGTGCTTAAAGTGACCACAGATGTGCTGAGACTTCAACTAGGTCATTTCCTGCAGGAACTGCAAACTTGGGGACTATTTATCATAAAAAAATAAATTGGAAGACCAGTAGAAACTGTTTGAAGACAGAAGAAGCAGTTTGATTTGTTGTTTTTTATTTATATCAGCTCCCATTTCTGTATGAGGTTGCAGTCAGCATCTGTGTACCAGGAAAATAATGGCTGAGCCTGATTCAGTGACACTGATGGCAATTTTTGGACTGACTGTAATGGGTTTTGTGTTGGCTGTACTGCTGATTTCTCATGTTTTTGTTTTCTGAGTTATGACCCGGTTTATTTCCTGTAGATCTCTGATTTTTCCAGCTGCCAGGATCCGTGTCTTGCAGCAGCCTCACCTCAGCACATTAATGAGGGTGACTCCAATCCTGTGGATTCCACAGGCAGGCAGGAACATTTGGATATCTCACTTTTAGAGGGTGGAAAGCAGAGGAGGGTTAAATGAACTTGGCAGCCACCTCATTTCTCTCGCTGGAGGCACTTAGCAGAAATTATTTTAAACGCATTTGACATGATGTGACTTACAACAATATGCTGCAAACCCAGTGGGGTAAAATCTTAACTGCAGTGGTTTAGCAAAATTGCTTGAGAATTGCATTTATGGAAAGTAACTTGTTTTCTGGGCTGCACAATAGCCTGGATCCATTGCATTGCAGCCAAGGAGCCTGGACTGACAGATGTCTATAAATGATTGCTGGAAATAAAGGGACACTTGGAGACATTTAGAGAGGAAACAGAAGGAATTAAGAAGAATAGCCTAGAGGGTTCTGCAGTATCATAAAACAGTAATTTGTAGAGATGGATAAAGCATGAGGAAGGGGCTGAGTATCACTGATAGCTCTGAACTGGAAAGTAGTGCAGTGGTTCAGGTAAGTGAAAACTGGTGCTGAAATGGTGCCTTTTTATTTAGAACAACCTGCCAGGATGGGTGGTTTGCTGGGGTTTTATTTTATACTTAACAATAGATTTAATACATGAATTAATAGAAATAGGATTGTATATGATAGATGGAGTCAAAGGAGTCCATGAAAGTGAAACAAAAGTCTGGCTGGCCTAGCAAAGTGGCAAAAATAAATTTGGCATCATTGACTTTTATACACCTGCTGTCAGCTTTGATACATTTCAAATATTCTGGTACTGTTTTCCAGACTCTCTTTATCTTGCAATCCTTGCTGGTCTGTGGCAGAGGAAGGTGGTCAAAGCTGTAAAATGAATCAAATTGCATCAAATTTGGTGAAGTCTCAAAGTCTTCTCCTTCCTTTTGACCTATAAATCCCAGGGGACAAAGGGAGATCAAAGGGTGTGTTTGCAAGTTGTCTTTTTGCTGAAAGATTAAAATTTTAAGAAAAGTAACAAAGAGCCATTAGAAAAGTATAGTAAAGGATATAATATCTTTTTATTTAGATAAAAGTAGAATCTGGAGCTTTCCAGTCTTCTGATTCTGCCTGCACCAGGGTTAGGGTGACACTTGAGTCTTTTTGTCACAGAAGTTACAGTGTTGTGCATAAATGTTTATTTGTTGATATTCTATTGAGTTGGGTTTTTGCAGTATAAACTTAGAAGTATCCATAGATCTGACCTGCAAAGCAGAAATATCTCAGAAAATTCACCTCAAAACTATCTCAAAATTAAATGTTTGACCCTGAAGTTTTTTGATTCCCTGCACCACCACTCGGAGCAGTACTTAGATTTAGAGGAGATTTGAAATGTCAAATGTTACATATTTAATTAGGAAACTTACTGCTATGAGCTCTTGTGGAAGACGAAATAATAAATTGGAATGAGGATGAGGAACCCTCTGAGTCAAAGGAAGGTGGAGAATACACAACACTTTGTTAAAACCAGGCTGTTCTACAGCTTTTCCCCAGCCCTTCCTACTGGAGACGGAATGCTCAGCTTTGGGTATAACTCAGCAGAGCACTTTCTAAGTTCCTTTTCTTCCAGATGTGTTCAGTTCTGGGCAAACTCGAAATCTTGCTGATGGCAAACTTTCAACCATCCTTTCTTGGGATTAATCATCTGCATTTCAGCAAAACTCCACTCGCTGCCTCAAAATCCTTTGTAATCTGGCCTGTAAATGTAACGGATGTGAACTAGGTAGAAACATCTGTAATGTCAATATTTAAATTTCCAAGCAGAAGCCAAGCAGCAGCCAGGCTAATTATGCACAGCTGCTTTGTATATCCCAGTAGGAAATTTTTCACAGATCTGTGTGGAATAAAATACAGCTGTATATGAATATGGTTATTGTGTGTATGTGTATATATATATATTTAATATGTATGATGTGCATATATTGCAGAGAGATGAGCATATATAGACACAAATATCTGATCTTTTATTAGGGATTCTGGTATATTTTAGTTACTGTGGATGTACATGATGGAAAGAAAAGATATATATTTACTAATAATTTGTTGTATTGTGGCAGACAGAGTTATACATCCACTGTTAACTGCCAGTTGGAAATTGAGAGGAATAACCCATTAAAGCACTACCAAGTAATTAACAGGTTCCCAGGTATGCAAATGTGGTTGAAGCAGTGCATTTGGAGGAAATGCAAATAATCCCATGCGTGGCAATTAGCAGTTCCCTCAGCCTGGGTCTGTGATGGGAGAGTCTGGGAGCAGGAGGCTGCAGCCCACCCCAGGGCTCAATCAGTCCTGATTTCCAGCACAAAGAGGTTGGACCCAGCAAGGGCTCCAGACCAGCTCAGGTGCACAGGTAGAATTGCTGACCTGCCTGGGAGGACTGGAAATGAGCCACCTTCTTCAGTCCCAGACAGAAAATCCCCTTTGCCTTTCTGCACCAGGGATTTGTGTGCTCACTGCCTCTCCTGCTGAAATGAGCTTTCTTTTGCTGTTCCGTAGTTACACACAAGATGTACCAAAAATCAGCCTTATGGCCAGATCAGCATTAATGCCTGATCTTAAAGGCTGTAAAAGCATTTTGGTCTCTGTGCCTTGGACAATTCATGTAGTGAAGTGCTCACTGCACAGAGCAGCGATGGTTGGAGTTTTGGTTCCATTTGCATTATAGCTCAGGTTCATGAAATAAAAATGAGCATGTTTTTTAATTAAAGAACAAATGAATTTTTTAAAAAATACTGGAATCTTTCCTGGGTACTGGAACACAAGGAGTCAAATGAATTTGTGCAATTTGGGATGTAATTGTTTGCAAAAGGAAATTTATGTACTAATTTACTTACCAGTGGCTTTTGCACCTGGGCTTTTGCACCTGCTTTGTGCATCTCCTTCTGTTCTCTCAGAAGAGAGAGGGATCAGTTTTAGAGCTCCAAGCACTTTGGACACATGAGATAAACTCATCCATGTAATCAATAAATTGAAAGGTCCTGCAGTCCCAGGAAAGCATTGTCTGAAAAAAACCTCATGGCTGTGTGGCAGCCTGCAGAGAGGGAGCGTGCTGCAGCCCTCTGGGCAGGCTTTATTAGAGTATAAACCCTCAGTTTGTGTTTATACACTTCTAAATCACCCTTTGTGGATATTGCCCTGCCATCCCCTCTGCAGGCTCTACAGGAGTCAGGGGCCTGGCAGCATCCACACCACCATGTTTCATCCAGATCCTTTAAAAGTGCACAGAAATGGTGATAAATGCCCAGAACCTGCCACCATGTGCCATAAATGGGTGGTTTGAGGCTGGTGGCAGGGATGCTGCAGATCCCTCCTGCCTCGACCTGGAGTAAATCCCAGCGCGGTGCCACCAGGGGTGGTGACAGGGACACCGTCCCCTCTGACAGCAGGGCCGTGCTGTGGCTGCTGCTCCAAGTGCCACAGCTAAAAAGCCAACAAATAAATTGTCAGTGCAGGCAGGATTTGCCTCAGTGTGCCTTGCCAATAGACAGAGCCATCCTGCTTTTATTGTGGAGGAGAGACGCAGCTGAATGGAAAACCCTCCACTGCACAGAGGCAGGGTTATTTATTCCCTGGCAGGTTAACCTGGTTAATTCTCCCAATTTTATTCAAAAGGTATTATCAGAAAAAGATTATTTTTATTATTTATATTATTTTTTAAACTGTAGGTTCACGTTTTTCTTTATTTTCTTTTCTCATTTCTCCCTTTATTTCATGCCCTCACAGTTCTTCTTCCCCCACCATTAAATATAGAGCTTGTGGTTTAAATTGCAGCCTGTAATCCCATGAAGTCAAAAAAGAGTTGCACACTCGCCTTGGAAGAGTGAAGGCAATTACAACAGGAAAGGAAACCCTAGTGAGAGGGAGCCCACAGTAATCTATTTTGGCAGTATGAGAAGTTGGTGGTAGTTTATAGGAATATTCAAAATAGTTCACTTTCAGATATTGAGCACAATTTCTAGAAGAAGACACTCTTTGACTTCATTCAGATCACATCTGTTAAACACAGAAAATGTCACCTTTGCACGCCACTATTCATTTCCACACACAGTTGCACTATTTCTCTATAGCACTTTTCCATGGCTGCCCACCAAAAATAGGTGGGAAATTACATTTATTTTTAGAAATCAAGCCCTCCTGGCGAGCACCACTAACATGCTCGAAAGTAGGCAGGAGAAGCTTTTATAAAATGACACATTTGTACCTGAAGAACTTTCTGGAAAAGTTGAAAAGTGTATTATTGGCTTTCTTGTGGAGGGAAAGGGGGAAAGGTGCTGTCAGCTGGATTCACACTTAGGCAATGTGATAGACAGGTTGAAGGTGAGAGCTCACAGTTCTTGCTTTCAATCCATCTCCTGCTGGTTCACGTTAGAAACTCCAGCAGAAATGTCTTTTAAATGTGGCTTGAAGAAAATATTAACAGATACATATTCAAAGCAGTGATTTTTGGGAACATCAGTGTAGCTCACCGTTGGTATGATTTAAGCACAGAGCAGTAAAATATATTGAATATTCTTTTGATGGAAAATACATGACTTCAGTTCCATGTTTCATTTGTACGAGTCAAAGTTATGGAGGCAAAAAAAAAAATTTGATTCCAAAGTATAAGGAGAAAATAACTTGGAATTTTAGCTGATTTTTCCTCAATCCTTACTTATTATACTTAAAAACCACTTGTAGTTTGAAAAGGGGAATTATTATTTAATAAAAATTACGTTGGTGACAATAGTGGATGTCTTCTTGGACAGCTCTGTCCCAGCTTCAAATCTGTGTTTAAACAGTGTGCTCATGCAGAATGTTCTTTTCTAAAATTAGTGTGGATAAAACATGATTTTAAGAGTACTAGAAGTATTTAATAATTGTTTTAAGAGACAGGACTATTATAAAAAATGTGGTTATGTATAAAATAGCAATATTTGCCATGCAAACATGGCAGCACATATAACACCTCCAAGAAAGGAGATGCACATTGCTGGATGAAAATATTTCTGTTTCCTCTGTAGAATCTCTGAGAGAAAAACAAAATATGATTTCCATTGTAAAGGTAAAGAGCACAGTCTACTTTTAATGTAATTTCATTTTAATCATCAAAAGCATTGTCAGGAAACTTGGCATGGAAATTTATTTTTAACATGGTTTTGAAATTGAGAGACACACCTCAAGACAAAGCCACTTTAATTAATGAAATAATTGGCAATACACTGCAGGTCTTATTCACGGAGTCATATGATTACTCATTCAATTAATATATTATGAACTTTCTTCCAGTCTACCCAAGGGTGTAATTTTATTAAGCACACATGGAAACTGTATTTCTTGGCCTTGCTGCTTTAGGCTCTAAAGAGTTTAGTTGATCTCACAGAGGGAGGTAAGGAAGATGTTATTTCCCCAATTGACTGGGTGCAAAAAAACCCCAAAACCAAAGTTAAAAAATAAAGGAAGGCAACCAATCCCCCCAACACTGCACATTCATTTCATCTAACTCTTTTTACTTCTCTCAAATGAAGATGTGCCATTTGTTGCTCCAAACAGAAGTCTCTCATCTACAGTGACAACCTTTGGGCTTTGAAAATATTGCCAGTCTCAGTGTGTTTTTACAATCTGAATTTCATGATGTTTGATTAAAAAGAATCTCTTGAACAGTCATTCTCTTTTACCATTAGAGGTTATAAACACAGTAACTTTCTTTAAAGGAGCTTTGAATTTTTAAAGAGGTGTTATTTTAGTGTTTTTTATCTGTCATTTCTTGCCGTCAGCCCTGTGCTGCTGCGGTGTGTCTGAGAGGTTGGAAGGCGTGTGGAACACCGGAGCTACAGAGAGTGTCTGGGAAAGATCTTTGTGGTTGGCTGTTAAATGACAATCCCTTGTGTCAGCTGGGACTGGCATATTGTGAAATCAGGAGGAATGGCAGTGAAGTTCATACAGGCTCACTGTTGCTAAAAGCCCATGTACTACAAATCTCAGTCTTGGGAGATGAAATTGGCAACCATCCCTGTTCGGCACAGCAAAACCCATCCCTGCTACATCACCAGCTCTTTCATTCAGAACGTGGCCATACTGCAGGCCTGCATTTCCCAGAATATACAAAATTTCAGAAGGTTGTCAGCATCTTAGCTCGACTCTGTATGGGACTTTCTTTCAGGATTTGATTCACTACCTTAATTTTCTTTTATATTTTGTTGCACGAACCGTTAATTAACGTCATTGATCTGGCAGTTTGAATTCTTCAGCACCTGCAGCACCTTTGCTGGAAAGCTTCATGCTTAAGTACTGCTACCCAAAGCACTCTGCAAATTCTCTGAGTCAGCACCTAGGTAGCATTTTTTACTCTTCAAAAAGTTCTCCTCTGGGGCAGAGCACCAATTATAAAAATGCAATCACAGCAGTTGCGTGATATTAAAATAAAACTTATGCAGTAGCACATAATAGCAAATCAAACTATTAAACACTATAGAGTTTCCTCCTATATGCAAGAATAGGTTCTTCCTCCCACAGGCTGTAGAAGTGCCACAGTCAGAGGAATTTTAACCTTTGCAGGGTTGGGCTGGGGTGGAGCAAGACCTGGAATCACAGAATCATGGAATGTTTGGGTTGGAAGGGCCTTAAAGCCCATCTCATAACATCCCTGCCATGGCTGGGACACCTTCCACTATCCCAGGCTTCTCCAAGCCCCATCCAGCCTGGCCTTGGACACTGCCAGGGGCAGCCACAGCTTCTCTGGGCACCCTGTGCCAGGGCCTCCCCACCCTCACAGAGAACAATTTCTCCCTAATATCCCATTTAAACCTGCCCTTCTTCAGTTTAAAACTATGCCCCTGTCCCGTCAGTAGCTGCCCTATAAAAATTCCCTGTCCTCCCTTTTTACAAGGATGACACCAGGATAAAAGTAAAAGGAGTGAGCACCCTACTGATGTATTTAATTGAACTTGCTTTGGGTTCTTCCACTAAACAGCAGCTCATTGTCTTAAGGCACAAAAATGGTATTGGGTTCTTGGGATCTGGGATGTGCATTCCTGAGACACAGCGCCAGCAGCAGCTGAGTAAAAGTGGTTTAAGGTTTTGGTCTGACAAATTCTGCAAAGGTATGAGCAAGTTGAAGGATTACTCAGGTTCATGTTGGAGAGAAAGCTCATACCCTAAAAACGCTCTGAGAATTTCTGTAAATAGCGACCAGACTGAATGAATATTCATATAAACAGAAAAATTAGAAATAACACTAAAATAATGTAATTCTGCTAATGGAGGGACCTGATTTACCAAAATGTCTCTGGTGTGGCTGTGAGCAGATGAATTTTGCCCCGCCTACCATCGCTGCTGTACAAGGTTATCAAAACAGATGCAGGTTTAGCAAGCAAAGTTAGCAATAAATTTAATCAACGTACCACGGGCAGTACTGATCTGGCTATGTCAATGCTTTGTGCAGATGGGATCAGTGCTCCCAAAACCCGATTGGGCAAAATTTGACATTCCCAGCTGTGGCAGAGAAAGGCCTGGAAAACAGAAGCAGAGGGGAAACATCAGCATGTTTTAACAGACAGGGTAATGGATCATGAAATTGCAGACATTACTGTTTGGGCACACTGGCGAGCATTGTTTTGCAAACTTCTTGGTTTTTTTAATTTAAACAGTTTTGCCTTCTTGATTTTAAGCTGAACTCTATCATAGCTGCTGTTAGAAAAAACCTACAGTACTCAAAATAATTATAAGACCAAAAAAGATAGACGTGCCTCTTGGGCTTGTCGTAATCTTGCTTATTTGGCAGTTTCATTTGGGGAGGTTACACTTTCAGCAGGCTTGGTGTGTGCTGCAGGCTTACTAGGAGAGAACTAAAGAATTGAAAATTTGATCGTATTTTCTTAGCCAGGGAAAAAAGAAGTTAATAGTATAGCTTTTCTTTTCCAATTTCATTTTTTGAAGGCTTGCCTTTGCTAGTTAAGATAATATAGTTTATCCATCCTTTGGGCTCTTATTTTCTCATTGCTACAGCTGTATCCCAGAAAGCTGAAATTATCAGCTTCAGGCTTCATTGCTATTGAATAAAGTTTTAACTCATTTTTCTTTTCTCTTTTTTTAAAAATTTTTTATTCTTCAGGCTGAAGAATCCTTTGGGAAGCAAGCAGGCAGACAAGCCTTCTGCTTCTCCCCTCTCCCTGCTTTGCAGATTACAATTTGTCTGTCGGTTCCTTTACGAGTAGCTACTCCAGCTGCAAAGTGCAGGGGAAGGACATCAGAATTCCGAATGTTTTCCTGGATCTCTCTGTAGATTAAAGCAGCAGTTCCAGCATTATTAACATTCCCTTCAAAGCAGGGTGAGCAGGGGGGTCCGTGCAGTGCTCGGAGCAGCCCCAGCACAGGCACATCCCCAGCTGCTGGTTGTGCCACCTCCTGCCAGGCACCACAATTTGGAAACCGTTTCTCAAAGAACCTTTGTGCAGAGTGTTCTGCTGCTGAATGGAGATGTCTCTCTCCTAAATGAAACTAAATCAAATTTCCTGAAAAAGGCAGAGATTGTTTTCTCAGACCTCATCCAGGGAGAGACGCTCTCCTGCCCAGGCTGTAGCAGGGAGTTTGTTCATGCCCACCATGGCTCTATATTAAATATATTGTTCCATAAAAAGTGTTGTGATATTTACTCAGTGCTGGTACATCTCTCTATTACTTTGGCGTGCCCTGAGGGGTTTAAACACTGTGTGCTGGAGTAGAGGAAGAAAGCCTTCCTTAGCTTATGGATTTTAGCCTTTTCATAAGCTGTGAGGATGGGTAGTGGTGATGCTGCTAAAATGCTTCTTAGTTTGCTTGGGTTGCAGCAGCCAAACGACTGAAAATATTTAAAAAAAGGTGTTAATTAAGAGAAACCAAAAGAAGCAAAGGTTTCTTTGTTCTTGTGGATTTTCTCTTGCCAATCTGGTATACCTTAGCTGCAGGCTAGTCCCTCACAGGGCCAGGAATTACAGCCTGTTGAATGCTAAATCGGTGGTGTGGACCAATACTAATGAGGATCTGTGGAGCAGCTCCTTATTCCTGCCAGCCAAAGGGAGAAAAGAAGGGTATTTCATGGTTTGCTACTCTGCCTAGGGACACTGAATTTACATATGGCCTAAAACTGCTGATCAGAGCTAATCTCCCTGATCATTATAGCTTGAAGAAAGGTTTAATATTCAGATGTTCTGAAGGTTTTTTTCCTAAACAAAAATAGGCTGCATGAAAAGTGGGCCATTGGCAAGCCAGGACTGCGAGCTGCTGCCAAGAATTTTAATGGCCTGATGCTCAGCACTGAGGACTTGTGCTCCAGTAAAACTTTTTGTAGTTTTTCTCACAGATACTTGTTCAGTTTATTCTGTTGTCTCAAGCCTGCACTGAAGCACACTTTTTCCCCAGACTGATCTGAGGGGACTTCAGAGATCAAGAGACAGTGGGATGTGGCTGCCTCACAGAGCCTTGGCAGCAGAAGTGGCTGTTGTGACTGCCATGGGATGTCCCTAAATCCTCCTCTCCTTGACAGTTTTCCTAGTGGGATGTGTCAGTTTGCTGAGGCTGTCTCTTCGTTCCTGTCAGTGCATGGAGAGAAGGGACACAAAGCTTGTTGGGGTGGGGAATCCTCATTTCTCCTCACTTTTGTTTTAAAGGTGTGTGCAAATGAATTGCCAGCTTTTGTCTTTCATTCTTTGTGATCCAGGGCCCAGGACAACTGGCAGTCAATTTATTTCTAAATTATTTCCTGTAAGTGGCAGGATTTGCTCTGTGAATCCATTGAGGTTTCATCCATAGATGTATTCACAGATCTCCTGCAGCCTTGGTACAACTTCCACCATTGTGCAGCATCTGCTTTTATCCAGGAGCTAAAAAATCAACACCTTTCATCTTCCTTTTTTGTAGTGCAAAGGGGGAGACACTTTCAAGAAATTAAAATCCTGGTCAAAAATTGCAACTGCAATTCTTCCCCACTGAAAACAGGCTGGGAAAAAGGCATTATTTTTTCCTGGTTTTTTTTCTCTGTTTCAGTTTTTTTTTGTTTGGTTGGTTTTTTTTGGTTGGTTTGTTTGTTTGTTTGTTTCCTGGGGCAATAAAAAGCAAAAAAACTAAAAAAAGAAATCAGCACTCCACTGTGATGTCCACTCAGCAGAGGTGTGGAGAGACCAACACTGAAATGTTTTCAGGGGCTGCTGGCTGTGAGCAGGACCTGGTGGGGTCTCTGGTGGTGGTTGTGTTTGCGCCGTTCCACCCACGCTCTGCCCCCTGGCTCCTCCCTGATCTCGGGGCAGGATCTTTCCTTTTGGCTGCAGCAAATCCAGGATGCCTCACACCTCCCAGAGCAGCACGTTTCCTCACCTCCCTGACCCTGCCCTGCTCCTGCCATGGCTCATGTTGAGGAATAGTCTCAGATTGCTTTGGAGCTGCGAGGGCACAGGCTTAGCATGGATAAGGCAGGAATTGAAATAATTTTGCCTTACAGTGCTGTTGACCTCTTCTGCATCACATATGCTGCGAGTTTTCTCATGTCTTAAACTCCAGAAGATGCATCTTGTAACTTTATTTTTGTTTAATTTATTTCTTTAAGGGTACTGATTTGGGGAATTTTTTTTTTTCTTTAAATGTGTAAGAAATCTTTTCAGGCACACATCTTGGATATTTGAAGTGGCTTTAATAGTCTCAGCTTTGATGTGAGTTGTGACCTTGTGATCTGTGACACAGTAAGAACTTTATGGCCCATAAGCTGCCATAAGAAATGTATATTTCTATGTGTTGGTAGATGGCTCTTTTTGAAATACATTCTTGCTCGTGTAAATACATATTCAGTGTCTTTTGTTGCAAATCACTGTTGGGGATGGGTCCCATGGAAGCTGCTCTGAGGTACTGACTCCTAATTTTTCCTTAAGTTTGCTGAGCACTTATATCTTGATATATTTACTTTGGAACAAATCCCTTGAAATTTTCACACCAGTTTTGGAGAACACTGACCCAGGATACAGCAGTTGTTACTCCTACTTTTGACTTTTTGAGTTAATTGTCAAGAACATAAATCCTTGCTTGCTAATTAATTTTTTTGTGTGTGTGTGTGGTTGGGAATGGCTGCCACAGTTGGCAACTGCAAGTTGCTATGGAGATATTTTCTGTTGCCTTGAAAAGGTGAATGATGATGTTTGGGTGTGCTCATCACGTACTTGGAGTGTGTAGATGTATATCCACATCTTAATTCATAAATTTCCACTGTGTGGTTGAGATTTAATGTTTATTATAACCAAGTAAAATGGTTTGTATTCCCAACTCTGAAGATTCCTTTCTGAGTTGGACAAATAACCCTGCATTATCAGTGTCAAGTTTTAAAATTATTAAAAACATGAAAATTACCCCTTGTAGAGGAAGCAATTTATTTATCACTTGGGATTTTAACAGAGATGGTTGACAAAAAGTGCATTGGGTGTGTGTAGGTCTGATAGAAAGCAGAGAGAGAAATTTGGCCTCAGTACAGGTTGGAGTTGATTTGCTAGTGAGAAAATATTGACTCCTTTGTATGCAGATTATATATGTATGTACGTAGATTTGTACGTAGAGTATATGTTATTACCTTTCCTATTTGTGTCTGAAAAAGCAGTGCTCAGCACAGGGGGGAAAAGAAAAATAAAATCATTGTTTCTTGCTGTCAGTTATGTTACCCTGTGAAGAGAATCATAATCCCTTGGGATTTATGAACCAAAACACATTTGGGAGAGCTCCAATGAAGAGTAGGCCCGAATCCTTTAGCAATGAAAATAAAAATCTGTAGAAAAGGGATCATTAAGAGATTCTTAGGTAGCTGTAGAAGACCATCCTGAGTTTTAAAAACTTCATGTTATATTTTGTTACTTTAATACACAGTATGAACCCCTCCAAGGATCTCCCAAGTGTCCTACAGGAAGTAACTTGCTGCAATATTAGAGGTAATGAAATGCAGAGTGTTCAGAATTCTTCAGTCCCACAGTGCTCAAGGCTGCATTAATATTTACATTATGTAAATTAATTGTTAAATGCTGAATAATGTTGAACCCAGTGTTATCTTTATAGCATTTATTATAATAGAGCGTGCGGAATTTTGTAAAAATATACAGGGAATTAATATTTCCCTCTAATTACTGGAGGAAGATCTAATACTTTAAATGTGATATTTTATAAGTTACTAATGTTTTTTTAAAATGGCCCTCGAAACCCAAATGGTCATATTGGCACACATTATCATTATAATTGAGACAATATTGAGATATAAAGTCTGCTTAGAGAAGTTTGGGGGTGATTTTATTCTTCAAAAATGTTGTTCACTCCAAGGTGAAATAGAGCTTCTGGGGAATACACTGGGAGCTTTGCCATCAAACTCAAGACTAAAGTTCAGCCTTAAAAATGTTTAAAGAACAGTGTCCAATTTCCAAGTATAATCAATATCCAAAAAAAAAAAAAAAAATTAAAATGTGGTAGATGCTGGGTCGTGCATCAACAAACCTCTGCAACAACCTTCCCGAGGAGGCAGTAAAAAGACAGAGCTGTGGAGCCGGAGGATTTATGTGATGCACGGGATGTGGATCACAGCTCGGTGCTCTACTTCCCTCTAGAGTCACTGGGAGGAAATGGGTGACTCCAAAGGTGGTGAATCCTCCTCCAGTGGGAACTGAGAAATGCTCACTCACCACTAACCTGTCACCCATCCATCTCAGCTGGATGCCATCAGCTGACAGGCAGCTTCTAAAGCCAAACCAGCCTTTGCCACCAAATTGGGTTTGATCTCTGGCATATGTGTACTTGGAAAGTGTAAACTTTTGGTTGGTTACTCCGACTTTTAAATCACATGGGTACATAATCCTTGTAATGATCATGTTGGGCTACAGAGAAGTGAAATGAAGGCATGGGAATTCAAAAGTTCAAATCAAGTTTGCTCTTGATTCATGGTTGGTTTGCTCTTTTATTTACTTGTTGTGCTGTACTGGAATCTCTGCTCAGTCATGAGCTGTGTGCACAACAGCCAGGATCTCAAATCTGCAGTTCTGGCTCCCTGAAACTTTGCACGGTTTTTATCAAATTTGAGGAATATTTTTAACTTAAAACAGGGAAAAGGGGGAAGGAAATATCTTCCATTCTGTTTCAAATGACAGCTTTATGAAGTTATAAAATATGTTTTGAAATTTAAAAGGGAACCTATAAGGAACCTTTCTTTTCACCTATATATTTCTTTTAATTTTATATTTCATTAAGATAATTGATCTTATGATTTTGAATACTCCCCTTTAGTTTCACTATTCTGTAGTTGTATCCACTGAACAAGCTAAGTCTTACTTTAAGAAGATTAGATTTGGTTTTGACTTTGGGCTTCTTTTCACTTCACATGTGTACACTTTTAATTTGCTTGTTTTTAGCAAATATACTTTTACTTTAAACACAAATCTAGGTGAAAAGAATGTTTATACCAGAAAAATCACCCAATTCTGAGGTGAAAAGATAACAGTCAAGAGGAAGGTTTTTTTCCTGTAAAAATATCTTTATATAATATCCCAACATGTCAAATGCAGTACAAATTTCTACGTTTACTCATTTATTTTCTGTACAGTTTTTGACATTATACCCACCTGTTACGTAGGGTAAAGGAAGGTGAAATAAAATTAAGAGAAATGGTAAACAGGAAGGAAAGAAGAATATATAACTCAGTGTAGAGATTCAGTTTCCATCTGAGCACAAAAAGCTGCTCTTTTCCTGTTCTCAGTGACATAACATTCCCTGTGTCTGTCTCTATAAATATTTCAGAATTACTAAACCTCTTGTAGGTCTTGAGTTTCTCCCTATGAGATAATCATCTGTGTTACTTCTGTTTTATACACCATGAAATTAGAAAGGTTAGAGCCTGTTCAGCTTTTCTGGCTCCTGTTAATTAATTCACAAAGCCTTCCTGAGTGGTTTTTATGATCACAGCTTGAAAGAAAAGCCAGACAACACCACAGTGAGGTTCACTGGGCAGTGCTGGCAGTGAGTGTGTGGCTCCAATTTTTGCTGTTCAGGTGGTTGTGTCCTGTAGAAAGCACCTCATTTATTGCAGAGGGCAGGGGCTGGGAAGGCAAGGAGGGTGGAGTGAATAAACCAGGGGCTGAGAGTAGAATTAAAAACAAAAAGCCAATTCGTCCACTTTTATTTTACTGACAAACCTTAATTAACTTTACTGCTTACCATTAGCAGCTCTTGCCCCATTAACACCAGTGGCACAAGTTATTTATTTGCTTTTGGTTCAGCACATGGTTTTGCTTTTCACACATCTTTTGCTACGTTATTTACCACGGATGAGTTAATGGCAGACTGGACGTGTTATCAGGCACTGACTCAAGCTGTCTTCTCTGTCTACAATATCTTTATATAAAAACCCATCTCACAATAAAAGTGGTCTCACAATAAAAACACTCAATAAGAACCAAGTTGATTGTACAATTAATTTATATTGGGTAACAGGCTTCTCCTTGTAAACTTGGTTATTTGAGAGTTCTGTGGACTACAAGGCAAACTGCTCTATAAAATTAACTGTAAAATGATCTGTCCCATTCCTGCCAGCATGAGAGCTCAAATAACCTTTAATGTGATACCTTTTAAACAGTTCATTTTCACCCAGAACTGTAACCCAGAATATTGAAAACAGTGCAGTGTGGCAACTTCTGAACTCCCAGTGTCACTTGTAGGTCCATGATTCCCCAAACGATTTCCATTTTTTTCTACTACCAAAGAGAAAAGCAAAGATCTAAAGGGATACCCTTTATTGTATTGTGTTGTATAATTCTATAGAGATAAGCAAAGATCTAAAGCTGGGAGAGGGCTGGGGGAGCCAGACTATGGATTTGCTGGATGCTGGGTGTTTGGGGATGGTTCAGTAGGAATTGGAAAGCAGACAGATGTAAAGTGGCATGGATTTGCATGTGCTGCATGCTGCTCTACTATCTTAGAATAAAGATAATTTTCTTTAGGGTTGGTGGTTATCTAGCTTCAGTTCAGAAGCTCTTTGATATCTTTGCACTATTACTGCCAGAGTGAAAGTATTTTAATTGGTTATCTGCAGGCACATTGGCACTACTTCTGGATATTTTCTTCTTTAAAAAATTGTGTTGCTAATGCTGTCCTTTACACTCATATAAAATTCAAGCTGAGGTCCTTAGAGTTCTCTAACTTAACAGTTGTCACTTAATCAGCTCTGCATGTCCTCTTAAATCTGCTTTCCAAAGGCTGCTCTTCAGGTTCTGAAAAGCCTAGGTCTGGAATAGAGGAGGGGTAGCTGTGGTTGGATAAGATATTAAATTTTAAATAAAGAAGAACAAAAATAACCCAAACCCTCAGAGTAGTCGTAGAGGATGGAAGAAACACCTGATTTTGTAGGAGTCAGGAGATTGCCCTGGCAAAGCCTTGTTCTGTCCCTCTGCAGACTCTCTGGTGACACTGGGCCAGGGGATTTCCCTTTTCAGGAGGGGAAGATGCAGTTGTTCTCCAGAAGGATGTTTCACCTGGATTCTCCAGACAAAAAGACTGCCATGTCCAAGGTGCTTTAAAAGATGCAGGTTTTCTTTATTAAAAATTTCCATCTCTACCAATTTTGGAGGGAATCTTGATAGTCTTTAATGCTACTGAACAATGGGGAAAGGACTGGAAAGGAACTCAAGCAGCCATCAAACAGGTGTTCCTTCTCAGGAGAGGGACAAAACGTGGTTTATGGGCTGTGGGTTTGTTTCAAAGCGTGTGAGCAAGGAAAACACTCCTTTGCCAGCTCTGCTGATTGGTGACAAAGTTACCATGGACTAATTCGAATATGGAGTAAAAGGAAGAGCACTGCTGTGTGTCTCTTTGCAGTAGCTGCCCTATCAATCATAACTAACAAGTACTTAGCTTTCTCTTAGAGGTAATTGCAGATATGTTTACATTTTGCCTAAAAAGAAATGGCCAATCTAATCTTAAAATCCACAAGTGCTGGAATGAATCTGCTTCCCAGCCTGTCTCCCTTGTTAATCTTCTCTGCAGACAGGCAGCTTGGGAGAGCAAGCCAGCAAATGTATCTCTGTACTCGATTCAAGCTAAAGTTGAAATGTTTAATAGGATGAATATTTGAATTTAATTATACTTTATACCATGGAAATAACATTGCAGGCATCTATTAAGAAAGGAAACCTGGTCCTTCATTTGGCCTATAAATTCTGTCTATGATGAATGCTGGGACAGGAGTATAAGCCAATATATTTCCTCATCTGCCTCCCTAAACATTAAAGTGACATAAAATGCCCAATGATCTGGAACTCCTTTGCCTTGAGACCTCTGTTAACAAGACTTTCAGCTTTTCTGGAGGACAGGAATTATTGGGACCTCTCCTTTATGGAGTGGAATTAACAAATGACTGATTATAACTGAATGTTCTTATTTCTTGGTTTTAATATGCTAATCCATCCTGGAATTATTTTCAAATTGTAAGTGTCAGGTGTCCAGGTTCTTTCACTGTGGGGTGGACAAAGCTCTTGTCAAAAGAGCTGAATTCAAAGCTGATGCTACTAAATAGCAGCAGGGATTAATTTTGGCTCTTTAATGTAAATAAGAGGACCATGTACAGAGAAAACGAAGTTAAGGCTGACTCATATACTTTCCTAAATAAGAAGGAGATATATATATTTATACTTATATATATATATATAGATGCATGTGTGTACATAGTCTGAAAAATTACTCTCCAGTAGCCTGTTTGTAAAATATTAAGAGATTTGAAGGAATTTCACTTAACTGAGTTTTTAGGAGTGGGGGGAAAAAAAAAAATAATCACCCTCTCTATGTCCTCTTTTTACAACACTTCTTCAGAATTGTTACCTTTTATAATCACACAGACTCAATGCATGAACTCGAGCACTTCTACAAAGGGAATTTTGTCTCACTGGTTTCTCATTGCTTTGATGCGCTAATTTCTGTTAAGAATAGTTTAGGAATAATTAAAGCATCTCTGAACTTGACCTCACGAGAGGCTGGGAGACACCTACTATTCAAGAACTACTGAAGGTGACATCATTCCACTGTATTAAATTTACTGAAAAACCATAGTGCTAAAACTTTATACGTTCCTTAATGCCTCAGTTAAGCTATAAGTGAGAAATGAAAAGAGTAAGAAAAAAGACACACATTTTCACACTTATGGTTATGGGGTTGCCCTATACAAGCGTAGCTTTTTCTTTATTTCTGCCTCATTTAACCTCTTTTCTTCATGGCAGCTGGTGAACTGCAGACAACTTGGACCTTCTATATGTTTTTAGCTGTAATTTTTTTATGGTTTTTTTCTTCATTAATTTCTTAACTTTTTAACATTGTACTTCAACCGTAGAAATTACAAAGGAAATCTCTTGCTAAATGTATCCAACAGATCCCCTACTTCACTTGCAAATGACCATCCTTTGCAAAAAAAATATGTTGCACAGCTTGTAGCTAATAGAAGCCCCAAAAGATAATGAGTTCTCTATTGCAGAACAGATGTATACTGCTCCTTTTATCATAAGGAATAGATTTACAGGAGAAAAAAATTGCAGTAACCCTTGAAAATTCACAGCTTTGCTGGCAGTCCTTGCTGACTGTTACTACATGAAAAAGGGCACTGTGGCAACTGAAAGTCAAAAGCAATTAAATAAAAGCTAAAACGACACATACCAGGTTGAACATTTAACAAAGACAACGAGTTGTTGGAGAGTAGGGGAAAAAAATGGAAAAGGACTAAGAGGAGAAGCTATTAAATGAAATATTGGCTGCTAGTTCCCTGCAAACTCATTAATTGGGAAGTAATTCAAACAAGTCGGCAATTGCCAAAAGCTACGGTGGAGAACGTACAGAAAAAATTATGATCACAGCAAGCTGTCGGGTTTTTTTCTTCCAAAGCAACATCATTCACTCTACAGCTACAGTGCCACAGGGGCCTGGAAAACACAGGATCACATTCTCTCTAGGAGAGCCAGGAGAGTGCTCCAAGCCCATGCCTTGAGGCCGCGTGGTCTCCAAAGTCAGACCAGATCCATTGCTTTTCCACATGGCCTCCAAAGTCAGACCAGATCCATTGCTTTTCCATGTGGTCTCCAAAGTCAGACCAGATCCATTGCTTTTCCATGTGGTCTCCAAAGTCAGACCAGATCCATTGCTTTTCCACATGGTCTCCAAAGCCAGACCAGATCCATTGCTTTTCCACATGGTCCTCAAGTCAGACCAGATCCATTGGTTTTCCATTTTAGGTAGATAAGACATGGAGAAACGGCCCATTCCCCATTCTGGAATGTTCTCCCAGTTCAACCCTGCTTGCCCAAATGCCATCAGCAGCCCAACCACAGAGCCCTCCCTCCTGCACTGGGCATTTGTCCTGCCAGCTGTGGCACCTCCTTGCCAAGAGCAGTGCACAGATGTTGTCTGGAAGGGAAAAACAGCTCCTGAAATATTTTGTCCTCACGGTCCCAGAGAAATGTTCTTTGCAAGTGCAAACAGTGAATTGTTTGTGCAGCTCTGTCACAGCATCACACTGCACTTCCCTTCCAGGACTCTGTAAATCAAGATACAACCACAGCACTGGCCCAGCTCTCTAATGTGCCATTTTGGTGCTAAATTAGCACTTATCTGAAGGACAGAGAAATTCAAAAGCAGTAGGGTGTAATAATTTCTTAATTGCTTAGCATTTTGGCATGAAATTGAAGGCTGAACTTGGAACTACAGGAGGAAAATAAAGATAAATCACAAAATCATCTAGACTCACGAGAAACACCTTTAGTAACAAGTAACGTCAGAGCTTTTAACAGCTTTTAAGATTTAATGATATTCTTTCTGGCTGTATGTTTATTTTGAAAGCCGTATTTCATCCATAGCACTCAAACCATTTTGGAGCATGTTTTATTTTTAATAGTACAATGATCATTTTCCATGGTCTGCTTGGGATGCGTGATTTGAGATGCTGAAATTACTGCTAAATTATTTCAGTTTTACTGTAACAGCTTTCTATCCAAGCTATGCATATAACACACCTTAAATCAGAGTGGCCAAATAACAACAAAAAAAAATTTAATGGATCATTTTTGTGTTGGTTTAGCAAGAGAAAAAATGCATCTCCTACAACACTGATGTTTCAGTTCTCATTTGAATCTGGTTAAATCCTCTCCCTGTGGATTTCAGTGGCCTTTTGTGTGGTTTAAACCACGTCCAGGTGTCATCAGCAGATATCTGTAACTCAGTCAACTTTTGGACAATATGAGTGAAGCAGAGACCTTCTCCAAACACCTCTTGTGTGTTATTTGGGGAATTGGTTGGATTTGGACCCCCAGTGAACAACAGGAGTTATTTTACTCTGAGAGTTTAGTGCAAGCCCTCCACTCAATGTCCCTCCAGCAGGGCTACAACTCCCCTGCTGAAGCAGAACTTTGGAGAACAAACCCATATTTAAGTCAAGTTACAGGAACAGTAGCAGGCATCATTTAGGGACAGTGCCTTTCTCAGTTACTGAGAATGGGAGTTAAAAACTTCCATTAATCACAGCAGATAATTGTGAAAATATCAGCTTTTGGAGCTGACGATGCACATATAACTTTATAGAATACATAAAGATAAAATGTAAGTGCAGAATGACTGTTTATATATAAAAGAGTGATTTTGTCTCCCTTGTATTAATCTTCCCTTCTGTTATGTTTTTTTTTTCACCCAGAATAACAGAAGCCAAACACTGAATCTCACTTTCATTATTTGAATAGAGACCAAGTGTAGTTCCATTTCTTTACCTCAATATTCCTGCAGAACCCAGAGCTGGCTGGTTTTTGTAAAGTTTTGGCAATCTCTCTCTTGATGTGCTTCTTTCTACATGTACTGGAGGTTTGTGTGGCTTTTGGCACATCACTTTCCTGGCTGCCTGTACAGATGTTTTCCCTGGTTTTGGCACAGTCTCTGCTGCCTTTCTAAATAATTCTGATAGATCAAAACAATAAGACAGAGCTGGAGGATACTTCAGGGGCGAGAAGAGAACTTTTTATTCTGTTTAGGAGATCTATGTTCCACAGCTACATTAATACATGGTTTCATTAACAAATCCCTCCTGTGGTGCTCTGTGAGCAGTCTGATTTCTGGGTTTACATCTTGTTCATGACTCCAGGGGTTTTGACCTTAAGTTTGGGGAGTGCATCCATTTTTTCTTGTATGTTTGGTTGTTTTTTTCCTCAAAATGAAACCTCAAGCTGCTGGATTGCTAATGGAATTTAGTGTCTGTTTCTCTTGGGATTTGTAAACAGACAAAGTTCACTGATATCTAAGTTATCAGCCAGGTCCAAAGCCTTGTCCTGCTGCTGAGTGACATCTTTTCATTGCTTTTGAAAAGAAGCTTTATAACCTCAAATCCCAACAATTTATTTTCCCGCAATTTTCTCATTTTCCCTGGAAGGCTCAGATCCTTCAAGGTGCTGAAGTGGCTCCATTTCGTTCAGTGGCAGGAAAAGAGCTCAGCTTTTTGCTGAGGTTGCCTTGCACCTCACAAGATTGACTGCATTGTTGAGTGAGATGGAGACAGAGGTGATCCAGCAAGGGATTAGAGGGAATCAAGGTCCAGACATGGGAATCCAATGAAGTGAGGGTGGGTGGTGTGGAGGTCAGGCTTGCCTGGCATCTGGGGGGTGACTCAGGTCAGAATGATGACAACAATTGTGTGTTGTCTAAACTCCAGCCAAAATAAAAATTAGTTGTTGTCTAGTCTTGGGGATCATTCATCTCCATGTTTTTAGGGCAGTGGATGAACCACACTAGCAAAGGGACTCTTGTTCTCCTTCTTCAGCAGTCTGGGGTGTGTTATCAGATCGTTTAATTTGGCCGTGGTTATAATTTGATTAGATGAATTCAGTCCGTGCTAAACTGGGATGTAGTCACGGTGCAAAACTATCACAGAATCATAAAATACCCAGAGCTGGGAGAGACCCCTCAGCACCATCCAGCCCCACTCCTGGCCCTGCACAGGACACCCCAGGAATCCCATCCTGTGCCTGAGAGCTTTATCCAGAGGGGTTTTTGGTCTCAGGGGGGCTTAGAGCCATGACCATTCCTTGGGGGAGCCTGTTCAGTGCCCAAACACCCTTGGGGGGAAAACTAGACACAAGTCTCACAAAAAAGAGTAAAATATATTGAAAGCTCTCCTTCTATAGCACTGCCATAGCAGGACTCTGTGGGTGTGAATTTGGGGGCTCATATCTCGTTATCTGGGTTCCTCTCTGGCTCTGCAGCTGTTACCCAGTGAAGTACAGAATCAGCACAGATATATAGAGTTCACTGGAAAAAAATCATTGTCTCAACACTGATGTTTCCCTTCCTATTTTCCTGGAGCTCTCTTAGTGTCATTTCAACAACAATTTTAAGATTGGATAAATGATTTAGGGCAGAATGTGATTGCTGCCTCTACTCTTTAGACGGGGGAAAAAAAAGTAATTCTCTGTTATTGGATCTATTTTTTTATTATTATTTTTAACAATATAATTTTGGGCTGAAATTTTGACAGCTGAATTGCAGAAAGAATGAATAAATTACAGCCATTCACACCTGCCATTTAGTAAATTTCTTTCTTAATGACATATACCCAGTTGATATGCCAATATCATAAATGATTACATGCATGCAAAGCATTCAAGAATAAATTCCTCCTCACATTTAGCCAGCTGACAATCACATGGGGTATAGAAAGAGTGATAGGGAAATGTCATTTTGACACTAATGTGCTAATTGCTGGTGGCAAGAGCCATGGATGATGATGGTGATGGCACAGGGGGAGTTTTGGCAGTGTTGACCAGTTGATGTTTTCAAGAGGACACAGGAGGGCCTGTTAGAGCAGAGGGAAAGGCTCCAGAAAGGCAGTGAGGGCTGGTAGGATTTGAACAGCTGGCTCAGCTGCCCAGGGCAGTGGTGGAGTCATCAGCCCTGGCACTGCTCAAAACGTGTGGAGTTGGCACCTGAGGATGGGGTTCAGTGGTGGACATGGGGTTGATGGTTGATGGTTGGACTTCATGACCATGAAGGGCTTTTCTGAGTATTGCTCCTATGATTGGAGCTGCTCAGCCGTTCATCCCTTAACCAACAGCCTTGAACTCTGGGGTGGGTCTCACAGCACAAAACTTGCAGCCTTTGTGATGAAAACACAGATAGTGCACACTGGGAAGAAAAAAAAGGGCTTTTTTCCCCCATTTCTAGGACAAATAAAGCAACATGTCCTCATGTTGTGACCTTCTGCCACAACCAAGAACAGAAGAGCCAAGCAGGTTTCACTCCCAGCTGTAGGTTGTGTCTAGCAGCAGCAGATCTGCAGTCAGCTCCAAATTCACCAGTACCCCCAAGAAACTTGCAGTTGTATGGAATGCTGAAATAGCTGCCACCAAATGTTTGCTCCTATAGAAACACAAAAAACCCACGAAGCTCTGTGTTCAAGTGTCAGTCAGTGTGTGACAGGGTGTGAACTGTTAAAAACAAAGCATGAATTCAACACGTTCCCATTGCTGCACGAATTTCCAACAGGAATCTCCTAGCAGCAAAGAGATTTTCTGCATCTCTCACAGAGTTAGCTTTCAGTGCATGTGAAAGAAGTTTGAGCAGTTAGGAAGTTATAATAGGTGAATTTTTGGTTATACAGTTATAGCGTGTTTGCCAAAGATTTTATTATGAGAAAATGATTTTTCTCATTACTTTATATTTTAAAAAGCTTTTTCAGCATCTCTGTAGTTCTTTGGAAAATATGTAAGGCAGAGAGATACTCGAGTCAATTCTAAATAATTGGGATTTTATACTGTAATTCCATTTGTTTCTGCAAATATTTTAAAATTACGATTCACTGGGGATGAATTTCTACTAACCTGTTTTTTATTATCTCATTTTACACTACACCTTTTTAATATATTTTTAATGTGCTATTAGTCATTGCAATAACTCTTTCTCATTTTTCCCCATTGGCTTCTCAAGCTGCTGTAATACAAAACGATTTTCCTTTCTGTGGGTTCTTTTTTTGGGGGATAATCTTGAGGGATTTGTGCCTGGGAAGGGAACACCAGAAGCAAAGCAAAGGTTTAAAGGTAACAGATCTCCCTGAGTGACAACTCTGCAGTAGTTGTCCCTAATTAAAGCTGAGAAAAATATGGACTTTCCATCAGTGTTGGGTTCACTTGGCTGTTCTCTGGTGAGAGACACGAGGCAGGAGAGGTGAGCAGGAACAAACTGTTCGGAGGAGAGATCCTGAAATTTTCATTCTGTGTTTTGTTGCCCTTGATTGATGGAATTGTGCATGGCTTTGCTGATCAGAGACAGGTGTTCTATAGGCAACTTGCCAAAACCACTCAGGAAAGAGTGGCTGCAATCTCTGAAACACTTGAATTTTAGCTTTGATGTTGGAAGCTTTGGTGATCACGACCCTCATCTTCCCCCACTGTCCTTTCAGTCAAACTAAACTTGCCAAAAGAGGGGGTTTCCCACATTTGGAGACTAATTTAGAAAAAGTAATGTACCATGATCACTATAATGGTGATTAAATGCTCTTTCTGCCTGTCCCTGCCCATGGCAGGGGGTGGAGCTGGGTGATTTTTAAGGTCCTTTCCAACACAGACCATTCCCAGGTTCTGTGATTTTTATGGACTAATTTTTAGTGCTATTCCAAAACACCACTTGGAGATGTTTAAGCTGTTGTTCTGATCACATCAATACTTTATTAAGAATTAAGTGTCTAGTGTTTGTGGGGGGTTTTTTGTTTGGTTTTTTTTTTCTGGGTTTTTGTTGGGATTTTTTTGGTTAAGAAAAAGCCTTCTTAAGGAAAATGTATTTTTATTGAAGTGCAAATGAGAAAATGAAGTTGAAATCCAACTATGTTGTTTTCACTTAAAATTCATCATTACCTTGATCTCTCAAGTCTCCAGCTGATCAGTAAATCTTTTTGAAACCTTCCTGGTTCCTTTCAGCTTAATGGCAAGTTACGATACCCCTCACATGTTCTTGTTCAGAGCTGGTATTTCCTCTGCTTTAGCTGAAGAAGTGGAGATAAGAAATACTCTGTGATCTCTAAAATGCATGTACATTTATTTTATTTTGGTCTTGAGTTCTTTTGGTAACGCAAATGCTAGTTTTTTCATACTTATGCATAATTTATTTATGCATTCAGTGTGTTTATTTACCCTTTCAGTTGACTGTTTAAAGTATTTTAAATAAATAATTTCATTATCTACATGTTGATTTACAGCCCACAACGCTACTGTCTTCCTGTGGGTTGAGCATATTTTAAAAATGGGGAACCATACAAAAGTGAAAAATATTATGAAGTGGTTTAGGACTTTTTTTAGGTCACAATGGGTGTTTAGCAGAGTTGCAAAGATTCCTCTGTTCCCATTTCAAAGCTATATTTAGTTCAAAACTGTCCTTTTTGCTTCTGTTCTGTCTTCATTTGTCAGATAAGAGCTGCTCTGATCACACTCGCTATGAAGGGAAGTTTACAGGATTGTACCTTTATGGAGAAAAAAATATTTGCCCAAGTATCTTTAAACATTGTGCTGTCTGTTCTTAAAATAGGAATCCTTCTTTTCTTTAGCTTCTTCCCTTAGGCAGGAAACACATTGCTATGATAAATATTGTATGGCTTTTAGTGCTAATCATTGTTGATTCATGGCAGAGACGAGCACGTTGTAAAAGGATATCCAGGATGATAATAAACAAAAAGTATTAAAAGGCATCATAAACAAATAAATACTTAAGCAGCTGCTTTTCAGTGCTCCATTAAAGCTGTTATAAATTAGGAATGTGCTTGTGTGTTTTGCCAAGTTCCCACTGCATTCACAGAAAATAACTTATATTGAAAGACAATCTTGCCTGGATGGACCCTGTAAGCCCATCCCTCATTCTGGATGTGCCTGATTTCTGTCATGGATCAAAAGCAGAATTTGGGATAGTTCAGGAGACTGATCAATTATTTGGCATTTCCTTTTTGCACTGAATTTTGTTTTAAGTTGGGGTTTAGCCAGCACCTTTTCAAGGTACCTTCAAAAGACCTTCAAGGTCTTTCCTGAGGGTTCTGTTCCCAGAGGAGCAAAGGCAGGAGTGCCCTGCTCTGACACCAACATCTTTGCCTGCATCACCTGGTTATTTGGCTCTTTGTACTGCTCCAAAGCCGTGCAGAAAACAAAAACTGCTCTAAGAGATGATGATCTTGCCACAAGAAAAATCCACTTTTTACATATCTTGGACCTGTTGTTTATATTTCTCGTGGAATATTTAAGGGAAAAAAAATATTTAGAGGCCATCCACATGCTTTCAATGTCAAACGGCTTTTCATGCAGATTTTGAGATGGAGGAAAGCTTTCTACTTCTATTTGTCCACAGTTTTAGTTTTTTCACACAGCTCACTGGAGCCTGATTCTTAGTCTTCACCATTATTGCAACTTCTTTGAAAGCAGTGGAGCTGGACTGGTCCAAGGCTTAGAGAACATTTTCCCTGCTGATGTGGGTATTTAGTGATCTCCAGGGTCCCTTTTTTCTGTGACTTCAGTGGAATTTAAAAGATGCCGTTGTAAGATTTTAATTGCAGAACCCTCTTGATGGAACTCTTCTTTTGCAATATTTACTTCAGCCTGTTTTCAAAAAGATGCTGTTGATTGACAATCTCTATTCTTTTTGACAGAATGATTTCACCTTATTTCAAGTACAATTTATTACATGGCATTGAAATTATAGCTCTTAAGTTTTTTAGAAACTGACTTGCTGCAGACTTCCAAGTTTGTACAGTTTCTTTATCCCGTAAGGTACTGGGGGTAAAATATTAACTTGTTACATGAGAGGTGAAGTGAAATTCTCTCTGACTCTGGTAATAAATTCTAGAGAAGACCCAGGACAAAGTTTGTGACATTTAAATTGAGGCATAATTTTCATTTACCATTTTTCTGGTGAATACACCTGCCTCACCAGGTACTGGTAAATATTATATCAGTGTTATATCATGCAAAGGGTTATTGCTGTGAGGGGGAGGCACATTTCCTAACCCATTTTATTGTATTTCCTCCCAAAGAGCTGCTGAGAGCAGCTGAATTCCTACCAATGAAAATCTGTTTGGCCCTAAGAGAGAAACCAATGTCTGGCACTTTGATGAGAAGAAGAGAATTAAAAATGCATTTTTTACTAGTTTAGAGGGAAGCCAAGAGTGAAATTATCAGTCACGAGAACAGCTCTTGTTTGTGAGGGTGTGCATACAGTGCCTCTTAAAAGTAAAACCTTCCTATTCCTCTCTAGTTCCTTGCTCTCTTTGCTTTTTCCTCCTCACTTTATTGATCTGAAGCACTTTTGTCTAAATTGATCCCTGAGGTTGTAGATCAGCCCTTAAAAAAAAAAAATCTCCTTGATAAATGGGGAAACCGGGGATATCCTTTACAGCAAGTATTTGGTGAATTTGTCGACTTAGAGCCTGTGCAAAAGTTGTAGAGGTAGAATCAGAACATGATTTTCAAAGGGCTACATTGCACCAGGAGAGTACAGCACCTGCTCCCCTGGTGCTGGGTAACCCAGGGAGCAAGGCAGAGAAGTTGTCTTTTTACCCAGAATTTAACTTTTTAAACCTTTCTGGACAGATTATAGAACGGTGTATTAATTATTGATTTAGAACAGTGTATTATTGATTGATTATTAATTGATTGATTATAGAACAGTGCATTAATTAGAGAAAACTCTGATGGTCTCTCAGGATTAGGAGGTTCTTAAAGGTTGCTTGTTTTTTTTCTTTTAAAGGCAGAATTAAGTTAGACATTTACAAAAAAGTACTTAACAAGAAAGATAATTTTAAAAAATTTCTTTAATGCCGTTCAAGTGCTATATGGAATTTCTCTGCTGTTTTTCTTTAAATCCTGGCTATTTCATGTATATTTTAGATGAAGCCATTGTACCTGCCAGAGATCCATTCCTATTTTCAAGTTGGCATACACTTGAAATATCTTTCTGTCTTCAATTGGCCTTTTAATAAATGTAAGGATTCATTCACAAATAAGGATTGCTGTGATTCATCAGCTTATCTCACTAATGAATGTTTATTGCATTTAACTTCCTGGTGCCTCAGAGGCTGCCTAGGTTGGAGTGATTTGTGCCCCAGACTTTCATCCTGTTGGCAAAGTGAGCTGTGCTCTTGCCACAGGCAATTTCTTCCTTCAAAACTGTACATAAATAAAATATTTGTTCACGCTCCTGTTTGAGAGGAGAGGAAAGTCTTTACCCACTTACGCAGAAAGCGATACCTGCTGCAAAGAGCAAATCCTCATTTTCATATTTAATGAAGCCATAATCAATGGTAATGGCTGAAGATTGCATTAAAGAAATCTTAATGCTCCTCTCAAGGGAAAGTAATTTTACTGGAAACAAGCTAGTTAATCAGCCTCAGAAAAACTCTGTGTGTTTTATTATACAGGCAGCTTTTCCAAGGACGAAGAAGGAAACAACAAAAGCAGGAATCAATTTTCATCTTCAGAAATCTCTCACATTGGGCACTGTAGATTTCCTCTCTCAAACACCCAGTGTGGGTCCTCTTTTTTAAGTTTACAGGCAAAAAAAAGGCTAAAATTTGTAAAAAATTTATTTCTGCCCTCCAGTCTGTACAATTTTCATGCAGATGCAGTTAAATTTCCCTGTTAAATGAGTCGGTAACACAGCTAAACTGGCAGAGTAGCAGGAGAAGCAGCCGGGCAAATATTTTTGTCAGCCCGTGTTACAGATTGACACCAAACTTTTACATGGTGCCCACAGAAAGGTCTGTGCAGGGTGATCTCTTGTGCATCCCCAAATCTTCACTGTGAGGGGGAAACAAAGCCCAGGAACTTGGCAGGAGCTCCAGGCTGGCAGAGCAGGAGCTGCTCCCCTCACAGTGACTGGAGGATTCCTGTCGAGAGGATTGCCTGGATCACAAGCTGGGTAGGGAGAGCCTTGCACCCAAACTCTCTCCTGCCTCTGGATTTGGGCTGCCAGGCCCATCCTCCCTGTGGCACAAACACAATTTATTATCCAACGTGCACCAGCAGCATTCAGGAGTCACCACTGAGATCCCACCACAGGAATGATGGGACTCACAGGATGCTTTGTGCCTGGCTTACAGCTGAAGGGCAGGACACGTCTGCCTAAAGGTTTTGGTACAAACCCCACTTGTACACCAGTACCTGTGATTGGAATGGCCTAGGATTGGGAACAACTTCTGAAAAATTATGTTTTTTACTTTTACAACAGGACTGGAAGCAGGAGACTCCCTTTGGAGCATCAAGCCCTTTTGAAAGGTGCCCTTGAAGTAAGAGATGTTCTGCCCAAAAGCTTTTCTCTTTTCTCAAAGTTATATTTTTCAGTCAAAGTCAGTGCTGGTTTTCTGCAGAGAATATTGGTTTGTTTGCTTTGGAATTCAATGGGAATTTCAGTTCCTGCACATACTATAGAGGCCTCTTAAGGTACAGAGGTTACCTGGCCTTGGGTTCAGAGTTGTTCAGTGAACTGAACCTCTCTGGGACTGGTACCACTGATACTGTCAGAGCAAGGGTTGTTCCAGTGGGATCAGCAGCAACGGAAGGTGTGGAACACCACAAGAGCAGTGGGAAATCCGGGTGTGTGGAGGTTGCTTGTGATGGGCTTTGCTCCTTCCTTTGCTGGGGAAATGTAGACACATTTCACCTTCACCTCTCTGCTCATTCCTGAAAGACCTCTGCTGTTACTTTGACAGAGCTGAGAATCAAGTCCATTTCTTCTGCTTTTGAAAGAAAAGCTGGATCAGCCTTTTCTGTGGATATGCTCAGAACAAGCCTCATTTCTTATACAAGTTTCTTGGAGCATTTTGTGTTATGTATACATAAGGAAAATAGATTGTGTTACAGTTTTGTAATTAAAATGCAGCTGAAAATCATTGATCTGAAAAAAAAAATCCAGTACAGAGAAAAAGGAACATTGCTCCTGGTTTCACGTGGGAGCTGAGAATAAATCACAATCTGTTGGGTGCTGTGGGACTGCCACATTTCTAGATAGTTTCAGGCTATTTATAAATACATTTATAAACATATTAATGGTCAATGCTGCATTCTGTAGAGAGGTGGAAGGAAAATCTGGACTTAATGTTAGAAAGAAAGGTTGTTAGAATTGCCTTTAAAAGGGAACATTAATGTTCCTACATATCTAACATGTAGAGAACAAGAGAGTAAAGGAATAATGATGGAGACTTGGTCTAATTGGTTTTCTGATGCTCTCATTTTTGTGATTCATTTTAAGAAGTCTTTCAAGCTTGTGTGGTTATGAAATAAATGGAACAAATTGGAAATGTGGGAACTAAATAAATAATGATCTGCCCATCATGTTACTATTACTGCTGTCAGTAGTAGTAACATTTATTTAACAATTCTGCATTAATAGGGATGCATGCATAATAAAATGTGTAACAAAATCTAGCCCATCTTTCGAAGAACTTGATCCCATGTCAGAATGTCTGTTAAGGCATCCTCCATTCAGAGAACAATCTGTGCACTTCAGAAGTGTCACTACCCTGGAAATATTCATGGGCAGTACCTGGGAACCAGTTTGCTCACTAATGTGGATCTAAATTTAGGGCCTTAAATTTCCATGGTTACTTAATATCTGAAGAAGGTTGAAGCAATATCCCTTCAGTATATTCAAGGACAGGGAAGATGATGACAGTTTCATTTTATGTTGTTCTTGTGCTGATTTATTTTGATGTCTGTATTTCCTGCTGAAACCTCTGCCTGCATTCTCTGCATGAGTTATAAACAGCAAAATAAGCATTTTTCATTGTGGGCACCTCTCCAGCAGTACAAGAAGGTACCACTGACCAGCTGTGCAGGACATCAGAGCGAGGTGGTTCATAAAGCTGTGACCCTTCACTGACCACCAGAAGGCTGTGCTTTTGCTGCTTTTCCACATTCATATTGTTCGTGTTTTGCTGCATGCATCAAAAGTAAAGCCATCAAAATGTGTGAGGAAATAGCCTCTGAAAATTATGCAAAAAAAGAAATCATTTTGCCTTTCAGAATCACCAGTAATAGTTTTCCTAAACCAAGTTTCCCTGCTCATATTTACATTTAATTTCAGCTGTCTGGGGCACATTTCTGTGGTACTCCCTGCTTCCACCAGAGGAGGGCTTGGGCAGGAGCAGGGGAGCTCTCCTCGCTGCCTGGGGCTGCCTCTGCCCCTCCAGCCCTGGGTTTTTTGGGGTGATGCTGCAGCTGCTGCAGCAGTGAACCTCAGTGGCTTTTTGGTCTGCATCCTTTCCCGTGGTGCTGCCATCCCAAGTGTTCTCCATGGATCAGGGGTCACTCACCTCGCCCCAACCCAAGGTTCTTCAAACAGCCCCTTCCCACACCTCTCCCTGCACTGCCAGCCAGTCAGTGACATGAGGATGATGAGGGAAGGACAAAGGGCATGTCTGGAGTCATTCCCTGGCTGCAGGAGGGATGCTGTGCCTTTGGGAATAGCCCAGACCTGGAGCTCACAACACTGGGCAGGAGACAGGTGGGAAAGAGTTTTGGGATGCAGGACAATTAGGGCAGGAGTTTCTGAGATTTGGGAAGCAGGACCTTTAGGGCAGGAGTTTCTGGGATTTGGGAAACAGGACAATTAGGGCAGGAGTTTCTGGGATTTGGGAAGCAGGACAATTAGGGCAGGAGTTTCTGCGATTTGGGAAACAGGACCATTAGGGCACGAGTTTCTGGGGTTTGGGATCCAGGACAATTAGGGCAGGAGTTCCTGGGATTTGGGAAGCAGGACCTTTAGGGCAGGAGTTTCTGGGATTTGGGAAACAGGACAATTAGGGCAGGAGTTTCTGAGATTTGGGAAGCAGGACCCTTAGGACAGGAGTTTCTAGGAATGTGTTTCACACCCTCACTGCTGCTCAGGTTGGAATTAATTGGCTGCCCACACCTTGTTTTTTTTTTTAATTCCCATTAAAATTCCTCCTGCCTGTCCCACCGAGGACAGAGATTTCCAAGGAGCCACAGCTTCAGCTGCTCTAAACAACATTTTGAGGTGATTTGTCACAAACATGAGCATCCCCCTCCCAGGGAAGCTCTCCGTTGCTGTATTCCAGAGGCATAAATCAGTTACTGATTACATGGATTCTGTTTAAAGGGAGGAATTAAATAGTTTAGTCTTGCGGCAGGATGCCAGGGATATTTGTACTGCAAATCCTCATTTTGTGATTTTAAAAAAGTGCTTCATTACCGAGCGGAGAACTTTTTATACAGCCGTAGGGAATTCACTGATCAGGAAAACATTCCAAAATATCATAAAGGAAAATTAGACTTGTAGGAGATTATGCAAATGAAGCTGTTTTCTTACAGAGGGAGAGGAATCTTTAAATTTTCTTTTGTTTAGGTTTTGTATGTTTGCCCACATGAAACAAATGGGGGAAATCAGAATATTTTGTCTCTAAATTCCAGCGCTGGTTAGTTTTCTGTGCTTACTTCTCTGTTACTATATTTGAGAACTGAAACATTAAATGAAAATTTTGCTTACGATACTTTCTGAACATAAAAATCAATAGCTTACATTTTGTAAATATTTACAGCTGTTTGCCTCACACATTTGTATATTTTTCAAATATTCTAATTGAATAAGCCTGGGAAAGAATCGATACAAGCAGTTTTGTACATTAGAGTTGCACCAATACAACCTCTTTGAGTAACAGATGTATTTATTGTAGTATCACATTTCAGTTTCCAGGGAATTTTAAGAAACTATTTCCAGAGCAGGAGCAGAAATGATGTTTTTTTCCTCGTCTGTAATAATTGTAGTGTAGTTGCCAACACATGTAACTTTTTATTAACACTAATTACTTTTGATGCATGCAGCAAAACATGAACAATATGAATATTATATCTCCATTAACTACTTTTAAAAAGCATGTATGTATTTAATTACTAGAGCTGGCTGAGCAGGTAGGAGATCAGATTTATGGGAAAGGTATTGCCTGCAGCAGGTAAGAGATGATGCTGAGCTTATTTCCTAAGGGCCTCTCCCAGAATTACTTGAGTCAAGCCAAATCAATGTGGGAAATTCAGCAGGTGGATGTGTCAATGAAAAGACACCAAATTTGAAACACATTTGCACTGATATAAATTAAAAATAACTTCATTAAATCTATGTATTTATTAATATTTTCTATATCTATACATTTGTTGTCTGTTATACCAAGTATAAGTTACATAATATGGAAATTAACTCCATTGCATGAATGCAAAATGAAATTACAGCAAAGAAAAATAGAGGCACTCATAATTATATGTATATTAAAATATTTCTCCTTGCTTCGGAGCAGTACATTTCAGTAGATTTCAGGTTTAAGGATGTACTGCCAGCTCTTAAAACATTCATTTGCTTTTATGAGCCTGTATTGCTCCTGTGCCATTATTCATGGAGTCATCCCAGCATCATGAACTCCAAACTTGTCAGAAATTATTTCCAGTACTGCACAGTCTCCACATGCAGGACAGAAGATGAAATGAAAGTGCTTTATAAAGTTTGCCCAGAAAACAGAAACACATCATTTACACTCTGTTTCCATCTAAGTGCCTTATAAATGGTTAACTAGTTTTTGAATAAATCTGTCATAAATGTTTAATTGAGGGGCACTGGGTTGATTTTAATTATGGCTTATAAACATCTGTAGCATGGGTAATTTATAATGCAATTTGTGGATTTGCACATAGATCTCACTGCTTTAGGAACAGGCACAAAAAAAAGAGGATGAAAAATATTCTTAACTGCTTTTTGTGTTAATTTCTTTCCATTTCCTGGACCCTGAGGCCATTTTGCAATGTTTCCACTCAAACCCTGGTACCTGTCACTGGAATGCCTCTTTCCTCTTTGGCTTTCCAGATCTGTCGTGGATCTGTGATTTAAGCTACAGTTTTTCCAGTTTGACACGTAATCCATAGGTACAAATCATTGTGGCTCATTTATAGCTGTCATAGGGGTTTTGGTGTAGATAAACAGCCATAAAGAAATTATAATGTAAAGATATCAAATTTGATGCATTGGGGGATTTTAAATATTTTTTTTTCTTTTTTTTCTTTAGTGGATATTAAGTTTGGGATGGGATTTGGAAGTCACTGGTCTTGCCAAAAGTCAAGGAATTTATAATATAGCTCTAGTGGCATGTCTGTGATCCTCAACCCTTTGTTTGTATAAATATCATGTGTAACAATTTATCAATGATCTCATCTAATGATGAAGGGGCAGGCATGGACATTAGCAAACACCTCAGAGACAAAAACTCTGACTCCATTTCTGACCTTGTTGATTGCTGGGGAGATTTACAGCTCACACCCCTAGAAAGCAGGATTTCATGTAAGTTACTGGGAAAACAAACAAATAAATCACAGGGGTTTGAAGTAAAATATTTCTCACTTGATTATTTAACTGAAGTTTTGCATGGAAGAAATCCACTCAAGCTCTCAGGGATTGTACCCTGAAGGTTGAATTTTCATTCTTCCACGCATTGAAGCAGGGCTCCACTCAAAATTACAAAAGAACTGGGTCTGGAGGGAAACTCAATGAAATGGGTTTGACAAAATTACAGATTGCCTTTGAACTTTGTGTTGTATTGGTATGGATATTTTCAGCACTGGAAACTGGGAGGGCAAATGCCAACAGAGAACCCAAGGCAGGACCACCTGTGTCTGCTCCCAAGTCCTGTTTGCCTTCCTTTACTTCCAACAGGGAAAGCGGGTGGGTGGAATGGACCAGCCTGTGGTGGCTCCACCCAGGGCATCCCTTACATGGGCCAGACCCACCCTCTCCCCAAGAGACAAGATTGCATTGAACCCCTGAGCTGAAAACTTGAATTTTAAGTGTGTTCAGGCTGAGGGTCGTGGAAAAGTACCCAGTGGAAAAGCAAATGCTTGAAAATTGGAAATCTCTTTCTGGGTCTCCTTTCCTAGGATGATTTGGCACTGACTGATGTTTGTTTTCTTTTTGCCCAAGAAGGAATATGTGCATTTATAAAGCAGAAATGTATTAAATTAAAGTATAAATGTACTTGAGCAAGAGTCTGACTTAATGACACCATATTTGCACACAGCTCCACAAATCTTTATGATCTCTAAGTACCCAACTGCTGGCAGTGATCTATCGTGACCTGTTCTGTGCTTAATTATTAATTTTACATTAAGGAGTTCCATAGTCAATATTTAGATGGTTTATGACGTACAGAAGCCTTTCCATGCTCATATTTTCTTTGCAGGGACATAATGTAGCCCTTTCAGTGCTAAATCAATTACACACAGAGTTAAAACGTCTTGATTTGTTGTTTAAGGTCTCTTCCCAACATGATGCATCAATTCTAAGGGAATAAAACCAGGGATATCTTGGCCTGCTTTTAACCCTTGCAGGCTCCACTCAGCAGGGGTCAGGTGCCAGTTCAGGCTTTGCAGCACAAAGATTCCTTCAGCCCCAAGCAGCCATGAGAAGGGGACAAAAATGGTCCTGGAGTCTGTGGCACCAGAACAAAAGTACAGGAGAACCCTTTTATTCTAACCCGACTTTCCATCACCTGTAGTAATGGGCAGAATTAATAGATAATTAAAAACACGTCTTTAAGTGGCCTGGAGTTTGGTGTCTTCTCAGAGTTAGATTTCACCCAGGATTAACCACTTCTAAAGATGCTTTATCTCACCTTTCCTAAATTTTTATGTTAGAATGGGATGAACTTCACCCAAAATTGCCAGTCCCTCTTTAGTGACCATAAAAAAAAACCCTAAAATACTGGATATCTGACCCTAAGGTGTTTGTAACTGGGTGAAATTAATCACACTTGCTGAACTAAGTGATTTAATTAATGACTTAATTCAGGAGAAAATATCAAGATCCCTACTGAAAATATATATCACACACCCCAAATTGTATTCTTGTTACAAAAATGGATAGTTTTGAACCCTGTGATTTATACAAGATAGTTTCAAAGGCCTGTTTTAAAACCACACTCTTGCAGCATCTGAATAATTTTTTAAATCTGGCTGTCAGTGGCTTTAAAATTATAATTTAACCAAAAAATCATTTGAAGAGGGGCTGCAAAGATTTCTATGTATCTGCAGATACTTCAGTCTCAAGATGGGGAAAAAGGCAGAAAACAATTCCATCTTCTGTTATTCCACATTGCTCTTAGGGAATGAGCTGTGTGGACTTGATTTAAGGGCTGACCCATTTGAAGTGCAGGTTTCCAGAATAGCTGATGGTGTTTATCCTTCCTCCTGTGGGCTCCTTTACAGTGGGGAGCTGTTGAACTGGGTTCATATAAATGCATGGGGGAAGGATGAATCCTTCCTAAGGATATCTTCCCAAGACATGCCTTATGATCCTCACTAAGGCTTCGTTCCATGCTTACTCTGAGTCCTTAAAATCAAATATTCCACTTCTGTTCGTAGTTTTAACAGGAATGACTGCATCTGTGAGATGATTTATCCAGAAAAGTGCAATGGACTTAATGCAATTCCCTGAATGAAGAACAGGGAGTAGTTGCCCAGTTTATTTATTGGATCCAGCAGTGAAGTCCATTATGAAATATTGCTCAGGCAAGGTGAATTTAAATAAGTTCAACAGGGCAGACACTACGAGACCAACCAAATTTATCCGGGATTTCAGCTGCAGAAGGGGGGGAAGAAAAACAAAACTCACCTAAAAAGATCTTGTATTATGCTGGAAACACTTATCCCTCAGATAAAAACTCTCAGATGTTTAATAGATCAAATGGCTGGGACTTGACGATGAAATCAATACAAAGATGAAATAATCCATCAGAATTAAGTGTGTGCCCTGGTTCCTGCAGAGGAAGATAGAAGCCATGTGAGATGATTTGCCTCCTCATTAGGACATCTGATTCTTCTTTCATTAGCACTGCTTTTGTAATATTGAAGCACCCTCAGCTTATCTGGGTTAATTCTGGATTGATGAAGGTGCTGAGAGTCCCAGTGACAGACTCAGGGCTATCAGGGCTGGGTGTCTCAGTTCTATCCCCACTTTGTCATTTGAGATTAAAGCACAGCCAGTTCATATTAGTTAACAGGCAAAGAGAAAAGAGGAGAACTTCCCAGGTGCAGTAATTGCTGAAGTCTGTGGTGCTGTATATTCATAACCCCACATCCATGTGAAAAATTGGATACTTGTGTAAATTGCTGGTAGAAAGAGGGGAAAGGGTCCAATGGAGAAGAGGCACTATATATATATATTATATAGAGAGAGGCACAGATCATCCTTTTGTTTTCTCTTTCATTTCATGTATATTGAAGTGAGAAATTAGGGAGGTAAAAAGGGAATAAAGGCAATGTAGGGCTGTGTATACCTAATACAGACCTTCAAGGTCAATCCTGTATTCCACAGCCTCACCTAAGATAAATCTTTGCTTTAGTAGTGCCGGGCTGAATCAACAGAAATTCTGGCCCACTGTCTCAAAAAACATTTCCAATCAGGGAAGATTGACCTTGCACTAAGAGATCTTTTTAAAACATAATATTATTACTTTTTAATCAGGAAGGATGCCAGGGTACCTTACTTGGACATAGAAGAACAGTGCAAAGTGATTTCTGTGAAGTAATGACGTGTTTTTGATTAAAGCCCACTGAGACAGGGGAGTGTAATTGCTGCCTTTCTTGTATTTGTAAGAAGTCAGTCAATTCTTTTACGAAAGTAGGTAATTTATGGAATGAGATCTTCCATCTGTGAGTGTGGCCCTGATCAAAAGATTATTGAAATCTGTGAAAATGTTCCCTTCTTAGAAAAATCTCTCCATTCTGTTGTTTTTCTGGAACAAATGCAGAATATGCACACAGAGTGTAGCCTGGACTTCTTATTACCCAGTTCTCACTGACTGTAATTTTTAGTGTTTTAAAAAAATAAGCACTTAGTGTCCATACATTGCACTGTTATATTTTGGGGTTTTTTTCCAATTTGGAATAATTTGCTGTTGGAATGAAAGGAAAAATACTTTTTCTCATTTTCATTATCAAGCATTACTCGATTTTAATATACTCCTGATTTAAAACACACTGCTGTTCCCTCCCTAGCAGTGCCCCAAGGTTCCTTTGCAAAGGACACTGGTGCTGAGAAAGGGTTGTGGGATAAGACATACCCAGGCTGTTCACCAAGAACTGGGAAGTGCAGTTTGGTCTCCAAATCCAGAGGTTTTTCCTGGCTTGATGGATGTGAACTGGGCTCCCAGTGATCAGCAGTGCTTTGTTTAATCAGAGCTAAGAGAAGGGTCTGTGCTTGGTTCTGTTGCCATTCCTGTAAATACTCAGAATTGTAATTCTGCTTGGCAGGCCTGGATGGAGACAAGATGAAGGTGGCTTTGAGGTGAAAGATGGTCAGTTCTCTCCCAGAAGTTCAGAATGCAAATAATTGTCAATCCTTTTTTACTAACCTAAGTGAAGTCTCTGAAACCTCTGTTTTCTTTTCTACATTTATCTTGATTAAGAATGTCACCTGCTTAGAGGTTGGGAGAAACTGGATATTAGCTTCTTTTTTGGGGGAGAAAGTTAATGACTAGTCTAATTTCTTCCTGGTTTATTTTTTGCCATGAAGTTTAGGGGAAGCTTTCTACCACATTCAAGAAGTAATTTCTCACGGGTATTTCTGGATATGAAATTTACATCCAGCCTTATTTATTTGTATGGCTTTAAAAATTGCTGTCTATTAACAATTTGCATTGCTCTGGCCAGAACTCTACCACCCAGATAAACAGGGAAGGGTAAAGAATGGGAAACTGTTAAGGAAAAAGTGAAGAAAAGCTAAAAGAAAACATTTGGATTATAAAATAGAAATAAGTGCAGAATATATATTTTTAGTAAGCTCTCTGCTCGCCCTTGACTATAAAGTTTGCATCTGCATTTAAACACCTTGCATACGTCTGAAATCAAATTTGAATGATTGCAGGCAATTCCAATTTTCCGTGGGACCTGGGAAAACAGCACGGAGCATCACATGGGTTGTAAGCAGCTCTGACAAAAAGCTTCAGCTGCCAGGCAGTTCAGAGCGAGGGCTCAGTGCCTGAGCAGGGCACTTTGGGCAGGAGCTGTCGAGTCGTGGCCTTTTTACCTCTGGGTGTTTTCTAAAGGCAGAGGGAAGAGCTCAGCACCCTCCACCCTCCCCTGCTGCAGCTGGAGGTCAGCTGGCATTGACCAAACTCCTCTTGGGATTTGGGCTGTGCTGTTGGCCAAATAAATGCTCTTGTGGTGATCAGTTCCACTGGGGTTCTGGAAATTTCTGCAGCCCACCTGTCAGCAAAGAAGCCAATATGCTTGTGTGTCTTTTTTTTGAGACTTGTCCCGCCTTGTTTTTAGGGGGTTGATTTCAATGATGTTGAAATGTCTCATCTTGCCTCTATTTGTGGTGATTTTCCTGATTGATTTCTAGGGCTAGTCGAACTCCAGAGAGAATGTGGGCCCTTTGTGTTTCCCATGCCTGGGGCTGAATCTTGCTCTTTGTGTGTTGAATAGATATCCTTTCACTCATAAATCACTGCTCTGTCATGTTCGCCTGCTGCGAGATGTTCAATGCATATCATCATTTACATTAAACCATTTACTTCAAGGGAATGTGTTATATTGCTTTATGAATTATGTGATCTGACATATAAGATTATGTTATGAATTGGCACTTAGAATATTAGAACAGTGGGACGTTTTATAGCTTATGGTCATGATCCAAGAAGTAATTCATGTCTTTTCTTAATAAACTTTGCTGGTCAAAAGGGAAACAGACATGAGAGCGTGACATTTTTACTTAGGGAGAATCCTGGTTAAGGAAAAATCTTCGGTGATTTGCTTAAACCTGCAGCCTGTTTATAACTGGAGGAAGAATAAGTTTTTTTTTTTCAGCTGCATCTCCATTGTCCTAAGCCCTCTTTTACTAAGCTTGCAATAGATAGTCCATCTGGAGAGACTGTAAATGCACAAGTGTTAAGGATTCCCCTTGCCTGGGTAAGGAAGGATGGTTTGCTGCAGGGGGAACAGCGATGGGTAGAACTGGGGGAACTGTTGAGGGGAAGGCAGAGCTGTGGTAGGTCTGTTTTTGTGATCCCTCTAAAAGACATCATCTTATCTATTCAGGGGATGAACTTTTGGACAGTTCCAGGTAGGAAATTAGACTTCATTGATTTTACTCCTCGTACAAATACCTGTTTCATGCTATCTGTAGTCTAGAAGACAAAATTCTTCATGCATTTGTTTTAATTGTTTTTTCCTTTGTGTGTGGGAAGATGCAGAGTCTAAAATGTGAGTTATCTTGTTTGGGGATCATGAGTCTTGTACAACACAAAATCTGTGAAGGGGATCTTGGTGTTCTGAAAGAATAAATTACATTCTTCACAATTTCTTGTATCTGCACAAAATTTCAGTATGAATATGCTACCACAAAATGCCATAAGCTGGTGTGTGCAGACAATAAACACAATTTGGGAATCCTTGGTGGGGCTAACAATTTTCCATGTTTTCACCCCCCAATTTTACCCTAAAGAAGGAAACATCCCCAGCACTGCAGACAAAATACAGCACACCAAGGTAAGATCCATGTCACATAACTCCAGCTAATGCAAATTCCCTTACTGACATTTCATAGATCAATGTCTGGCCCGGAGCAGAGGATACCTGAAGGCTCTTCACATTGTTCTCACAGTGTGACAGTGGCTGTGGTGTGGCTGTGTATAAGTCATGTTCCAAACATCCCAGGAGTGAATAATTCATTCTGCCAAAACAACTGTGCTGCTCATGGGAAAAGAAGGTTAAATACCAGCATTGCTAAAGGTTGACCTGCCCATACATCTTCTCTTTTCTGTCATAACATTCAGCTGGGAATGCCCCATTATTTCTTACTCAATTTATATGCTTCTGACTGCATTAGCTCTCCACAGACAGTAACAGCTCTTGACAGTTCTTCATCTCTATTTAATATTACTGAAGTTTCTTTTGTGTACTGGGAGAAGTTTGTTTGTTATTCATGCCAGAGCTGACAGTTCACCAGTTCACCCTTCCAGTCCTGCTGGCTGCAGTTTCCCAGAGTCCTGCTCAGTGATACCATCTCATCCAGAGCTCAAAAGGACCTGCCACACATCTGAATAGAGAATGTGAGGAAGCCCTAAAGGGTAGAAAATTATTGCCTTGTACAAATATAAGATATGCTCAAAGCCTGAACTCAGTAATTCTTAGTAAATGTCATCTTTATTGAGCAAGGCCTTCAAGTTTTTAATGATACACATAATTGCAATTCAAATGCCTTTGATTGGAACCATAATAGACCTTTCTTCTTGTATTTGTTTTGCTCCCTGGGGCCTTTTCTCTTAAAGTACAAAATGATAATCAAACATGTAATTAGTTATTATGAGAACATAGTCAGGAGGGCTTCCTGCTTTGTTCCAGTTTCTGAAAGTTGGGCTCTAGAAATATAGGTAACCCTCTTGATTTCTTCCTTCTTCATCCCATTTTTCACTCCTCCATGGATCTTTGTGTGTCACTTGCACAACGAAGAAGTTGCTGATTTTGCAGACATTCCTTCCCCAGCCTGATAAGTTTATATATATTGTTTAACATGATAATGCAGCAAGCTGTTGTTTTGTGGTTTGGAAGCCAGCTGCATTTGATTGATGCCAGGAATGGAAGTATTTGCAAAACGACGCTGAATTAGACGTAGTCAGTTTATGGGCCTGGGGAAATGAATCTTTTATGAAGAATAAAAGTTTATGATGAAGGAGAAATACTGAAGAAGTGTACATCTTGAATGAAGCTCTTTTGGACTGGATGCCTGTTGCAGAGCCTTTCAAAACATACATTTGGGCCGCTATACTTTTGAGAAGGAGGTCTCTATATAAACATTATCCTTTGTGGTGCTCCAATCCCAATTTGTCATTTGTCTTCTCTCTCTGGACACCTTAATTAGGATAGGGATTTTTTTTCGCTGGAATGTAGCTATTAGACTTCTCCAAATGGTTCCAGGTGTATGTTTTAACTGCTGGGTTAAAGCTCTTGTGATTTTTGAGGCATCAGCCAAAACATGAAGCACATACGGGTGTAGTTTTCTGTATTGATTCCCAAACAAAAACCAGACACAACCTGTACTAATACATAAAAACATCTAAAGACAACCTCACATTTTTGTGCATTTTTACACATAATAAGAACTTGTGAGAATAGAATAACTTTAAAATTAAATTTAAATGCCACTTTGATGGTAGCCAGAAACAAATACCACAAAACTTTTGAGAGTAGAAGCATAAAAAAAAAAGATGTATGAAATTCTCTCCAGCTTTCCTCCTGGAGCTGGCATCTCTGTGCAAAATGAATGTAAAATTCTGCTCCTCTGAGAAGCTGGAATTCTTATCTGTATGCACCAAAGGAATGATTGCAGGGAACAAGATAATGTCTAGTGAGTTGAAAGGTTAAAGAACTGCAGCTGGCAAATCAGAATCAGATTCAGCCATTGTGTTAAGCCAGTTCTATGCCAGAGTAACGAGAGATTAGGGGATTTAAAGCAGATCTTAAAACTTACATGTGCCTTTCGCTGTTTTATCATCAGAAATATTTCAGTAGAACAACTGTATAAATAGGATTTCTACTTTAATATATATTGTAATAAGCTTCTAAATCTCTGCTGAGCATCAACTCATCTAATAGATTAATAATAATAGCATCTGTGTATTCATTCAAAATGTTGTCTACTGTACTTGAGTATGGCACCTTATTAAAGTGCATTCTTCAGGAAATCTTCAGGAAACCTATTTGATTTCACATGAGCTTGGGCACTATTTAAGATCTCTTGAAGATTTGCCTTAGTATTTATTTCAGTGAAACCTTGTGATTGGGAGACCCTTGTGAAATATGTTATCTAACATTGATATAAAAAAATCTTCTCAAAAATGTGACAAATTTCTAAAACCAGCACATTGTGCTATACTTGTGAAAAGAGGGTGAATCTTAATTCTTCAAAAAAGAAAGCAGTTCTTTTTTTCCTTTTCATCTGAATCAATCTCACACAAAGTAGGTGAAAATATCAGGGCTGGGATCATCTTGTAACACTGGAAAACATGGCATGGTATCCAGTGGTAAGCTTCTTTCTGAGCTGTCTGACCTTTAATCACTGCTGAATAAAACCAACATGCTGTCAGGTCTCTGTTATTTTTCTCAAGGGGGTAACTCTGCCCAAAGTAGCAATGAAATAAAACCTTTGAGAGCTTATATTCAAGGTCACTACAAGAAGAGGCAACGCTTTGTACTCTGGGAACTACAACAAAAGGGGAAATAAAAAAGAAGATCTTATGTACCTAAACAAGCCAGCTGAGTTGGTTTAACAGTGAACAGGCAGTTGTTATGTCGGTCCATACATGTCACAGGGTTTGTTTTTATTTTTACCACAGTATTTCATTTTTATTTGATTTTTTAAATCCAAGACCTTCAGAAAAAAAATAAACTCACTGTACATGAATGATACATATTTCTGTTATTGAGGCACCAGCAATCTAATGTCTTAGGCCTTGTCTGTATCAGGTTTTAACCTCTTGTAGTCATTTTGCCACAGAAGTCTCTGTGAGTACTGAAAACAGATCCTATGGTCTTACAGATCTATGAAAATACTGTCTTTAAAATATGTTGATCATGATAGTTTAAAATAATACTTGGCCAGTCTGTGGGGAAAAGAAAGGGTGAGTTCCCACAGAGGGATTAATCTGTAATGAAGAATTATGGCTCACTCTGACACTCTGATTCACACATGAGATAATGGTGTCAGTGCAAAGTTACTTCAATGGAAGTGGTGTAGACCATGGAATCCGATAAATTGCTTCAGCTGGGATTTTTAACCCAAAGACTGGATCCTTTCCTGGATTCCTTACTTTATAGTTGCTAATATCTCACACTGATCTGTTGCTTAATGTTACATATTGAAATTAATTTCTTGATTTGATCATGGCTTTTTTGTTATTTGGTAGAATTTCATTCTGTCTTCATCTCAATATTGCCAGAAACATTTAATCTTGCTGTGAGCATGTATTATTTAGTTAGATTGCTTTTCAAACTAATGCTTACCTTTGCAATTATAGATGAGCTGATGAAGAATTCATCAGCTCTAGGGGTGAGGATGTCACAGTTCAGCCCAGGTGTCTCATTATACCCTTTCTTTGTTTCTCAGTGCACTGTACAAAGGTGATAAAACGCTGACAGAATTTTGCAGGCTGTGTCAGCCTCTGGCCTGCCTGTCTCGGGGAGAGGAAAATCCTTGATCCAGGGATGCAGGATGTGCTCCCCTCCTAAGCATGGGACTGGCAGCTGCTCACTCCTCTCTCTGTTAACTGTGATGGAGAAGCAGAGGGAGGTTTTTCCTCTGTACAGCATGTAGGAATCTGTGCAGGGAACTGCATTTCCCTTATTGCACTCTGCAGCAGAACTGTGTGCTCAGGGAATTTCCTGTACGGGAAGGACAGTGAGGCAATAGATGGGGACTTATTGATGGTCATAAAATGAACTCATAAATTTGTACAAATTGAAGTTAGAACAATGTAGGCTTTAATAATTACAACATTTCTTATTGGCAGAAATTACATCCGATACATTTTGAACTGCAACACTTTACCATGCAAATAGAGACCTTCCTGCTATTTCAGTAGTGTTGTTTTCATTGTAGCCATCTGTGGACTTTCTGCCTGCAGAATTTCAAGTGGAAGAGATACACCTGTAGTTCATGTAGAGAAATGCAATTACTGTGGATGTCTTCAAAGCACAGAGACAGGGAATTTGTGTTAGAGCACAGGAGTCTTCTTGGCTGAGTAATGATAAAACGAACACAAGCACAACCTAAATATCAGGTGGAAGTGATACTATGTTGATGATACCTCATCAACACCACTGAGTAATGGTGCTGATGTTTGCAGATATCACCCCCTGGCTGTGCAGGTAGCCCAGTTTGGGAGGTTTTTTTGCTCAGTGCCTGCTGTGTTTCCCCTTTCCCCAGGAACCACCGTGATGCGCATGGCCGCGTTTGACGCCGACGACGCCAGCACGGACAACGCCCTCCTGCGCTACAACATCCTCAGGCAGACCCCCACCAAACCCTCCCCAAACATGTTCTACATCGACCCAGAGAAGGGAGACATTGTCACCGTGGTGTCCCCTGCGCTGCTGGACAGGGAGGTAAGGGAGCTCTTTCCCATCTCCAGTCTCACGTTTTAATGGTCGTGCTTCAAATCTTCTTCTGGGGCTCCAAGAAGGTTCTTCTGAACCTTCCTCTGAAGAGGTTCTGAGTGTTGTTGTTGTGTGGGGATCCACATGCTCATTTTGGGGAGTCTTTTAAGAGTTTTGTTTATTTTTCACTTGGATCTAAGAAGTTCTAAGCCCTGATCAGTGTTTGTAAATCTGGTAGTTCATAATTTCTGTGCAAGACTGTGGGAAGTGGATTTGTAGAGGATTCTCAAAGCCTGGCAGAAGGCTTACATAGTCCTGTGCATCTGTGTGCAAGCTCTGAGAGAAAATATCTCAGACTTAGATGGGCCATGGAATAGGACAGACATTGTTGAGAGAGAAATTGAACTAAAACCAAGTTTCATGTGATGCCCTTGTAAATAGACTAGGTATTTTGGAGAAATACAATTATGAAAGAAGTATTTTTGTAGGACCTACATGGGGTATTTTTAGATGACTGTTAAAAGCATTAGTAGCATTGTGTGGCAAAAGCTGATGGGCCAAAAAACTCTTATAATGTGTTGTAATTAGGAAATAGTTTGGCTGCTGATTGTGATGGTGTGAATTGTAACATCTGCATCGTCTCACCCTTCACGTGAGACTGAAAATGGAATAAAAGTCTTTAAAACTGCTCTCAGGAGCCCCGTCTCTGGGTCAGAAAAAGGGTTTATCTGGCACATTTAGTGTTGTGTGGCGAGAGGGAAGATCTCAGGATTAAGTGGAATTCAACTTAGAGTTAGTAATTGACACCCAGAGCTAATTGCATATATAGCTCACTCTGAGATTATTAGTTTAGTGCTCCATATCTTTCCTAGAGTACTTTTATGAGTGGACTTAATGAACTAATTAACTTGGTAACCCATAGCCAAAAAAAGAAAATACAAAAAAGGAAAAAGGGGTAGGAAAGGAACAGGTAATCCTCAGGTGGCTTTAAGGTGAATTGCCATAGTGCCAAAATCTATGCTTATAACAGATCATTAACACTGTAAGAGCATAAATTGATGGCAAAGAAAGCTTAGGTGTGATCATTTAATGTTCAGAAAATCATAAAGTGGAGGCAATCATTTAATCCAAAGGGTTAGACACCAGAATATATAAAATCTTGGCACCAAAAAGAGTTACAATAAATCACAATTTCCTTTGATGAAGTAGCCTTGAGTGCTCTTGGATTCCTGGAAACATCCAAATTCTGTTCTTGCAGGATGTTTCAGGCGTGTGCTGAGTCACTGAGCTTGTCTTCTAAGTTGATTAGACTCAGGACTGTCCAATGTTCTCAATATTCAGCACATTATTTCTCATTTTACCAGGTGAAAATGCTGCCCACACACTTCCCTTTCTGGGTGGGTAGATTTTTCTACAGGTTTTCCAACAGCAAGCATTTCATGGGTAAATCAGGCAGAAACCAGACACACAGTGCAATAAAACTAAGGTCTGGGCCTGTAAGTCTGTGTTTTTAAGTTTAAAGAGATTCTAATTTTATTCCTATTTGGGTGGCTGGCCACAGAATGGTGCCCAAGTTAAAGTTTACAAAATCACTACCTCTTGTCCCCTCAAATTTCCCTTCCAAATTCATTGTTTCAATTCAAAAGCTTTTCACTGTTTTCTAAAGACAGTTTTAGGTATTTTTTATTCCTCATAGGTAACCATTCCCCAGATTAAACCAATTTACTCAAAATTAGAAAATCAATGGAAGGGAATGAACATGGCTGCTTTTCTCAGTGCCTTCCACAGGTCACTGGTGATTCACGAAATGATGATGCTGTCTCCATGCAGGAGCCCTGGCCTCAGTCAAGTGGCTGTTATGGCTGGGTAGAATATCCTGAGAGCCAAATTCCTCATGATTTGTAGCAGTAATCCATTCCATACCTTTGCTTTGAAGGTGATATGACAAGCTGATATCTGAAATTCCAGAGGAATTCTTGTTGTTCCAAATATCTGAGTGGTTTACAAGCCAAAACGTAGGGCTGTGTACAATTTTAACACTAAAATTAAGGATTATCTGCAGTTAAAATCCAGTCTCGTGTTGTGTTGCCACAGGAAAGGATTGGGGAAAATGATATTTTCTGTTTGTTCACGAGATGCTCTGTGCTGTCATCTTTGTGGGTTCAGCTCTTCCCCTTCCTGCCCATGTCTTGAGTAGAAACTGGTGGTCAGGCCTCCTTTTTCCTATCTGTGGAGTTGCCATTCATGGCTAAAGATGTATAAATTCTATTTTTAACCATAATTGCAGCTTTTAGCCAAGCTGCCTAATGATTTTCTTCTGAAAAAAAAAGAAATCTGGGTACCAATTTAATATTGATGTTACATAAACAACTCCTATGTATTTCTGTGTGGCTCATGAAATTGAATTATTATAAAAAATTGCCTGTGTGAGGTGGGGACAGAGGGGAGTAAAACGTGGAGGAGGAAATGTCTGAGTAGTTTAGGAGGAAGAAATGTCTGACTGGATTCCTGCTTGGGGAATAAGATGTCTACACATCACCAGGATTGATTTGAATAGGTGGTTTTCTGGAAAGGTGTTGGGCTGGAGGGGGCACCTTGTGCAACTCCTCTGCAGGATAACTGCTGGTATTAATGCCTGATTATTTGGAATGTGTGTAAACCTTAAATGTTTTGGCTCCTTGGCACAATCCTGAATGAAATGTGTTGTAGAAACACGGGAGGAAGAAGTGTTCTTTCCCCTGAAAGCCTTGCTAGGAGGTGTGAAACACCAGAGGACACAAACTGGAGACTGGGGACAAAACCCTCATGAAGGAGAATTTGTGAGACAGGGGTGGTTTTATCTCAGCAATTCTTATCTTGCTTTCCTTGGCATCTCAGAGGACAATGTGCTATAGTAGACACAGAGAGGAGGCAGCAAACCCTTCCATCAGGTTTCCCACTGCTTGGAGAAGAGAATGGATGTGGAGAGCAGCCCAGCTGGACCTGTTTGGTGCCTGGGATTTGAGTCAGCAGCATTTGCAGGTGTAGCTCATAAAGATAGACATATTCTTTGTATAAGGGGTGAGGGGAAAATGAGATTGTGCTGGAGAATTCCACGGTCCAGACACTGCAAAAACTGGTCCTGGTGAATCTGATTATTCGTGATTTCCAGTCCAAACCTGCAGCTTCTCCTAAGTTTTACTTAAAGCTTTAACTGGGTCAACAACTGCCTGTGATTGCAGGTGTGCTCTGTAAAACTGCAGCAGCCCTGGCCACCAATTAAGAAGCTGAATTAAAGTAGAAAATTCTCTAGGATGGACATGGAGAGAACCATTTTTCATTGTTAAAGTGTATATGCACTAGATGTTTATATGAACTCTTTCAAGGCATGTTAAAATACTCACTAAAATTACTCCTATTTTCCTTCTCTCTGTAAGATTTCCCACTGCTTGGTCCTTGATGCTTTTGGGAAACCCTCCACTGCATTTAAGAAAAATTAGCTGGATATAAATTGCTTGAGAGGTGGTTTTGGTCTTTTTTTTTCTTTCTTTTTCTTTTTTATTTTTTTAAGTATGAGTTATTTCCTGTTTGTGCAGCAGAGGGAACAGGAGACTGGAGGTTTTGCCCAGTGAGAGACACTGAGATGTGAACACAGAAAACATCTGGCAGGTTTTGCCCATACTGGACAGTCCATATTGTCTCTCCAAGCTTCAGCATTTTTAGGAAAGGAGCAATGGCATAGCCTAGAAATTCTTGTTCCAAAGCAAAGAATCAAAATACAGGCATTTACATGAAAATTACGTAAAGTTTGGGCATGTAGAGAGCTCAGTTTTTAATCCAATGATATGTGTAGGAGAATCTTAGTATGCATTCATAAACATCACTTAGAGATGAAAATGAAAGAATATTTTTATTTCTAAAGAATAATCATGAAACAAAAGATTATTTCTAAGTAGACACTTAAAACAAAATTTAAGATGAGAAATGAAAGAATTAACTTTTCCTGGTCAACTCCATCTGTGCATCTTTGATATGCAGGATCAGTTCAAAGTGAAATTTGTTGGTTTTTTTTTTAATTCCTACAAGTCTTCAAAATTTCTTTTTCTGTGTCTCTCATTTATTAAGTCTGTTTCTGAGTGGGGAGTTTGGAGATGGGGCTGCTCCCTGTTAGGCACTGCCTGGGTGTGTGATGGGGCAGGGATGGGTGATGGAGCTGCTTTGGAGCTGTTTCCATAGCGGAGGATCACCTAGACAAAGCCCTTCTGTCCTTTTGTGTGCACAAAAAGGGTGTGAGGAGCCCCCCAGGCTCCCTCCAGCAGCCTGCTAAGGGATGGGAATGCTCCCTGCCTCCAAGGAAACAGCACGCTGCAGGATTTGTATTTATACACCAGCAGATTTTTATTTATAAATTTTTTTAGATTCAAAATTGTTTCCAAAAGTGCATGATCCTGGGGGTTTAAAGCAAAACTCAGGTAATTTCTCAAAGAACATCCATTTTCATTTTCAGAAGGCAGGTAAGGACACATTTTTGAAGATTAATGTGGGTTGTTTTTGTTGGGTTTTTTTCTTTTCCTTGTGGGAGTTAGGCATCCTTGAATGTGTCAGTAATAAAGATTGAAGAGTGTTAGGGGGCAAATTATACCTCCAGGTATCCATTGGAGAATACATTTTGATTCATAAATTCAGAGGAGAAGGATGCCCTCCATCAAAGTATATGGTCTGAATGACACAAAATAGAGCACAACAGGGAAAGAGAGTAAAAAAGCAAGAAAAACAGGGGGAAGGGAAGAAGTTGGAAAGAAACCTTGAGGAAATGTCCTAAATTTCAGGGATGGAGACTCCAGTTCAAAGTGACACTTCCCTGCAGTGAGAGGAAAATAATGTTCCTTGTGCATAAGTGAAGAAAACACTTGTGGTCTTGTAGGATCAACTCTGAAATCTCCTTTAAAGGTCAGGAATTGGGTGTTCTGCTTGCCCACAGTGCTGCTCTGCCAGAGTTACTGACCCTTCTGCTCTACAGGAAAGTAACTGTGATTGAATAAACTTCATGATTAAAGTACTAAAAGAAAGCTGTCACCACGGTTACTTAAGTGAAATATTTTCTTCTCACAGTTTGAGAAGTAACTTGCTTTTGATAGGAACTGCTGTGCTTAATTTGAGTTCAAGTTAACAAATGGCTGGCTGCACACTGATCTGTGTGCTGGCACACGTGTTTTCAAACACCTCAAGGAAACCAGTTCAAGTCTTCTGTGGTTGTGAGGGACCCTGGGCTAGACTGGGGTGAGAGAAATGTGTGTTCTCACACTGGTGGGTTTCCACAAGCTCAGGAAGCAGCTGCTGTGTTCTGTGACCATTTGAACCAATCTTGGTGCATCAATCTGCCATCTTTGAATCACAAATACTTTTTCCTCTCTTTATGGCTTGGGAAAATGGAGCTGAAAACATTATGCCATAAGCTGTGAGGAACCTGGAGCTACACAGCGCTCCAAGTTTGGTGTGAGCTGCTCACAACAACAGAGGTGGTTTGTGTGGTCTCGGGGTCACCAGTTATGGTTGTGATGCAAGCAGTGAAAACAGGATTCAGATTTCAGTATCAGAAGGCTTAAAGATTTATTAGAGTTGACTCCATTCTTTCTGGGCCTGGGCTGTTCTCCCAGGTGAAGAGCATGCTGCTTCTTCTTTCCCTGCTCCATTCAGTCTCTTGCAGCCAACCTCCCCCCAATCCTTCCCATACCAGGGAGATACCAAAACTTCACTCATTGGTTAGGAAGGAAAAACAATCCCCATCTTGTGGAAGACAGAGATACAGGAGGGAATTGTTTACAGAACTTGTGCTGCATTTCTCTGCTTTCCCAGAGAATATTTCTCTGCAGGGAAAAATACATTATGTTCATGTAACAGGTTTGGGCTCTGGAGCATCTCCCTGATGAGGGGAGGCTGCAGGAGCTGGCCCTGGTTACTCTGGAGAAGGGAAGGCTGAGAGGGGATCCCATCAATCCTCACAAATATTTCCAAGGTGGGTGCCAAGAGAACGGACCCAGACTCTTTTTGGTGCAGCTGCAGGACAAGGAGCAATGGCCATAAACTAAACCACACAAGTTCCACCTCAGCATGAGGAAGAACTTTTCCTGGAGGGAGCAGAGCGCTGGAACAGCTGCCCAGGAGCAGCTTTTCCACCTGGACACTTTTCCTGTTGAATGGAACAACATTCCTGCCTTGGCAGGGGCTCGGACTGGACGACGTCCAGAGGTCCCAACCCTATTTTATGACTCTGCAACAGTCTGCTGAACCCTCCTAACCAAAGGCTCTGGGATTTAAACCACAGCCAGAGCAAAAATCAGAGTATAGCACCAGCCAGTGCCTCTCCTGGCCGTGAGTGATGCATGGCTCTACAGTGGGTGGCAATTTTTCAAGTCAGCAGCAGCCCCCTGATCCATATTCAGCAGCCCACTGCTGGCGTGGAGCAGGGACAGAAATGTTCTTTACAGCATGAACCAGCTCTGCTGGCATGAATAAATCACAGCACTCAGGTTCAAAGGGCTTAACTTCTCTGAATGGGGTAGTGGTGGGAAATAGAAAAATCTCCTCCACTTCTGCCTATGGACACCACCCTTTTTATTCATATTTTCCATTTTGGAGATAGGTGTCTTAAGCAGTCAATATACTTATTACCTACTCGATCTAAATGCAAATGCTGAACCAACAGTGCACTCTCATTTTTAATGAAAAGATATTAATCTTTTCAGCAAATGCATTCCACATTTGATCTTCGTATTAACCTCTAAAATATTCATATTTACAGCAATTGTGGGAAAACATATACCTTGGAGCATATCAGCTCTGAGTTGGAATAATTGTATCATTTTGTCTTGTCTTCTCTGACAGAATTCCCACTTGCACACCTTTAACTTGTTTTGCAGAATGGTAAATTCCAGAGCTGAACCTCAGTTTCTGTGGTTTAAGGGGTTTTAGTAACAGATAGAGCAATGTTTCATATTTCTTTCTGCTTAAAATACAAGATAAACAAGGTATTCACCATTTCCCCTTGGTTAATGCATTTCTTACACTCTGATTTCTGATGCCTGTAAACATAAGCAGCTGAGGGTTTTGAGTCAGGAAAACTCGAGGGCCTTTGGTCTCTTTTCAGAGAATACTCCATAGCCCTTAATATCTGAAATATTAGAAATGGGGAGAAAAAAAATAGTCTTCCAATTATAATGTTACTTATGGAAAAAAATGGACAGAGAGATTGAAAGTACTTCTTAGTGAGATGCAAAATCATATTTAAAGTTAATTTTATGATGAATTTTTCAGTGTTTGGGCTTAGATACATGCAGTGAGAAAAAGAAATCTTAGTTTATCAGTAATTCTTTATTTGCTTCCTATTATGTTTTTGATGGGAAAGCTCATTAACCTGTTCTTGAATCTTGAAAGAAGCTGTGCAAAGGAGAAATAAAAAGAGAAATTATATGTCAAAATATGAGTAGTATGATTCAGGTTACAAACAGACAGGAAAAGCTCCTATTGAGAGAACATGAGAGAATCCGTACGTTCATTTTAAAAAAGTCTGATCTGTTTGAAGCTGTAGTGGCAGAATTCCTACGAATCTTTCATGACATTGTTAGATAATTTCTAATTTCATTTAATTCAACACATAGCTTGATAGTCTGATTACAAAAAAAAAGAAAAAAAAAAAAGAAAATTATCTGACAATAATAGGAGCAGAGTTTCTTTTCTGTAAAAATCCATGAGGGATGAAGTTATCACAGCAGGGGCTCAAAGGGAGCCATCCCAGCACGGTGTTCCTGTCTCCTCCTGGGCAGGGAATGCAATACCCAGGCAGATAAATCCCTTTTTGTTGGGCTTTTCTCCCCAGCACGGAGCACAACGTGTGAGAATCCCAGCTCTGAAGGAAGGCAGCCCTTGGATGAGCACACACATTTGGTGTCTTTGCCAATGAGCAGCTCCCTGCAGAAGCTGCTGCTTGTACCCCGTGTTTTGCATTTACCTTCTCCACTGGAACAAACCCCGAGCCAAACCCTCCGGAGATGCCCTCAGATCCCACCTCGGCCCCTCTGTGCCTGCTGCACTCCTGAGCTCTGCTGGAAACAACTTTGCAGGTGGAATTCTCTGGTCATCCCAGCCCCCAGGGCACCCTCCTGCAGCTCTGCTGGGCAGCATCCCCCTGCTCCTCAGCACAGTCTGGGACAATTCCTGGGTGTCCTCCTCACACTGGTTAACCTGGAGCTTGCAGGGGGTAAATCCCCACCTAAAGGCAGAGCTGCTGCAAGGATATTTCCTTCCTCTCCAAGGAATCCCAAGATATCTCACAAAGCAATCTTTTTCTTGCTTCTGTCTGTGCTTCCCCCTGACAAGGAGGGAAGAAGGATCATTCCTGGTTCTTCATTAGGATCTTGGATTTATTTCTTAGATGAGATGCTGGCTCTTCATTCCCCAAGTGTGATATGCACTCGGGTGATTCTGAGCTATTGATGGCTCCGACCATCATTTTAACTCTCATCGTTTGCTTCCTGCAAAATCTCCACCTTTCCCACAAAATGAGGTGAATGTGATTTTTCAAACCTCCAGCTCTCTGTGGCTGCTCGAAGAAATATTTATATTCTCACTCTGATGTTTTGGGTGAGGAGTTTGGGTGTCACTGCCTCCTGTGGCAGATAGTTTCTGATCCTCTAGAAATGTCACTCACCCAAATATCCTGAGTTTCTCTGACACTGATGTACTGCGGAGAGATTTTATAAAATATCATTTTCAAGGCACTTACAAGGAGTGACACAAAACATGATATCGGCTGCCCACATATTTTGAATAGAGGCTGATAATGGAAATGTCTTTTTTTGGTGAGAGTTCCTTTAAGAAAAAAAAAAAAAAAGGAATATTAGCTTTATGGATGTTGAGATGTGAAAATCCCACTGTGACAAATGGCTAAGAAGGGAAAAGAAGTGGTGGGCTTAGAATAAAAAAAGCCTCCAGTTGCAGATTTTGCAGAGGAGCTGGTTAATTGTTAAATGGTTAATTGCTAAATGCCGGCACATATTCTGCTAGAACTATGAACACAATGATTTTCAAAGGTCATTTATGACTGGAGATAGCAAAACTTAGAAATTCCAGACTGGGGACACAGCAGGCATTTTGTAGCTGTTTGGGGCAGGGGTTTCAGTTCAGGGAGAGAGGTGGGTGGGTGCATAAACAGAAAACAAAAAATGGTATCCGTGTAGACTGAGAGGTGCCAAAAGGTGAGAAAAATCTGAAAGATTTTCACAGGCAATGTTTTTTTAGCCCTTGCTTGGGGCCAAGGAATACAACTCCAAAAGGTAGATTGGATTTGGATAGTGTGTCACTATTGATTAATCCAAATTTTTCCTGAAAGTTTCCCATTTCCAAACAGTTGTTGCTGGCTGATCTTCCTGCTCTAGAAGTAGTGTGGAGGTAGCACAGTTAATGCTTAGAAACAAAACTTCTGGATATTTTATCTTCAAAATGTGACTTTTTAACACAAGTATCAATACTTCCAGAATGCTCAGTGCTGAAGACAGCAGGAAGGAAAACACCTGGACGTGGTCAGTTTACAACCAGCACAAAGCAAGTAGAGTTAACACTGGAAATAAATGGAATTACTTCAGAATCACTAAAGGAATAATTGCTTCGTTTTGCAGCTTGGAGTACTTGGGGCTCAACAAGAGTTACCCCAGTGGTGCTTCATCTGATTTTTAATTTATTTTTTTTTTAACATGAAAAGGGTATTTTCAAATAGTTTGGTGGTTATTTTTAGTTCTGCTAGGATAATTCCAATTTTCCAGTGTGCTATTTTGGGATAATTCCTCTAGCACCAATGGGACTTTATTTTTGATTCCCCAAATGTCATCAGACAACAGACACAGCTCCCTCATTTTATTTTCACTTTCTTTTATCTTTCCTGTTTTCTTATGACTTTCTATTTTTAGAGTGCACATAGCAGAAATCATTTAAAATATGCTGGTTTGTAGGAGATTGTATCTTAATGCCATCAATTGGGAAATTTCTTTCTTGCTAAATTCTACCCAAATTTAACTCTCTTTTGTGCTGGAGTATCTAATTACAATAACATTAATTAAATGTGTGTGTGTGTGTTCAACTTTTAGTTTTCAGTCCGCCCTGCAAAGTTTTACAAAACTCTGTTCAAGGTTAAAACAAACCCTTCTTAGTCTATATGGACAACATTAATTTTTAGTTTTCTGTTTTTGTACTCGGTTCATCAATTCAAAAGTAATTTGAGAGGGCAGAATGTCCATAAATATGAGTCATGTTACTCAAATTCTCTTTTGCTTCTCTCCTGGACTGGAGGATCCACTGGTGCTTCACTTGTAGAACATTCACAGAACTTTTTGCCAGATTTCTTTTAATTTTTGCACATTAAACAAATCTCAAAAATTGAAGTCTTAATTAAAATACAGCTGGAACATCCTAATGAGACAGTGGCTGCCTCCGAGTCTGTTTCCACTTGTAAATGTTGTCCACCCAACCCGTATTACGGACATTTAAACCCTTCAGAGGCTCCAAATCATAAAGGAAGACCTTCAGTGATGTGGTCACTGACGTTCCCTGCAGCCCAGAGAGCCCAGCCTGGCTCTCCCTGTGCATTCTGTCCTTGCTGGATGCAGCTGAGAGCTCCCAGGGGATGGATGTCCCCTGGCTGGAGGATCCCTGCAGCCCCTGGCACTGATCACAGTGCTGCTGCTTGTGCCCCAGCTCAGCTTTGCTGATTGCTTTTTACAGTTTGCTTGTGACATCTGTAACTTGATCTGTCTTGTGCTATGGCTTTGCTTTTCTTTTCTTTATTTCTTTTTTTTTTTTTTTTCTTTCCCTAAAGCAAACTTTATTTCTTTGAGAGGAAATCCATAAAGCATCATTCTCCCTGCAGAACAAGTATGAGCTGACTCCTTGGAGACCAGAGATAAATCACTTTTAAGGGAAGATATTGCTCACTCTGAAAAGTAATTTGTAAACCCTTTAAGTTTGTACTATATTATCCCACCATCCCCAAATAGATACTTGCATCTAAAATACTGAAATATGAACTCTCCCTTGCAGGCTGATGTTTCAGGGAGGAGGATTTGTGAATGGTGACTTTTCTGCTTTGGCAAACAACATCTGATATCTTCAGAATGTTTTGCTCATTTAGTGATTTTAACAATCCTGAATTTTAAGGATTTTAAGATGTGTGGTAGTGGCATGGCAGGGGAGACTTCCAGTCTTTGAAATGGGAAATAATTCCATTAACAATGATGGGAATATTCCAGCTGTAAGGAAATGCAACAGAGAAAAGGCCCAGAATCCAGCCTTTGCTTCCACAGCAAAGAGAAACAGTGAATTTTATTCCAAGTGTATTTCAACTTAATAAACATCTGCCTTGTATATTTAAAACTGCCATCTCAGGATTGTAATTATATCATCTGAAAATAAGTCCTTCTCAAAAGAGAACTGAAGTGACAGGCTGAAGAAAATGAAACATGACGTTGCTCGTTCTCCTTTCGTCCTAGAGCTAAAATTTAAATTAATTTTCTTCTTGTCAGAAAGTATTTTAATTGGAAATTACTTTTGATTGCAGTTTTCAGAGAGGAATGGGATCCTTCCCATTGTGCTGTTCAGTGTCTTCATAATATTTTACTAAATTAATCTTTGCTGATATTTTAAATAGTTGATAGCTGTGCTGGTAATTCTAAAGAATTGAGATAAATGTAAAGATTTTCACTTTTTTTTGTTTCTTGGCACCTTTTCATACAGATATGGTGTGTTTGTTGCCATAGTTACCTGCTTGTTGGGAGAAATGAATATTTGATAGTAGCAGTAACTAGACTGTAAAAATTAGATATGCTGCTTCAGTTCAATTTAGGTTTATCACACTTTATTTTTGCAGCTGAATTTTCATTATAAATGTTGAAGGAAAGTTGTAGAGTCGTATTCCCCTGGGAGTTACAAGTCTCTGTAGCCCTGTAAGTTCATTCACACTCATTCCACAGCCCTCTGATGAGCTAAAAGATCCTAATTAAATTTTCTTCCCACATACTTCAATTTCCAGTTTGCAGACCTCTTCTGACGGGCGCTTCTTTCATTAATATCTTCATCTAAATATCACAGAGGACAACATTCCATGGGCACCACAGGTGGTGGCTTTCTGTGCTGGCACAGTGACCCAGCCTGCGAGGGATCATCTCTCACTTCTGCTTTGCCAAAATCCTTCTTGACACCAGGCAGTGGAGCTCCACACAGCTCAGGGACGCAGCTTTAAATGCCACCCAGGCAGCAATGCAGGGGATGTGGCATGTCAGAGAGGAAAAGGATCTTCACAATAATAAAGAAGAATATGTGGTTTGATTAGAAAGCTTCCAGGAATGAAGCAGTTTCTGCTCTGACATTCAGCTCAGCACTGGCACCTTGCTGCCTGCGCTGAGATCTTTGGCAGGAAGGGTGACTTGAGGGGAAATGATGCTCTGAGTCGTGTTGTCAAGCAGGGCTGTGTCAGACAGGAGTGACAGAAATGGTGTTGGCTGCATTATCTTCCCTTACTCTAATTTCTCTTGTCTTAGAAACGTCTGAGTGGTCTCTGTGTGCTTTAATGTAGCCTGGATAAAATACATAACTCGTGGAAGAGACAAACTGGAGGGAGACCAGAGTTTTCCCAGGGGATTTCTGCTTTTCCAGGGAACCATTAGAGAGACGGGAAGTGCTGAAATTTTCAGGGGAATCTGTCAAAAATGCACTTCTAATATCTGGAAGCCCAGAGATTTCCACTAACGTGATTAACTGCTTGAGAAAATGAGGGAAAGACAGTAAAATCTGTGCTGGTGGTAATAATGGTCTGATTTTCTGAGCTAACTAGAAAGTTGCTGCCATTGATTTTTGCCTCGGAGGTTGCAGCAGGTCCAAGGCAGCTGGAGGTGGAATTGGAGATAGCAGAGCTTTTTGCTGGGCTCTTGACGTCTCGCCATGGCCTAATTATAACATTAAAGCATCATGTTCCTGCCTTAAAAGAGAAATAATCACCATGTTCTGCAGGCTGCTGTCTGTCAGGCTCGAGGGTGGCACCCCGGGACAGCAACAGGTAAAAGCTTTGCTTTTAGCAGTGAGGAGAGTGGGGAGATGGTTCTGAGAGCTTCCCAGGAGAAAACAGTGGGCTTCACTTAGGAGAGTCCAGCACTTTAAAACAGATTGGGGTTTTTTGGTGTCTGTTTGGGGTGTTTTTTTCTGTGAGGAGCAGAAAGGTCTAGGTTTGGTCAGGAAGTTTTAGGAGCCGTTCTGAGTCTGGCTCTGGCTGTGCCTGTGATGGGATGGAGCCATGGGGCTGAGCAGAGCACGTGAAGTGTTTTTTCTCATCAGCAGTGGGGAGCCCTTCCCTACCCCATCTGCTCGGGACAATCCTCTTCCCAGCTCCCAACTTCCTGTCACCCACGTACAGAGTTGGAGCAGTACAAGGTTTTCATATTCTCAAGGACATGTAGTGCCTGGCAGCTCATTTATTAACCTGGTATAAAGTTTGCATTAAACGACGCTTCAAAGGGATCTTTGAAGTGTTGTGAACATATAGATTTCATACATATAAATATGTAAATCTATGTACATATATCTCGTTGGTTCTTTTTTGGGAGGTTTTTTGGGGGTTTTTTTGTTGTTTGTTTTGTTTGGGATTTTTTATTGAGAGTCCTTTGAAAGACATTTTATAACTGGCTTGCCTTTGATTGGAAAATGGGATATGAAATTTCATGTGGTTTTGCTGGGAATGTCGTATCTCAGCACAAAAACTCAATCCCATCACATGGAAAGGTGTAGATGGAATTAGAACAAGCTTTTACTAAAGCAGGTGCCAGTGGGCTCTCACAGCTTGGTCTGAGGAAGGAAGCAATATTTAAAAAAACATTAAAAGAAAATATCATTATTTACATTGTGCAAATGAGCAGAGTTTCTTTTCAGTTTTAAAGCAGGTCTTTTCTCCTTTTGGGTGGGAGGAGCAGAATATTGAATATTTGAGTTCAAAAAGTTTTAATAGAAACTCCTGCCTTGTTAGGTGCTTTCCAGGAGCATTGGTGTATCAGCTGGTTATTTGTCCCCTGAAGTTTATACATCATATTTAGTTTATCAGTCCCCACATGAGGCAAACAGGATTTGATTGCATGATCTGACACGTCAATGTTATTTTTGGGAGGCAGAGGGGAGTTTGATTTGACCTCAGTGACTTGGTGAGTTACTCCTACTTGAAGAGATGGGTTTAAATTAAACTGAGGATGTTCATTTCCAATAGATAAAACAAGATAAGGTTTTCTTTTTTCATCCCAGAAATGATAGAAAGCCGTATGTAATTTTTGTTTTATGAAGATGGAAGACCGAAAACTGACAGAGATTTTGGAATATAAATTAAGAATTTAAATGGCATTTTGAGGAAATGGATAAGCAGAAGATTCCATGTGCTTTAGTTTGAGTAAAATCTGTCTTTTTCAATCCTATCCAGGGAAGAAAAGTTATGTAGTGTAATTCAGACTATCACTGATAAGCGTAATGGATCAAACAGAACATTCTAAGTTTCAATAAACAGGAGTGGGAAAGGTACCTTCCTCAACACTTTCCTATTTTCTGTGCAGCCCATCTCAGAAAATACTAGACAGTATCTTTAAAACAAATCATACAATGCACTGCAGAAAACATTCTGGAATGTTTGATATCATTTTAAACATATATTACACTCGGTTGTAAATATTGGTGAACACTGGAAAAGTGTTACAGCGTTTTGCATATAAATATATTTCCTATTTGTACATGGGCCTGCCAGCAACCACTCAAAGATGCAACAGCTGATTTAAGACTTGTAGGCAAAAGGAATCTGCTGCAAGTGGAAGGTGAAGGCTAAGAAATGAATCTCTTGCTGGAATTCTGGGAGAAAATATTGAGTAGGGAAGAAAATGAGTAGCAAATAAGAATTGCTCAAGAATTGGTGGAAGGATTCAGAGTACTTAGTTTTGATTTTTTAGCAAGATGTGCGCTTGTACACCCCATGAGAAAAGGGGTGTTTGGCTCTCAGGTTCCACAAATGCCACTGATCTGTGAGAGGCCAGACTGTGAAAAGTTTTCCTCTCCTTGCAGACACGAGGAGTGACTGCATTCATCAACTGCTGCAAAACAAAAACAATCAGCACAGGAAGGGCTGCAACTCAAAAGAGCCCAGGACAAATTTGGTTTTGCGTGGTCATTTCCTGTCTCTGCAGTACTGCTGGGTGGATTTTAGCTATTGTGCAAACATCTGGAGAGGTACAATTATGTGTATTCAGAATCTCAGTGGCTTGAATTCCGTCGGAAATAATTCTAGAAATTTCTGAGTTTCGGCTTTGAGCTCGGTGTACATCTGAAAGTCTCAGGCATTGATTTCTGTGGTGTGTGGATTCTGCTATCTAATAACAATCTCTGTCAGAGCAGAAAAGAATAACAACATCCTTAGCAGATTAAAGACAAGGATGCATCTTCAAAGAGACTCAGCCAGTAACAGAACCCACGGCTTTGTTTTTTGTCTCTCTGTAAAAAAAATCAAGGATGCTTCTCCTGCTGCTGTCCAGTGGGTGTTAAATAAAATGTGCATTAAGGAGAGCACATCCAGGTGCTGCTGCTGTTCCATGTTTTGATGCTGAACACTCTTTTCGGGGTGCCAGGCTAATGCAGGATCACCCATTGCTGCTTTCCCAAGATCCTGATTTCGGTGGAGGCTGACCAAGGAAAGCACCACTAAGATTTATATCTTTGTCCAGTCCTTTCCTCCATTCCTCAAACACATCCACCTTTTCCTGGGCAATCCAGCTCTGGAAGCAACCTTTCCTGTGGATAATTGTCTCCGTGGGAGGAGCAGACTGCTGTGCAGCTGGAACGCTGATTTACTCCTCTGCTAATCCTTGTGGTTTGACAACAGAACACTGGGCAGCCAGAATGTCAGGAATTTATGTCTTGAGGTAATAACTGGATGGAGGATGACAGCAAAAAAAGAAAGATTGGTTTGGAACTGTTTATCTTAAAGCTGGTTTCTCATCTGGTTCTGTTTTCCTTTTTCTTCTAAAGTCCATGTCTGATGGATGAATAATACCTTTTCAGTGGCTCTCACCTTCTTGATGAATTTCTCCTTTATAAGAAACAACATGTGTTTAAGTAAATTATGTATTTTTTAAAAGTTTCCAACCTCAGAAAGGTTAAGGAATGAAGAAAAATAAAGAAATACTGAGGAGCTACAAATGTATCACTGAAATAATAAAGCATACCTCAACTTTTCACTCTGGGATGCATTGGAGCAAAACTGGGAAAAAGAGTCAGAGAAGAAGAACAAGGATAGGGAAATTTTTCTTATAAGACCATGAAGCACAAATTTATAATCTGTTAAACTGGAATTTTGGCTAATTCACTTGTGTGAATTGTATTTATGGATAACAGAATGGAACTGGGTGAAGGAAAGTATCCAGGAACGTTTTCTAGCAAAGCTTAAACTATGAAATTCCTGTCTAAAAGAATGTTCATGGACATATTTTGGAGGAGAACAGAAAAAGAGCCAACAATGCCAATGTATGTGCTTGAACAAAAACAAAACCAAAACAAAAAACCAAACAAGCCCAAAACAAACAAACAAACAAAAGCCATTTATGAACAGTGTTCCTGTCAGAAAAAATAAATTTTTGGGGTTTAAAATCTTTCATTTCCTACATTCAGAGGCTTTTCGAGGCCAGGCTTCGGAGCAGTGGAAGGTGTTGCTGCCCTGGCGTGGGATGGAATGAGATGATCCTTCAGGCCCCTTCCAACCCAGACCTTTTATGATTTTAAATCACCCATTAAAGTGAGTCCTTACAGCAAAAATCGATGGGCAGAGCGCAGGCTCCTGAGAGGTGTGGGGTGTGACTGGGGCTGTGATGGAAAAGGAACCAGGGGAAAAGCACCCCTGATATTTCTGAAGGGCCCTGATGACTTTTGTGAGGAGCAGCTCGTTTCTGAAGATCCAGATGTTCAGATAATAAGGTGCTATTTAAAGTCAGCACAAACTTCCCTCTGTCTCTCTAGATAGCATCAGACTCTGGAAGTCTTTTAAAAGATATAAATTGAGTGCTTCAGAAAAAAAAAATGCAAATCAACGGATATAGCATGGCAGAAGAATAGAAACAAGAAAGGGTTTGAAATGGGGTTTTAGCCACATTGTTTTAGAGTTATGAGTCATCTGAGCTTCTTCTCTGCTGTGGAAAATTGCTTCAGAAATTGCTCCAGGCAGTTAGCTCAAAAATCGTGTTTCCAGATTTGTTCATAGACTCACAACTCTTGCTCACATCTGCTCGCTTGAAATGGACACTTGAAAAATACTTTGGGTTCAGTTCCTTGAGCTCAGTCAAGGTGCAAGTTTTCCTGAAGTATAGGCATAAATTGTAACAAAAATATTTATGAGGCTTGTGTTAAGAACTCCTTTTTGTGACCATCAAACCAGTGAAAAAATTGATGGTGATATTGCTGAAAAGTAAAAATCTGGTAAAACCAGTGCCTGAAATCAGGAGGTGCTTGACCCACATGAAGAAAACCAGCAGATAAATAACATTTCAAGCTTCTAAAGGCCTGTGGTGCACCATGAGAGATTCAGTGGAGACAGAAACCTTCTGGATGTGCTTTGCTGCATGATGACCCCATCCAGTGCTGTGGAAAATATTGCTGCATGTTATTTCTTTCTCCTCGAAAAGCTTCTGCTTCCAAGGCACCCTGCAAAGATTTGCTTTGCCACTTGCAGTTTTAGGTTTAAGAGAAGATTAGTCTGGTAGAAAAGTCCTGAGATTCTTTTTTTTTTTTTTTTTTTTTTTTTTTTTTTTTTTTTTTTTTTTTTTTTTGGTGTTAAATGTACTGAATTTATATTTATTTGCACTGAATATTCCTTTCTTTTGTTTGATTTTTGCTGTTGCAAGCCTGGGCTGGTAATTTGATCACCCATAGATGTGTGTCCAAGCCTCCAGGAAGGCACAAGAAAACTTCTCAGGCAGCTCCACAAATCTCTGGCCCAAAAAAGCCTTGATAGTGGTTGTTTTTCCAGCAAAGATGAAGTTTACCCAATCCAAGTGAAAGGTGATGGATATAGTGAATATTTAGCTGACCTGGGACAATAGAATGCAGAGCATCAGAGACTGGCGGCAAAACTCCCAATCCAGACGGGTAAAACTGGATGTTTTTGTCCATTTTTAATCACTTAAATAAGCAGGGTCAGGGATTCAAAGGTACTGACTTTGCTAAGAGGTGGGGCTGCCCGACACCTTTGAAATGAGGCTGTTTTCCAGGGGGTTGGTGGGAGGAAGGTGCAGGAATCTCATTTCAGGCAGCCCGAGTGTCAGATCCAATTGTGCCGCCTTAATCTCCGCTGCCTCGTGAGAAGGAAATGGCAGTGGAATGATCACATCAATATTCCACGTGCCAGCGGAGGGGAAGTAATACTTTTAAAATATAATTTATATGAAAATGTTTCTCAAAGACGTGCGCTACAAATACAGAGGACATGAAGGATTTCAAATGAGCTAATAGACGGAGGAAGAGAGCAATACCCTTTATTACATCCCCTTTAATCACAGGGAAATCTATTTCCAGCTAATCAGCTGTTGATATGCAGAATGAGAGGTTCTCACAAGTTCAAATAGGTGTTTCATCTGGAGCTGCCCTGCTCCCCAGCCTGCAGTTCACTCAACCTGTTCCTTTCACCTGCATTAAGAGATAAGGAAATAGAAAAGATCTGAAAAAATGTTTACCTGGGAAAAAAACACAGATCACAGCTTTAAAGACAGATTTCATGAGTAAAATGTGTTTATTTTACCACCAGCTAGAGGCTTTTAAATCTTTATTTTGTCAAGAAAGTGGAAGTTTGTCAAGGAGAAAATAATATTAAATCAAATGGATCAAGGTCCTGGGAGGACAGAAATTTTTCTGTTGCTGTTTCTTTATTTACGGTTTCTTTGTAAACAGCATTTACAAAGGCCAAGGCTGCATTGTGTTTTGGTCTTAAACACACAGATAAGAGCACTCTCACTCTGGAATCCCAACTCTCCAGTGCTGTGAGTCCCTCACGTTAATAAGCAATTCTGTGTCCTCAGTCATGGTGAAGAGCTGCTTGAGGGGATGAAGATGTTCTCAGAAGGGAGACAGTAATGCCATTTTCTTTAGAACACACACAAAAAGCCTGTTCTGCACAGGGAAATTCTTATTTTGGGCTGCAGTCTCGGGCTCTGAATCTTAGCTTGAGATGCAATTTGGCTGTCAAAAGGGGTTATTTTGTTTTTTTTTTTCCTGGACTCGGGGTTAATGTTTTTTCCAGAATTGAGTCACTGTGGTTGAGTGACCTTAAATTAAAACATTGTATGCACAATAGTAGTGATCCCTATTATTTGCGATCCCATTTTATATGACTGTGCAGCTGTGTGAGGTTTATTTATGCTAAACATCTATTCTGCTTGTCATCCTTGCTGCTCAGGTTCAAAAAATCATGTTACTTACAAAAAGAATTGTTTTGATTGTTGTAAATGTGGTTTTGAGTGTTGAAAATACTGGAAATCAGGTGTGCTCATACAGCAGTTACATAGAAGTTTCAGACAATTTCTTTCAAATTTACAAAATCTTTAGGGCTCATTAATATGTAAAACACCTCAGAGTGGCTTAAGGTAAAATTTATTTCAAGGCAACTCACCCTGAAGCCAATTTTACTGAAAGTTTTGCTAAAGTTCAAGATTTGAGCATTTCTAAAGGTGGTGGATAAGTTTGGTTTCACACCCCTGACTTAGGTAAAAAAACCCACAAAATCCTTGTTATGAGGGTTTTGCCCCATTTGTACAAAATAAATAAAATGAGAGAGAACTGTGTGTTCCACCCTGTGGAAACTGCTGCTCTGCTGATTGCATTCTGTTAATTAGGGTGTCAGAGATGCTCATTCCCTGGACTCGAGTGGGGGAAACAGTTCCCATTTCATTAAAATACTCTGCTACTATTTTTAATCCCTTCCTTTTGCCATCTGAGACTCTGTGCTGTATTTAGAGTACTTTTTGTAAGATTAAAAAAAAGAGGCAAGTTGAGAAGAAATACTTTACGAGCTTGTAAATTCTCATGAGGCTTTTCATATAAACCTTCTTCTTAGAAAATGTTAGATGGGTGTGCCTTTTGAAGGGATTTTATTTAACTGTGGGAAAAGAGGGAATTCTTTGTCTGCCCCAGATACTTCTTTACCTTCCAACAACTTCCCTGCACAGCCTGATTTTAACTGGGCCATATGATTTCTTGTCAGCTTTGGCCTGCACAACAAACAAAACAAAACACAGACAAAATCATTCTCAGAAGTCATTCTGAGCATGGGAAATTCAGTTAAAGGGTGAAGCATCATTAATTTTTATCAGGCCATATAAATGAAAGGAAATATAAGTCTAAATAATAGAAAGGTCAAAATCATGGGTATCTGTAGTTATTAGCAGAGCTTTATGGGGCATTCAGAATTGATATTCTCTAGTGACTCCTAAATCTAATTTTATAATTGACAAATAAATATAATTTCTTGCCTTACAGCCGTGATTAGATCTAAGTGCTACAGACATGGCAAATTTATATTCTGTCCTCAGAATTTTGAAATATTATTACTGAAAGAGATACCTGGTCCTCTAAATTTTCATTCATCTTGGATCTTTGAAAGAACCTTTGGGAGATCACATCACACTCCCTGGTAGCTGTACTTGGCTCTACAGGGCTAAGAAAATATATTTTAAAAAAAAAGGTGTTAGTGATTGGTGTGGAGCTTATTTTAGTGAAAGATTGCAGCTGTGTTGACCAGGAAGGACCTGTGTGGCATTTTCAGCACAGGAATATCCCGATGGTTTTTTTGGAGTGACCGACATTGAACTGGACCAGTCACGTGCTGAAGGACAGTAAAATGAGTGTAAAATGGGTGTAAAATGAGTGTAAAATGGGTGTGAAATGGGTGTAAAATGAGTGTCCTTCATCAAAATTTGGCGGGGAAGTCTTTGCAAGGCTGAGTGTGGCAGCACAGCTGATGCCTGTGCACACGCACGGCCCTTGCCAACCTGCTCCATCTAGGGGATGCTTTACACAATTCCCGTTTTCACGTGCACTTTTAAGCCTTTAGAGTCTTTTAACACCGTTTAAATTGCATTTGCGGTAGTGAAATGAGATAAAATTCTAGCCTGTGTACAGCAAAAATCTACTTTGCTGCTTCAACAGCGTGATCATAGCACTCGTTCTGCTTCTTGGTACCTGTTTTACTTCCTGGTAATTTTTTTTCCTCCTGGCACTTTTTTTTCCTCCTGGCATTTAGGAAATGTATAAAACCAGCTGATCTGAGGGTCTGACTTTCAGTGCCACTTCAACAGAACCTCAATTTAAACTGCCCTGTAAAATATTTACAAAATCTAGGTCTGTCCCATGTAGGTTCTTTACAGACCGTCTTCCACCTGTTGTTAAATTAATCCAGTTTGGTAAAATTTTTAATACAAGAATGAAATCTGACAAGAGTCACAGTGTATGAAAATCAAGGCAGATTTTATGCTGACAATAATCCCAGTTTTTTACTCTCCAGTACAGCAGTCTAGAAATTGCACTGATGTATTTGGAACAACTTGCATGACCTAAAACCACAAATGCTGCTCATAAGGTGCTGCTTGACCTCCTGGGATGACCATTCCCTGTGCTGGCCCAAAATGAAGCTATTTCAAGTGAAAGGCAGCCAATCATTAGTAAGAAGCACACATTTCCTCATATTAAGCAATGTTAATTTGCTTTAAACTGATCCCTGTGTCAGAATGTGAACATTTGACTTTTACCTAGGAATGTTATTTCTTATTCATTGATACTGATTTCAATTTATTAGCATTGTAAAGTTATTTTAATTGAGCTCATGTTGTGCATATTCCTTTCATTAGTAATATTTGTGTCTTCAGCTGTATATTTTAAAGTTGTTTAGTTGCAACAGGCAAAATTTTATGCAAAAATAGAAGGACTGTGACATCATTAATTACAGCTACACTATAAAATTTGGGTTGTGAAGTAGCTCCTTCCTAAATGTGAGCTCAGCAAAAAGCACAGCTTCTCTCTGCTACTGGCTTTAAAAACCCAAGGACCAAGGTTAACAATGGGGAGAGTAGAATGGGTGACAGCAAAAATGAGTCTGGGCTGATGTTCTTGAGCTGAAATGTGAGAAATAACATAGCTGCAGGTATTTGGCCATGAATAGGGGTAGAAGGAGGAGAGGAAAACAAAAAACTCTAAACAGGAATCACCCAGCAGTATAAATTCTGGATTGCTGAGGATGATGATGCCAAAAAGATACAACTTTTGGAAGGAAATCTCAGTTGCATTCCCAACCCAGCTGATTTTCCCCCCAAAACCAGGCGGTGCCCTGGCTGGCGTCCCAAGCACTGCCTGTCCCCTGCTGTCCCTGTGCATTCCCAGTGGCACTGGGTCACCCAGGGGTGCCAGGCAGGCACTTTGTCTCCAGGGGTGACTGAGCTGATGGGGATGTGGCAGCTGACACGAGATCTGAACCTGCCCAGGGTTAGGATGTTCAAAAGGCTGGTTGAAAAGCGTGGGATTGGCTGAGAAAGGAAATCTGACATTTTGGTCACCGTGAGCAGGACAGCGACACTCTCACCCACCTCCAGGGCTCTGCAGCAGCATTTAACTCAGGATCTGTTCTCACCAGCCTCTTCTGCTTAGACCCTCTCTGGGGACTCAGCCAGCCTGGGATGTCAGACACTGTCCCCTGTGCCCCAGCCCTGGCACAGCCTGCAGGCACCATTTCCCTGCCCTCACCCTCAGCGGGCTCTGAACTCTGCTGCCTGTCTCTGTTTGACTGAGTGAGCTCCCTGCAGCCTTGGCATTTCCCTCTAACCTTCCCTGGGATTCGCTCGTGCTTCTGCTCTCCCTGCAATATTCTCTGCTCGACCCCAAAAATATAACTTGTGTTGTCTTGCAATGGAAACAGCAAATTACTCTTATTACTCATTTCTAGTCCTTTGCTGCAGCAATCCATTAGGAAAGAAATAACCACTAAAAGCAACAGCAAAGGACAAAAAGAGCAGCCAGGCTGAAAGCACAACTGCCTCTCAGCAAAGGTGGTGGCTGCCAAATCCTTCTGCTCTTTGTGCTCCCCTTCATTCAGCATTTCCCAGGTGTGAGGATCCCTTCCAAGGTCTCTGAGAGCAAAATGAATTCTTGTTGCACCAGTTTCATGCATGAAGGGGATGAGGGATGAAGCACGGATATATTGATTGTCTAGGCCAAAACCAGCTAGGAAATTTGAATTGATAACATTTACTTGAATCGCTATTAAAATGCGAGTAAAATATGCAAGTAACGAATGAATATACTGAACATGAATATACTTACACACTTTTCTAAATTAAACCCTGCGAATGTTCATTTTCTGTTCTTAAATGCCTTACAGGTATTCATATTAATGTTGTAATTAATATAGAAAGAAATTAGTGACTTTTGGCATTATTTTATACTTTTACAGTTCAGCTTTGTACTCAGGCAATGCAGTAAGTCAACTGCAATGAGGGGCTCAATTCTTTGGAGTATATTTTTGATTTTTCAGACAGTAAAAGTTGCGCTTTCACAAGTCAGGGCACCATTTTGAAAGTCAGTTTTCATAAATGGAAAACTGGGCTAGAAAACCACCAAGAGAAAGCTTTTTGAGCAGTTTTAGACAGCTTCTGCTTTAATTTGGTTAGAAATCCCACACAGATAATCCCTTGTGCAGCAGAAATCAACAGTTGTGGTCACTTTAAATGTGGGTCAGGAGGGGTAATAAATATTAAACCTAATCTTCTTTATCGCTGATCGAATCTTAAGGATAAGTTGTCTGTTTAAATGGACGATAGCATTGCTGTAAAAAACAGGTAATAAGTTTCAGTGTGTGTGGCACAAGGCATTTGATTCCAGGCATAGCTGCATGTTTTATAGACTTTATTTAGGAATCAAAAGTGGAAAGCCCGAGCACATGTCTGTGCATCTCAAATATTTATTTGTCATCCCAGCTACGGCTTAGTCGAAACGTTTGGAGCCTCTGTCTCTGATCCCATGAGATGTCCCATAAAAGGCTTTTGCCTGTGGGTATCAATATCTCCATGCAACACAGCTGTTAGGCTCGGCAGCGTGATGGATGCAGCTTTTATGAACATAATGAAACGGAATTTTTAAATGCAGCAAAGAGAGACATAAGACGGGCACATCAAACGGAGCCGAGCCCGTCTGCGCTCTCCCTTCCTGGAGCCTCGCACGCTTCTGTCGCTTCCAGAAACGAGAGCAGCTCAGGAGGTTGTGCAGCCTCCCTTCAGCCTGCTGGAGCAGGGGCTGCTCTGCTCTGCACAGATCAGATCAGGCTGATTGCATTTTAATCACAGCCCCCCTGAGCGGCTCCTGCCGCTCCGAGAGGCCAGCGCTCCCCTCCGCGCTGTCACAGCCGCTTTGTGTTAGGTGTTAGAAACATCTTGTGACTGAGCGACCTGCGACTAATAAGAAGCAATGCTCAAATGAGATGAAGGTCCTTGTCTTCCAAGCGCTCAACAAATGGGTTCCATCTGGCAGCAGAGTGACTTCATGTGTGATTTACGTTGGACTCTTGTGTGCTGCCGGGTGGGAGAGTTAAAGAACCTCATCAGAATGCAGGGATCCCTACGACAGATTTTAAGCCTTTTGAACCTTGCTTGGAAGCTTCAAAGACAGAAGTTTAATTAGGAAAAAGAATAGAAAAAAAGGAATTTTTAAATTAGAAATTTTAGGAGGAGTTTCGTGAGCCTGGGACAAAGCGAAAGTTTCATCTCCTGCTTAGCTTTCAGTGATGATCTGCGTCAGCACAAGGATGAAGTGGACCTTGATAAAAAATGAAAGGCAACAGTGGCATGGTCAAAATGTCCACCTGGAAAGATTTCACTGTGTTTGCTTTGCTAGAACTTGAACCTCAGCCTGTTTTTAGTGGACCATGTTGATGCTGAAAATTTTTAATGATACGTATTTCTTTAAAACTGGTTCTTCCCAATTAAAAATTATGGTCCTCAAAGATCCTGATTGAAAGCTTTTTAAGACTAATAAATTCATTAAGTTGGAAAGACTTAAGACCTCCAAGGTTATGGAGTCCAGCACTGCCAAGGCCACCACTAACCCGTGTCCTCAAGTGCCACATCCACACGTTTTTTGAATATTTTCAAGGTTGGTGAATTCTTCCAGGACATTTCCCTGGACAGCCTGCTGCAATGCTTGACCACCCTCTCAGTGAAGAAACTCTTCCTAATATCCAATCTAAACTTCCCCTGGCACAACTTGAGGCCATTTCTAACTGGTTATACAGAGAACAAAGATCATGTCTTACGCTGGAGCTCCTACAGTAAAAGTGGAAAAATATTTAATGAAGTGAATGAACATGATCAGCACTTTGGATTGTATGTGGGCAGGATCCAGAGAGGTCACTGGTGGCTTCTCAGCTGCTGATCAGTTATCACACGCTTTTCTTTTCACCCCGTTGCTGATTATTTTCTCTTTTCTCTCTTTCTTAGTTCCTTCTTCCAGTACTTTTAAAGTTCTTCATAGCAGCCCCTCGGGTCAGGAGATGCTTCTGCAGCGTTTGCTCATTTTTGGGTGGGCACAGAATGATTTGTCACCACAGTGGGCTGGCAGCTCAAGGGAATGGTGATTGTCGTGTTTCCTGCACGAGGAGAGCAGCGATAGGAGGGTTTTTCCTCCTCTGGGGAGAGCAGCAGGGTGTGTAAATATGGGAACAGAGCTGCCAGGAGTGCGGGCACAGGAGGAGGCCAGCAAGCTGAGCCTGGCATGCAGGAAGCAACAGGGCACACAAAAAGAGCAGGGAGCAGATCTCCAGCCAAGCCTGAGTGATTATGGAGAAAAGGGGAATTCCTGGGAGGTCTGCACCAGTTTGTTACAGATTGAGAAGGCACTGAAAGCTGCTGGAGGGAGAGAAAATTGATCCCTACTGAGAGTGCACAGTGCTCAGGGAGTGAATGTTGGGGTTTTTTTCATCAAAGCTTTTTATAAACCCATTTCACCCTCTAAAGTTGGATTTTCACCTCAGGAAAACGCAAAATCTCAAAGTACCCGCCCAGCACACCTTCCAAGCCTTGCTCCAGCCACTACAGTTTGTATTCTGATGTGATTCAGTTTAGAGATCGGTGATTTTGTCTCTGCCTCAAAGCCTGGCTGACTTGGGAGCCTCTCACACCCCTGAGTGTTGATGGTGTGCAAATAGCACCTGCCCCTCTGAACCATAGCCATCCCCCATCCAAATTCACTGTGATGGGTTCAGTTTGTTTTCCAGAGCAGTCTCCTGGGTTTTGTTTGGTGGTTTTCCCCTTTAGAGTCCAGTAGAAACTCTCGAAAATGACACACTTATCTTTTTTTTTTTGCTTCCCACCCATGGAGTCTTGGCATTTTAATCCTATCCTTAAAAGAGAGCGGAGGAACTGGGACTAGGATTTTCAAAGAAACATTGAAATAGCCTTATTTTCTTAGGGTCTTCCCATCCCTGACCCATAAAAGTAGAATGCTGTATTTGTTCATTCTTTCCTGCTCGCCATCTGCCTCCCTTTTCTCTTTTGTATAAAACTTGTACATTAAAAGCCTGGTTTTGTAACAGTCTGGTGAAAATATAGCATCCTCCTGACCTCACTGTTATCATGTCTACAGCTGAGAGAGTTCTTTCTGTGTCCTCTTATGTCTTTTCTGAGAAATGGGTGTCTTACCCTTTTGGGTGATGTGGGGCAACAGCTTTGATTACATAAAAGATCCATGCACTTTCTTTTTATTGTGCTGCTATAACATTTCAGGCAAGACAAAAAATGCAGTCTAGCACTTCTGTGATGAGGCTTTTACATTTAAAAAAAAATACAAATTAAATAAGATCAGTGTGAGATTTAAACCATCTCAGTTCTGTGTGTGGTGTTCATTATTGTTACACCAAGAAAGCTTTGCAGACACCCTGCTGCAGGGGGCTTGGCTGCTCCATCCCAGTCAGACGGGCAGGATTCAAAAGTGTGTTCTGAACAGCTCAAAGCCAGCAGCAGAGCTTCTTTATCCAAGCTAATGAGTCCAGCTGAGCCATGGGAGACTCCTCCAGAAGGCATTCCCTCCTAACTGATAACTACCAAAAATCATCTTGGGCACTTTAATTCTCCATCGTGTCAGAGAGGCACATCTGGAGGTGCCTTAATCGCTGCTGTTGTTGCCACATCTTACCTGGACCCTGTCACAGGAGATTCTTCCCTGTTTGGGACATTTTTATTCCAAGTAAGAGTTTCAGTCTTGGGCCAGGACCCCAGTACATCTCATGCCTGTATGAACATGAGATAAAAACTTCTGAATCCTCCTTGTAAGAAGCTGATTTGAGCATAGGAAAAGCAAAGGCATTGGGAAATGCAGGTAGAGGTGAAAGCCTGGGCTTTCTGAGGGGGGTGCACAGAGGTTGCAGCAGTCTGGGAGACCTGATAGGGGAACTGAAGAGATGTTGGAAGGGAATGCTGCAACACCTTCCCTGATGCTCTGAGTTTTACCTCGTGTGGCTGGGGCTGTGGAGTAGGGAGAGCTTGCTGTTTATGCTGAATGAGAGTTAATAAATTGGGTTAGAACGGGCCATAGTATATCCTGACACAGAACTTTCTGCTTGTTTCTTAACCAGAGCTATTTTGTATTCCCTAATTTCCCAGATCAGCTTTGACAAATGTGTTCACCCTTGTGCCAAACTGAACTCTGCTCCATCTTTTGGATACCAAGATCCTCATTTCAGACTCAGGAAGTGCTTTGTGAGCCATTATACTCTCCACATATTTTCAGGATTTCTTCACAGAAATACAATTGATTTGTCCTGGAGCCATTTTATCATGTATGTCATCCTGGAGTAATTGCTGGTTTTCTACATTTTTTTAAACTACTTTGAAACACACACCACTTTCTTTCTGTGGTGTAGCCACCACCTCTTGCTGGGAGGTTCTTCCTGTCCTAGGGACGACCCTAAAGCTTTTTAAGTTGTTCCAGGAGAATGGCTGTAGCTAACAGGACCTTCTGAAAACCAAGAAAAACAGCTCAGTGTAATTCTCCTTCCCTGGAGGCCTGCTTTTATAATAGATTTCCACTCACCCACCTGCCTTCTGTTCATAGCAGGGGAGGTGCTTTGTATGATTTGAAGTGATAATTAGAAATGATGGTGGGTGGCCACAGGAGGGACTGCAGATCCAAAGCAATAACTGTGTCTCCACAGAGTGACACATCACCTCCTCATCAGATACTTTAATACTACAATGCCTTGGAATTAAACCTGGGAGTTCCTAATCAAAGGCCTTGGAAGTAAAATTGTACAGTGTGTGGAAATACATTTGAGTCGTGACTGATAGCAAATGGTGGCATCCAAAGTGCATTTTCCAAAAGAGCTGTGAGAATAGAAATTAGCCTTACAGAATGCTCAGGGGGTTTTTTTTGTTTGTTTGTTTTAATTTGCTTTGTTTTGTTTTCCAGTTTCTGCCATAAAATGCATTTTAGGAAGAGGTCACCGTTGTTACCACACAAATATTGGAAGGGATCCAATTTAAGCCGGGGCTGTAGTTCCGGGGATGTGCTGCTTTTTATTTGGTGATGCAGCTATTCCTTAATATCCCATGGAGAAAATTCCTTCACCGTGTAATTTGCAAAGCCTCCTGAGATGTAATGCAGGCAGACTGGAGCCTTTTGCAGCAGCAGAACAGTGCAGAGCTTGCTTACATCTCTTTGGGTGAACGTGGGACACCTCTCTGCCTTTAATATTGCAGAATATTAGTCCAAGGTGGAACAAATGTGATTCGGGTGGCACCTGTTTGAACACTGCCTTGGCTGCAATTTAATTTTCCTGCTCAAATTAGCATGTTTCATTACTGTCCTTTTCCCAGTGATAAACAAGATAATTCATTTTGGGTTTTCCTGCACGGCGGAAACATAAAAATTTGTCAACTGTAAATTGCTGTAGGTGCCATTAAACTTCTCCCTAACCAACCTAATACGTTCCAGGGATTTTTTTCAAGACACTTGCAGCTATTTTTAAACCACCTGCTGTGTCTATACATATTCAGGCTGTAATGGGGAGGCACTGCTGAGCAATTCAATAGGAAATCATTTAAATAGAGAGGGACATAAGAGTAAGTGATAGGAAGTTCAGGAAGTTAATGCACTAGTTTGAAGTCTTTGTCCCCCCTGTGATCTCCCACACACACTCTTTTCTGCATGGCAGCCTTCAGATTTAGATTGTTTTCCACTAAAATAATTTATTGGTGATTGCTTTCAGTCTGACAGAATTGTCTAAGTTGGGAGGTCAGTTCCTTGTAGCACCGGGGGGAGGTTTGTGGTTTGTCCCCAGAGAGGTGTTGGGGATGATGTGCAGAACAGCTGCTTGTAAGCACAAAAACAGAGCAGTTGAACTGCACAGGGGCTGCCAGGGCTTCTCTTGTGCTTTTGGGGACTGGGAGAACTCTCTGGTATATTTGCACAAAGCCTCAAGACCCTCGGCAATATCTGTTTATATTTTAATTTTTTTGTCTTCCATCTTTTTTTTTACACATTTTTAAGAGACCTCCTCTCTTTGCACTTAGTTGTAACCTCTATTCTCTAAAGATAACTCTTAGAAAACAAATAATCAGGTTTTATTAACTTCTTAATAACAGGAAGAGAAACAAGGAAGAGAAAAAAGGCACCTTTTGCTCCAACCATTCTTCTCTTCCTGGAGATGTTATAATTTTTCACAAGTTCTGGATGCCCTGGGCATTCCATCAGTTTCATCCTTGTAGCAACAAATGTTTCCATTCACACTTTGTATTCAAGGGATTTACACACACAACCATTCAAAAGCAAAAGAATAATAAATAATAATCCAGAACAGAAGCTAATCTGACCATAGGATCTGCTGGCAGGGTGAGCAAATATCAACTTATAAAAGCATCTTCATTTTTCTACTCATTTTCCTTTTCTGGATAGAAGATTTTATATTGCAGCAGGTTACTTTTACCAGTATATTCTAAACCCCTGAGGCAATAAGGGAGTGACTGACAGCCCCTGACAGGACAGAGTGCCCAGAGCAGCTGCAGCTGCTGTGGTGACCACTGAGCCACCAGGGATGGCAATGGCACCTCCTGACTGAGCCACAGGGATCCAGCAGGAGCAGGGGCAGAGTGGGAGCTGTGTTGGGTAAATGAAGTTTACTTTTGCTGGCAAGTTAATAAGTCAGGACAGCCTGAGACAAATCTGCACTATCCAGCAGACCTGGAGATGAGCCCTGTGGTTGTAGAGGGGGGTGGAGAAGGTTTTAGCTGTGCTGCTTTGGTTTTTCTTGAGCACATTTTTGCCCACTTAAAAACAATGTGCTCAGTTACCTGTTGTAAAGCCTCATGATTCAAATATATTTAGAAAGGCAAGACAGAGATTAAATTTAAAAAAAAAAAAAAAGAAAAAGAAAAAAGAGAGCAGAGTTTCTGTGGGTGAATGACAACATTCTGTCCAACAAACCAGCTGAGGAGCAGTGGGGATTGCAGCATCACCCAGCAGGCTGCTGCTGGGACTGGAATCAGTGACTCTGCCTCAGCACACGGGTGAGGTGGCATTAATTAGCTGTGCTGCCAGTCCAACAGGGCCCTGCTCATGCCAGGACACCAACCAACATCCCTCCCTCTGCTCCCTTTTCCACTCTGCCATCTCTGCTCCCGCTGGGTTTGCTGCTGCTGGATGTGCCTTGGGGTGTGTTGGTGAATCAGAGCCATCAGTGGATCTCAGAGCAGAAAAACACTTCCCCAAAATAGCAACAGCAGAGACAGGAGCAATATCCAGCCCAGGATCAATAATCAGGGTGAGGCTCTGCCTTGGAGGCTGCACAAGCCAAAGCAGTTCAGGGGCAGTTTGATGCTCAGTTCTTCTGCGAAGTGTTTGTAGGAGGTACATAAAAAATTCATCATTCTGGCTGCCTGTACAGTGCTGTCAACCAAGATGTTTCCCCTGTGTGCAGATGTTATTGAAATTGAACTTATCCCTTTGCCCTTAATGATAAATATAATATGGACTCATCTGATGAGTGCAGCTCCAGACTCGTGTTTGCAGAGTGAGGAGGACATGGTTATATGTAACGTTAAGGAATTCCTGACAGCACAGATCATAAAATATTTAATTTATTTCTCACTTAACTTAAATGAAACGACAGACCAAATGATCTAAATGAGGCAGGCTTTATATTTATTTAGTCTTAGCTTTAACTCCTAACAAGAGCTTTATCATATTGAAGCAGTCTCACATCATTAGGTTAATAATAGACTGCAGTTTGCCCTGCTGGTGACTGGAGTTTTCATTATCCTCAGTTTTCGTCTTTCAATGACCATTATTGTTTTATTGTGCCCTTTTAAAAAGTGAATAAATTAAGAGAAATTAAATCAGAGGAATTTGTTATCAAAGGAGGCAGTGACAGATATTACTGAGCTCAGGTATAAGGTGAGAAAATAAGAGAAGAAGATTGAAATGTGGTAGCAGGGTTTTGAAATTCAGACACCAATCTGAAAGGGAATTTTTAAAACATAAAGCACTGATATTTTCACTTATATTTTAGTATATTTTGTGAACATATTTAATTCTTAATGCTTGACTTTTGTACAAATGTGGGATTTTTTTTCCTCCCAAGAGGAAGGGCAGAAAAACTTCTTTATATGCCAGAGAAGCTTTGGAAGTGTTCAAGGCCAGGTTCTTGGAGCAGCCTGGTCAAGTGGAAGCTTCCTTGCCCTCAGCAGGGGAGTTGGAAATTGATGATCTTTAGGATCCCTTCCAGCCCAAACTATTCTGTGAAATCAGGGTGCCTGTTACCCATCATTTAGTGGTGGTTGACAGAATCAAAGAGTAAGAATTTTAAAACCAGATGAAAGCCAAAGTACTCAGCTCTGCCGGAACTGGGGAGCAGCATCTGACTGCCACAAAAGTCAGCACAGACTTTTCAGTCAGAAATTGTTCATTATTGGGAACTGCCTGCTCGTTTATTGCCAGTGCCAAGGGATGAGGTCACTGTTACTAACCCAAGCCAAAGAGCCCCTCATTGCACAAGGGCTCTGAAATAACAATAAAAAGCAAACCCCAAAAAGGTTCTGCTCTACCTTGAGGTCAGTGGCTGGCCCTGCCCAGGTGTGTGAGGGGAGCTGCACAGGCAGCCTGTGAGCAGGGCAGTCCTGTTTGGTTCATTTACCTTCCTGTGCCAGTGTTGTAAAGTCACAGACACAAATCAAGAGGTTTTCAGCCTTGTCATCCATCTGTGCATCAGCCAGTGCTGCCAGTGGGTGCTCCTGTGCTGCCCAGTGGGTGCTCCTGTGCTGCCCACTGAGTGCTGCCAGTGCTGCCCACTGAGTGCTCCTGTGCTGCCCACTGAGTGCTGCCAGTGCTGCCCACTGAGTGCTCCTGTGCTTCCCACTGAGTGCTCCTGTGCTGCCCAGTGAGTGCTCCAGTGCTGCTCACTGAGTGCTCTTGTGCTGCCCACTGAGTGCTCCTGTGCTGCCCCCTGAGTGCTGCCAGTGCTGCCCACTGAGTACTGCCAGTGCTGCCCACTGAGTACTGCCAGTGCTGCCCACTGAGTACTGCCAGTGCTGCCCACTGAGTACTGCCAGTGCTGCCCACTGAGTACTGCCAGTGCTGCCCACTGAGTACTGCCAGTGCTGCCCACTGAGTACTGCCAGTGCTGCCCACTGAGTACTGCCAGTGCTGCCCACTGAGTACTGCCAGTGCTGCCCACTGAGTACTGCCAGTGCTGCCCACTGAGTACTGCCAGTGCTGCCCACTGAGTACTGCCAGTGCTGCCCACTGAGTACTGCCAGTGCTGCCCACTGAGTGCTCCTGTGCTGCCTGGGTTTGCAGCTCTGTGTTCCCAGCAGCTGAAAAGGTGCCCATGGCTGAAAGCGATTTTAGGTTGGTGTTTGAGCTGTGTGGTCACTGGAGTCAACACATGACATTTCTTTAAAAAGCTCTTTTCCTTCTGATCCTCCTATGCCCAAACAGAAATCTGTCTGTGCCTCAGTTTATTCCCTGCACAGGGCAGGGCAAAGGACTCAATGTCTTTGCTGAATCAAAAGCTGTTTTGTATTGGGAATCAGACACTGTTCCAAGATGCACAGATTTGCAATTACAGCTTTGTCCTGGGAGTGAGGATTCTAGAATCATTTGCTGACACAAATTTGCTCTGTGACCTGGGGAAACATTTAAATACTTTGTGCTTCATTTTTCTCCTGCTGCTACATAATTTTTTTCAGTGTTGTGTCTTGTACCATCTGATTTGTGTTTTCTGTTTAATCAAATAAGATAAAATTTTATCCTTTTAGCTGTACAATGCAACTGAATGACTTTGCAATTGATATATCAGATACTGACTGGAAATTTTTTTAATTTTTTTAGTTAATTTCCATCTTGTCATGACTTGCCTGTTGTTTTAGAACAAATTGAAGCAGTTGGTAAACACTGTCCCAAGACTAATTTGTATTCTGGGTGTTACTTCATGCTGGAATTAGTGACATGTAGTTGTCTTGATGCAGGTGAATCAAAGTTTGCAGTGTCAAGTCCAATTCTGCTTCTGTTTAGGATGATAATAAATCACCCCCTGAGCTCTGCTGTGCACGTTGGGGTCTATCCTCAGTGCACTTACAGCTTGTTTAAATTTCTAATGAAGACACAGGATAATGTATGCTCATATTATGGCTTCATTATACAATGTAAAATGTCTGCAGGAAAACACTTCCCTAGTCAATCATCACTTGGAGAAGTTTTCTCTTCTCCTGACTAATACTCCATCACTTTGATACCTTCCAGGCAGGTTTTGCATTCACCTCATGTCCTCAGAGTCTACAAAACAGCACAGAAAAATAAGCCAGTGCCCAATACCATTACAGTGGATGCTGTGAGAGCCCATATGGTGTTAGTTTCTCAAAAATAAATCACACTGAGAACTGCTGGATGCATACAGGGACCTTTTCCAGTCCCACTTGGAGGAAATGCTACACAAAAAATAATATTTCTGAAGAGCAGCAATGCATTGCTTTATACGAATTATATAAAACAAATGAACCTGGGATGGATTAATATTCACAGCATTAATAAAAATTAGATTTTAATTACTGTTTAGTAAACCACATATTATAATTTAATAGCTAATTTAAAATCAAAATTGCAGCACTTAGAGCAAGTTTCTAGACCAAGAAATTATATCTTCTGCATAGTCAGCACACTCATGCTAATGCTTTAATGCATGTGTTAGATAAACCCTGCTGACACCTCCTTTGCACTTCTGCATGCATTATATAGACAAATTTCTAGTAAACAAATTTTTCATTTTTTTGTAAAAGAGACTTTACCTGCAGCTCTACAAAAACAGGTGGAAGTTCAATACCTCAGCAGGCTTAGATTTCATCAGTTCTTCCCCTGGGCACACAGGGGTGATCCAGGCAGTTGGGAGGCAGAACCGTTTCTAAAAGTACCAGTTCTTTCCCAAAGTGAAAGCAAGGTGTCTTTTTCCCTGGCAAATAAAACAATATTGTCCTCAAAATAGCAAATCTCTTCTCTGGAAAGTGTTTGCCATCTCCTGTGGCCTGAAGTACATAAGGACATTGGTTATTCCTACAGTCCATGGGTTTCTCTCTTCACTTACAGCTTTATTTACAGGTGTCTATATTCACATATTGTAATAATTTACATCTCAGTGTTTGGTGTTTCCTTTTAGCATTGCAAACCCCTCCAAAATAATTACCAAATAGGGAAATGAAAGGACACAGGTGAGACAAGCAGTTTGTCGTCGTGTCACCTTTGAACTTCAGTGCTAAGGATTTTCACTATTATAAATCTCAACAGGACTCTTCAAAGACATCCTTTGTTGTTAAACCCCTTGCTAGGATAGATTAAAAAGAAACTGCTGGAAAAGGAAAAAAAATCAGAACAAAAAGCAGCTTTCTCAAGATGAGAAGGTGATTTCCCAGCTGGACAGGAACAGCTTTGTTTTCTGATCTTGTGTTTTTACAGGGTCATTTGAAAAGTCAGCGGCTTGTTCTATGGCATTAGAACAAAAGATGACTAAACTAAAACAAGAGAAATATTCCATATGATATCAAATCTATCTGCATTTCAGAGCCTGTCAAAGTGAGAAATGAAACCACAAGCTTGGCCTTTAAAAATATTAATTCACTTTAGAGATGAAATGTAAAAGTGCTGGGAAAGAAGTCACCTTATCTTCAGGAAGAAGCGAGCAAGACGAACTCCCTATCGCTCTTCCTGGATCTCAGATGGCACTTTCATGCCACCCTTAAATCTAAAAAAGGATTTAATCATCAGTTCTTGCCACCATACATCCCTGAAGCGTTTTTGCTCTGTTATTAATGAGACAGTCATCAGATGCACTAAGCAGGGCTTAAGGAATTCCAGTCTCTGCAGAGTAATTTACCACTTTTACTGAGTGACGTGGACTTAGTTCAGTGCAGCATTTTGGGATTACAGCTACAGCTCATTGACAGCAGAAACACTGGCCATTAGGGTGTCAAAAAAGGTAGTTAGTGAATATTCAGCTAATTAATTGTCAATATCCAGCAATATCCAGCGTACACTTTTCACATGCATTCATTTAAAGCCTATGTTTAGCTTCTCAGCTAAGCATAATTTAAAGCTTTTAGGGATCATTTTGCCTGTTTGATGTTATTGATTCCACACAGCAAACCATAATCAACTGATAAATCTCTGATCTTTAGTCACAATAAAATAATATAAATGAATATTTCTGTATCATTTGAGATGACATTTTGATAATGGCTTGGTCAAAATATTTTGCAGAAGTTTCTCAGAAATTGTCTGCCATAATCTATAATAACTGATGAAGAAATTATAGGTAAATTTTCGCTTCAGTAGGCCTCAGCCAAAACCTTTGTTCCATTGCTATCTTTTTCTGAGATTACTCTTTAGTCACCCTGTTCTGGATTTCCTAATGATTGAGACCTTCAAATTTGACAACGCAAATGGTTCTTCTTGAAATACTGAATATGACAATGAATTTCTTTTTTTTCCCTTATTCTTTCCAGTCATTTGGTGGCTTGGTTGTTGCTGCTGGATTTGGGGGTTTTTTTGTAGTCTCACCTCTCATATGGCCCCAGTTCCTGTTCTTAGGCTGCCACCTAGTAATAGAACAAAAACCTGTTGGGTAGAGAGAGTAAGCCCAGAGCAGAGAGCTCTTACAGTACAACCACGGCAAACCAAGGGGAATACAGCTGTTGGTTTGTCTCTCATAAATAAACCTGCCACTTTTTTCTGAGGTTTAATTTTCCTTGCAGCTTGTTTTAATACTTCAGCCAAGTGGAAGTTCAATACAAGGGAGCATTATAATGAATATTTCCCATTGTTTTATTTCCAAGCACCATAACCAATGAGGCAAATAATCCATGGCCATTAAGCTTTCTATATAAAGAATTGGAAGGTACACAGAGCTTAGCACAGCATGAATAACAGAGGTCTTTCCTCAGGCCTTGAAAGGTTGACACAGAGTATTTTCTGAGTGTGTGTGATGATCTCTTTAATATCAGAATAATTTTGCTGCCCTTCAGGGAATAGCTGTGTGTCACTTGGCCATCGAAAAATTTAGAGCAAGTTGATTGTGAATTTTGATTTTATTTTTCTTATTGTTTTCCCAAGTGAAGCTCAGCTGTTGTCCTCCCGGTAAAAACTGCACCTGAACAGTTATGCCTCAACCTTTGTGTTAGCATCAGAGAACCCTGTTGCATCAAACACAAAATAGCAATTAAATGGTAGAAACAAACTTCCTAGAGGGCTTTTAAAGTTAGTCTCGGGAAAATAAACATGTGAATGCTATTTCCTCAGAAGCCCTAATAAGCAAAGATACACCTAAACCAAACTAGAAATGCAAATATCTTATTAGAAAGCTCATTGCCTTTAAAATTGTCAGGCAAATGTTGCAGTTAGAGTCCCTCAGTGACAAGATGACCTCATCACAACCCCTGCCACCCCTGCTGCCTCCCGAGGTAATTAAACTTGATTTTACTGCAACACTTGGTGAAGATGAAAATGTTCAAAATTGAAACACAGAAGCCAGGCCAGCAGAAACAAGCAGGACACGTTGTTTTCTTTGCCTGTGGTGCTGGATTTGTGGGAAACACGACCTTGCAGGCTGCCAGGCAAAGTGGGGACCGGGAGAGGAGCACGAGGGACACGAGCATCAGCCAGCAAGGGAATTGTGCAGGTCGTTATAAAAACAGGAAGGGAGCCTCGGTCTTGTCATTTATAACTAAAAGGGAGTGCTTAGAGCTCCAGATTAGGAACTGGAAGTCTCTCAATCTCTTTGGAGATGTGGTGATTTTCAGCACGACCTGGAGTGGTGCCATCCATCACTGTATCAATTAACCTGCCCGTGGGGTGGTGCTGCCTCCAGCTAATGGCTGTTTGTGGCACACATCAGGATCTGCATGTAAGGACACATTTCATTACTTCTGGGTGTCCTGCTGCACACTAAACTGATGGCTTGCACAGCAAGAGTAGCACTGTCAGATTTAAATAGTGTGTCCTTTGAGAGCTGGAGCCTCGGTGTCGTGCAAGGCTTGGGGCACTGGTGAGGATGAAAGTTTTGGATTTTTTTTTAAAGTTACTTCACCTAAACTGTTATTTCTTTAACATGTTCATTGACATGAACTCATACACCTGCTGACATGGGAGTTATTGCACTTCACTGTAACTGTCTCTGTAGCTTTTCTCCCATCCCTTTTCCACCTGTAACCAAGAGATCTCATTTTATAATCGAATTGCATTTCCTGGTAGCTTGTCTGTGTGGGGAAAGGAGTGAATGTGATGCCTGGGGAAGGCTGAGCTGGAACAGAGACTGGACAGAGCCAGAGAATAAAGCAGATATTTATTGAGAGGCCTTTAGGTACACCTTGGGCAGGACAGAGCCACAAGGTGGGCCCAAAATGGTCACAAAATGGTCACAAAATGGACACAAAATGGACAAAGGGTCACCAGGTCTCACACTTTGATCAGTTTTGGTCCATTTGCACCTTGGGGTTGAATTGTCCCATTCCAGCTCCAGGCTGTGAGGTCCCATCCTGCTTGTCCCTCCCTCCAGCCACCCTTGTTTGTGCTGCTGGGCTGAAAGTTGTCCTTGGTGTGCAGCAGGAACAGGATTTGTTTTGTGTCCCTGCTCTGTGCAGAGCTGAGTGACCCTGACTGTGAGCTCAGAGCTGCACCCTGGGCACCACAGAGCCTGGAATACATGGGAGATAAAACTTAAGGTACAAAATGGAAGAGCAGCTTGTTAATTCCCAAGTCATTGGATACCAACAGCACGTACAAAGTGGACACCTGCTGGATTTATCCTTCCAAGGGGAACTGAAGCCCTCCTGGTCCAGTCCTCACTGCACATTCCAACAGCTCCTTTTGAGGACAGAATTATATTCAGAGGTGCCTTTATTATTAGCCAGTTGTTTTGGGGATTGCTGGGAAAAGTTCCGGCAGTTCCATGCCAGTCAAAGATCCCATAATATTTCCTTTGATCCCTGCAGGGAGAGGTTCTGGATGCTGTCAGGAACAAGTATGTTGACTTTTGGTAAACAGAGCATCTGTAAATGAACTTTAAGGGCAGGATGTGATGCTTTTTTAATGTAGGGCTGGTTTTGGAGACGTTAGATTCTGTCCAACAGAAGGATCAATTGTCTGGGCTTGATATTGACGGAGAAATGTCTCATGTTGATAAAATACTGGTTAAAAAGCTTGGGTTCTGTGGAACCGTGTCTCAAAAATATTGATTAAATTCAACATAATCCTTCAGTGTGCCAGGAATAATCAAAAAATGCTTTGTAATTTGCCACTGGTTGGANGTACAAAGTGGACACCTGCTGGATTTATCCTTCCAAGGGGAACTGAAGCCCTCCTGGTCCAGTCCTCACTGCACATTCCAACAGCTCCTTTTGAGGACAGAATTATATTCAGAGGTGCCTTTATTATTAGCCAGTTGTTTTGGGGATTGCTGGGAAAAGTTCCGGCAGTTCCATGCCAGTCAAAGATCCCATAATATTTCCTTTGATCCCTGCAGGGAGAGGTTCTGGATGCTGTCAGGAACAAGTATGTTGACTTTTGGTAAACAGAGCATCTGTAAATGAACTTTAAGGGCAGGATGTGATGCTTTTTTAATGTAGGGCTGGTTTTGGAGACGTTAGATTCTGTCCAACAGAAGGATCAATTGTCTGGGCTTGATATTGACGGAGAAATGTCTCATGTTGATAAAATACTGGTTAAAAAGCTTGGGTTCTGTGGAACCGTGTCTCAAAAATATTGATTAAATTCAACATAATCCTTCAGTGTGCCAGGAATAATCAAAAAATGCTTTGTAATTTGCCACTGGTTGGAGGCACTTTAAAAGCTGCACATTTTCCTTTCCTGGTGCTGTGACATTCTCCTTTAAAGTGCTCCTTTCCTAAGTGTGTTGTAAGGGAAAATTTCCATAATGGCCCAAATAACGAGGTGTTGGTTATCTCTGTGTAGGGAGGGTTCAGTGGAATACTCAAGATGATGAATGAGCTGAATGACCTCTCAAATAGCTGCCGTTTGAATGTGTCTGATAAATTCCATGGATATTATAAGTCCATTTTACCTACCCTGGCCTAGAACCAAGTCAAAACCTCAGGTCCAGGAAAATCAGTGGAGTCCAAACTCATCGTATATTGACACTCTTTTGTAGGTCCTCCTTCACAAGAAAAAACCCCCACATTTTTAGGCAAATAATATTTTTGAAACAAGGGTAGATCCAGAGAAGGCAAAGCTTGGGGAGAGGAGAACATTGGAAGATAAGTGAATTTTTCATTGGTTATCTGTTGCCAGCCTTTGAATCCCAGAGAAAAAACCTAGTGCTGATTTCTTTTTATTCTGCTTTGCTTTCAGTTGTGTACCACAGCCCTGCTCTAAAACATTGTCTCTCTAATAATATCAATTTTATTTCACATTTTCACCAGCAATTGCATTCCTGCTTTGATAAACAGCATCTTACCAGGCTTAGGATGCTGAACATTTCACAAAGACAGTGATTTTAGAAGCATCTTCTCCATCTGCTTATTAAGCTAATTGTTTCACTTGTAGCCTCCCTCCCAGTTTGTTGTAGTGTTAACTCAGCATTTCCTGCCTCTGGAAATTTGTTTAACTTAAAGTGACTTTTAAGATAGGCTTTTAGAAAAATTCAATTTTCCAGTTTTCTTGTGAAATTGAAATTTCTTTCTTCCTTTTCTTTCTCTCTCAATAGTTTATGCAAATAATATTAAAATTTATAATGAGACTAATATTTGTTAATCTCAGTTCAAACAGTGGATTTGTATTAAAACATAGTTTCAAACACTTCTGTTGAGAGTGAGAAAGTGTATTGCTTTTAATTCATTCATTACTGTGCTGCTCTTGTTAAGCTTGAATTGTCATTATGATTACACACCATAATTTTTAGTATTGAGTATTAATTCTATTTAAATCCCATTAGATCTATGGTTGCTGGGCCTGCTTTGATTCCCATTTTGCAGAGTTGTTTTGGAGTAGTTCCAGCACATGAACCTGATCCTGCAGCTCGGTGTTGGTTCCAGCAAGAGATTTATGCATATGTATTAATTATGTGAATAAAAGTTTCTTAGGCTCAGTAAAGGCTGCAGGGCATTCCAGAATGTCACAAAATCTGTGACCTGCAGAAACGGCAGGAATTAGATCTTGAGCTGGTTGAGGTCAGCATCCAACCTCCTGTTGGACCAATTGGTGTTGGAGGACACACTGAAATACAAATTTCAGCTTTCATGGTGCACATTCCAGACACAAAGAATTGAAAGGGTGCCTCGGTCATTTATTTTGTTTAATTGCAGATCTTTAGCAGCTGTCAGCAACACAAAATTCCATTTCCCTACGTGTGTCTAAGAGGGGCTGGATTCTGACCCAGTTTCTCTCATGCTTCTCAAAGCTTTTGCCCTGCTTGTGGCCAAGCTTGCTTTTCAAAACATTCTGGCAGAATTTGTGTGTGCTGCAGTTCTGTGTGGAACACAGGGACGTGTGGATCCCCTCAGGCACTCAGCAGGAGCAGGGACTTCTCCCTCCAGAACAGCTGGATGCGGATTTGGCAGAGCTGGGGCACCCAGGCTTGCAGTTTAAGAGCATTCCACACCTCAGCAAAATCCAAATCCTCCACCTTCAGGGCAAGGAACCAGGGGAGCAGGACAGGGCTGTGATTGTGAAAGGGCTTCCAGGATGGGCTGGGTGTGGAAGTGCTGCTCAGATCCACAGCTCACCCTTCCCTGCCTTTGAAAAGTTCTTTCAATAACGTTGTGGATGTCTCTTCCCAGTTCTTCAAAGGGCTCAGCTTTTCTTTCCTCCCACTTCTCCTCCTGCTACCAGTGCCTCCCATCCCGTTCTCCTCTTTGTTGGCTTTACTGCTTTTAGTCTACAAGAACTGCCTGGAAATGGGACTTGGAGTCTGCAAAACCCTTTCTGAGCTCTCTCCATTGTAGTTCCCTGACCTCTGCTCACCCCACGTCCTCTTGTGTCCCACCTCCTGCATTCACCTCCCCTCTGTCTCATGGTGCTGCATGTTTTTCACTTAATTGCAGTTTGTCCTCCTTTAATACAAAACCAGTGGATTTCTCTCAGTCATTAACGCTTATCTTCATTGCTTTCTTAATTCTGCACATTAGCAAGAGTTTGTTTTTCTTTCCAGTGTGCCTTGGGAGTTCTCCTAAAGGAAAGTTGTGTCTAAAACTACTTTGTAGAGCACCAGGCCTCCAGAAATTTCTGACATTGAGTAGCAGGGGCACAGCAGGGAAGCCAAGTTTATACTGCAGTATTATTTCTTCTTATTTGAGCAACCTGTCCTACGTTTTCTGTCATGTAAATTATTGTTTCACAGAAGCAACTGTACTGCAGTGCAAAATCTGCGTGAGGCAGTGACAGGCTAAGTCTGAAAGTGAGAATAACCCACAAATGTTGGTTTGGTTGCAAGAAGACAAAGCCTGACTTAAGGATGATGGTGGGAAGCTCTTTGGGTGGCAGATGCTCTTGGAAAGTAAAAGAAGGTTTGTGAAAGTCTAGCAAAAAGAGAACTTTTTAACTGAAGCAGAAAGTTCAGGACTTCCAAAAAAGGCATTTAATTATTTTTTTTATCATGAAAGAAGTGCTAAAAAGACACGTAGGAGTAAGAAAGAAAAGAATTAAATTGACTGGAGAAATTGTAAATGTAAAATTCCATTGTTACCTCTTTCATCAGAACACAAATCTTACGGAGGGGTTGATTTTTCACCCCATAGTGTGATAAGCTTTTTGGTAAAACAGAAATAGCGTAATTGAAATCCATTTTGCATCATTTTCCCTTGGATGATTTAGAATTAGGCCAATTTATATTCTGCAGGTACGACCCAATGAGAATGTAAATGCAGCCACCAGAATTGTTTTTGTCCACAAGCAAAGCTGGTATCATTTACTGATCCATTACACTCTCAGCAGGGCCCTCTCTTTCAAAAGCTACCTGGAATTATTGCTGGCAATAGAACAATAAGCTCTAAAATAAGATTTGCATAAAAAATGAAAGCTCAAGGAAAAATGATAATAGTGATTAAAAGTAACATTTGATGACTATTTTGATTAGGACAGCACATTGAAATGTGGTATTCAAACAGACACAGAGGCTTTATTTCCCCTCCAGCTCCAACAATGCACCTATTTAACTACACTATTATGTTCCTGATAATTTGCCTGAAATAATAGACAGTGCTCCCATCAATATTTAACAATATAAACATCAAGCAAAGGCTGTACATCTGGAATCATAGAATATGCTTTTTGCATTAGGGTACTAATTTTAGAAATAACCTCTGTCTGCCGGGGCCTGCTGATGTACGGTTGTGGTAACAAGTCCCTAATTGAGTTTTCTGGGCATTTTGACCACTGATACAAATTTGCAAAGCAGATTACACAGCAGAAACACAATTTCCATCCCGACCTTTATCACACTGCTTTCTGTTGGGGGAATTGGAATGTTTAGGGAGGGAAATATGATCTACGTGGGCCTAATTTGTGAGAATGTGACTTCTGATGTTAACCCACTAAGCAGCACTTTGATTCATTCGATAACACATCATCTAAAACTTCGGCATGAGGCAGGTATCACAAAACTTATCATCTTTTATTGCCTAGGCAGAAAACACGGGGTTAGATGATTATAAATTGAAACTCAGGGAAAACTTTTATCTACAGCTGCTGTGCAAAGATCCTGTCACAGCCTGGTTCATTCTAGCCAACAAAGAGCCTGGTTCACATCCTCCAGTGTGAGGCACAGGAAAGATGCTCAGCTGGTGTGGATGTAGAGGTTGGGGTTAAGGATGGAGAACCTCCTTGAGAAGCCTCTGCCAGAGGTCCTGCAGATGGTTCATCCTGGTCTTGTGAGTGCCACACTCTTGTGCTGTCACAGCTTTTGGGATTGTGAGAAATAGGTGAGGCCCGGGGCATATCCTCCAGCTGAATTTCAGCTGGAAGAAATTCAGTTGCCAGCCTCTCAGTGATACAAAGTGGAGAGAAAAAATGTAAGCAGAGAGAAAGTTCCATTCCAAAGGTGCGTCCTGAGCAGCAATGAAGCAGCAGGGCACACAAACCCTGCTCGGGCACCTGGACAAACATCTTCCCTGGCATTGCTCTCATCAGCTGGATGCATTTCAATGCTCTGGACTCAGCTGAACATCCAACAGGATTTGCTGTTTGATGAAAAGGTGAAGGAAAGCTCTGTGTGGGTCTGTGATGGCTTGGAATGGTGAGGTAGATTAGAGTGAGTGTTGCGTTGGAATCCAGTCAGGTCTCAGAGGTATAAACTTGATTAATCTAAATTCAGCTGTGGTGACATGAGGGATTGCTTGGTGGCAGAAGATCATACAATGGTCAGCATTGGGTTTCACTCAGGTTCCTGCAATGCATTCTGTCAGAACTGAGTGCTGGGAAATGCTGGGAGCACAGGGGTCTGTCTTGTCAGGGTTTAAGCTGTGCCCTGGTTTGCTGCTTGGTTCAGACCTGGGTTTGCAAGGCAAGAAAAATATAGAAAATAACCTTAAGCTGAAGTTCCCCAAGTCTGCACAGAATCATAAAATGTTTTGCTTTGGAAGAGACCTCAAAGCTCATCAAATTCTGCTCCTGCCATGGGACACCTCCCACTGTCCCAGGCTGCTCCAAGCCCTGTCCCGTTTGGCTTTGGACACTTCCAGGGATCCAGGGACAGCCACAGCTTCTCTGGGCACCCTGTGCCAGGGCCTGCTCACCCTCACAGAGAGGAATTTATTCCTCACATCCAATGTAAATCTGCCCCCCTTCGACATCAAACCATTGCCTCTGCCTTGTTTCAATCTGCTGCTTGGCACCTTAGGCAGATAAAACTCCAGGGTTTCCATATCCTCCTCCAAAGCCTGGAGGAAACTCTTCAAGGCTTCCTGAGCCTGAGTCAGACTCGAGGAGGAGCAGCCTCAAGCGTGGGGAGAGCTGTTTGATTCTGAGCCTTTTGCTCCTTTGCTCCCTGAAGGGCTGCCCTGGCCTGGGGCTGCAGCTCCAGGGTGTGTTTATCAGTGAGGCCATGGAGAAGTGGCACTGGCTCCTGGCCACAGCCTTTGGGAAAGCAATTTGTGCTGATCAGTTCCCTCTGTATGAAACATCTGCAGCCCGGGGTGATCCCCTCGCCCGTGGGTCTGTGCCTTGGACTTGTCCCCGTGCCCAGGGGCTGTGTGGCACAAACTCTTGTGAGAACTGCAGACTGCCCCCATTTTTATGTGATTGTACCTGAAACAAGGCGGGGAGAATCCCCCTCATCCTCCTGTTTTGGGGGATTTGGGGACTTTTTTCCCCAAAGTGTGTGTTCTGGGACCTTTGTGTGTTCTTGGTGCTGTGATGTTTTGGAAGCAGCCTCTCACCCTGGTGTAGTGGGAACTGCCAGTTTTCCATTCACAAACTGGGCAAGTTAAAGCTTAATAAAAGTGTAACTAAACCTGGGAAGCCCATTTGAAGTCGGTGGAGCTGTGCTGATTTATTCCAGCCTGAGAATCTTTTCAGGCTTGAACGCTTTTGGGGTTGCTCCTGATTCCTCCTCTCTCAGAGTTCCAGCAGAACTCCGTTGCTCATCTCNAGGGGAGAATCCCCCTCATCCTCTTGTTTTGGGGGATTCGGGGACTTTTTTTCCTAAAGTGTGTGCTCTGGGACCTTTGTGTGCTCTTGGTGCTGTGATGTTTTGGAAGCAGCCTCTCACCCTGGTGTGGTGGGAACTGCCAGTTTTCCATTCACAAACTGGGCAAGTTAAAGCTTAATAAAAGTGTAACTAAACCTGGGAAGCCCATTTGAAGTCGGTGGAGCTGTGCTGATTTATTCCAGCCTGAGAATCTTTTCAGGCTTGAACGCTTTTGGGGTTGCTCCTGATTCCTCCTCTCTCAGAGTTCCAGCAGAACTCCGTTGCTCATCTCTGTCCTGATCCATTTTATCTGACCTTTACACCCTCCACATGCTCAGGGAATTGTCTTGGCACTGGGATTTTTCTATAGATGTATTTGAAAAGCTGTCTCTACTAAAAGCCATTTGAGGTTACTGTGTAGGAGAAACTTGTCTCTACTTTCATATTTTTTGATTTAAATAAACTCATTCCTACCTACGGCGGGGACTAGGAATGATTCAATAATTTGCAACTAATAATTTATTAGAACAACTTTGCCCTCCTTTCTCCTCGCAAATTGTCTGCAAACAGATTGTATAACTCTAATATGTTAATAGCTGGAAATTATTTGACCATTTTTTTCAGCAAATACCTTTTGGCCTGTGGATTATTTGAATTGCAAATTGCGACTGTTAAAATGAAATATATAATTAACAGTGCAAATAGAGCTGATTGGGGGTTTCAGGAGACCAGTTTTTATGGAAATATATTGATTTGTCAAAATGAACATTTGTTACAGCAACACAGTGATTTGGGGGGGAAAAAAAAACCTTTGTTGAAGTAAATATTTGTAATACAGAAGGGAAATCTTATCTTGAGTGCTTCTGACAGCTCACTTGAGATTTTGCTGGTGGAGATACCCAGATTGAAAATCTTGTTGAAAAAGTTGAATTGCTTCTCACCTTCCCTCCTCCAGCCAGGGGTCCTGACACAGACATTTATTTTTTCTGAGACACACCTCTTTTCATACGCTCTGTCCAAATTGCTACCTTTGTAAATATAATTAGGCATAACTGGGCAGATTGTGTAGTGGTTGTGACATTTTTTTAGAAGTGTAACAATCAGGACAGGAGAGAATGGTGCCTCCTACACTTGTCAGTCAGATTCTTAATGTCTCCAACCATATATTCTGATTTTAATGGAAAAACACTTGGAAAGCTTTTTGCTTTCTAGCATTGTTGCAGGGTTCAGTATGAAGCTTTGGAAAAATGTTAAGCACCAGGGAAATGGTGTAACCTAGTCCACCCTTGGGGGTCTTTTGGGGTACAGGTCATTAATGTGGATGTTAATGTTCATTAATGTGGATGTTGATGTTCATTAATGTGGATGACATACAGTGTTTTCTATCCAGCACCAAAAATGGGAGTATAAACAGTGGTAGGTTCAGTGTCTGTGAGGAGTGGGAGCATTTAAAGCACCAGAACACTCAGTGCTGCACGTGCAGGAGGGCTGCAGGCTCCCCTTGGTGCAGGCTCTGTGCAAGGGGGATTCTGACGCAGCACATGGGAAGCAGTGCCAGGAATCCATGGATCCTCTCCCAAAGGAATCCCCTGGCTGCAGGAAAGGCAGGGGAGCTCCAGCAAGCTGGGTTGTCCTGGATCCTGAGCTCTGGAATTGTCCTGGATTCTGAGCTCTGGAATTGCCCTGGATTCTGAGCTCTGAAGTTGCCCTGGATCCTGAGCTCTGGAATTGCCCTGGATCCTGAGCTCTGGAATTGCCATGATCCTGAGCTCTGGGATTGCCATGGATTCTGAGCTCTGTAATTGCCCTGGATTGTGAGCTCTGGAATTGCCCTGGATTGTGAGATCTGGATTTGCCATGGATCCTGAGCTCTGGAATTGCCATGGATTGTGAACTCTGGAATTGTCCTGGATCCTGAACTCTGGGATTGCCATGACCCTGAGCTCTGGGATTGCCATGACCCTGATCCCAGAGGAGCTCTGTCCCAGCCGGGATGTCTGTGTGTGCTCTTTACATCCCCGGGGAGGGACAGGCAGTGACCCCACACTGGCAGGGAGCGTTTGCACACAGCAGGGTCTGTGACTGCTTCCAGACCACCCTGGAGTTGCCTTTTCCCTAACCAAGGCCATTCCTGGGGGCAGAGCCTTGCCCAGCCACTGCCTGCTGCTGCCAGAGGGTTTGGGTGAGAGCAGCGTGGTCTCTGCACTCCTGGCACCCCTGAGTGTGGAGTGATAAGGGTGATTAGGTCTAAAAACCAGCACAAGTTACATAATAATTGGTGCTTTCACACTGGAGTGAAAGATTTCTGCAGCACTGTTTAATTATGAGGAACAACTGAAATTTTTTGCCTGAAAATAATAAAAAAGTAATTACATACATTGGTCTAAGAGGAAAGCTGAAGCATAGCTTGTGTTTTAAAAAGAAAAGGGTGATTTCAGTATATTTGACAGCAAGTGCTTTCCTTGGAACATTGTGATTCTTATTCTCCAAAGCTTTAAAAAATTATTTTAGTACTTTATACTTCTAGCACAGCTGCCACAGAAAATTATCTTTTTCCCAAAGCATGAGCATCTAGTGAGGAGCTGCTGCAGATTCCCTCTGTCATGCAGGGAAATATCTTTGCCTGGTAAAAAACCAATGTAGAGGCACCAACTTCAGTGGTGCTGTGTCTCTTATAACAATTAAGGGTTTTATTTAGATTATTGAATATTTGCTCTCTTCCCTTTGGTTACTTTTAACCTAACTAACAATAGTGATTTAAGGGGAAATAGCTCAGACTAAACCTGAGCTCAGCCATTGTTCAGTCCTAGGGGCTGGTGATCTCTGCCTGGGGAGGAATTCTTATGCATGTCATCATCTGTGTAAGGAAACTCCCTTAAGAGGTGTTAATATTTTTATTTATATTAATATTTTAAATTTATATTAATATTTTATTAATATATATAACAACCAAAATGCAAATGTGTACAGTCTTCTAAAAACTCATATTAGTTCAATATCCAAATCCTAATGTGTACCTCAGTCAAAACTTATAATTTTACACAGACTGTTGAAAATATTCCCATAAAATTCCTGTATTTTCATATAAAACATAACAAACTCATCCATGTACACAAGCCCTATGGTTGGGCCAGCACTGTGAAGAATTAAACGTGTAAATTTATGTGTAATTTAAAATAAATGTGTAAGTTATGAGGAATTAAAGTCTTGATCCTATACACCCTATATATTAAATAGTCATAGATTTCATCATGATGGAAAAGAAATAGCTCTGGCCAGGAAACCAATTTGGTTCAAACACTTTGGAGCAACTTCTTTCCTTTTTTAATGGCTACTACTGCAGGAGAAAATTCAGTCTTCCTTTTGCTTCCAGATATACCCATGGACTCCACATCTCCCACGGGAAGTAAATAGATATTGATTTTCTTCATAAGAGAAATACATTATTACAGTGATTAAACTGTAGACCTTCCTTTATGATATGAAAAAATTGGAAATTGGTGAGCTAAAGAGGATTTATGTTACAAAATAGTTTGGGTTTTTCTATTCATCAAACTGTAATTCAAGCTCTAAATGCAAAGCCTCTGTGTATATCACCCTTTTTAAGCAGCAGCAACTGGCATTTAAAATAAATGCTGATATTATAATTATCAAAGCATTATGTCTGTTAGAGCTGCTAATAGTCACTTTGCTTCACTTTTTTTTAATTTTACATTTGTCAAAACCCTGACAAGCATACTCTGGGATAATGTTAGATTCAATGTTGATATTGTTACTCAACAAGAACATTGATTATGTCTTAATAAGACATATTCAGTATGCATTATATGCAATTATCATCTTAAATGAACACAAGCATTTATTTAGCACCAACTGAAATTATTTCAATCTGAAGAATTTTTCTTTCTGGTTAGCATTATATTATAAAGTCATTAGTACCAAATATTATATGGCAGCACACTCCTGATACAGTATTATGCATAAATAAATAGTTTGTAACCAGAATTATAAAAAGAAGAGTCGAGGACATGTTGCATCATTACAGAAATACAAATACCCATGGAATAGTCAGAAAACTCTCTATTGATAATTAGCATTGAAAGGATCCTGAAAACCCTTGTAAGGATTTTGAATGTAAGTTGTTTGCTTCCCAAACACTTTTGTTTTGATTTCAGCAACTTTCTGGGTATTTGGGGATTTCTATTCTCCCCTATATATATATATATATATTATTATTATTATTATTATTTTTGGATGAGGACTGAAGCAGTAAAGGGAGCCTTGGTGCTGTGGTACTGAGCGTGCCCTGTCCAAAATATGCCATCCCTGGGTGTCTTGCAGGGGGGCACTGGAGGAGTTTTGGGTTTGGGCTTCCTGGGGAAGGTGATTGCAGTCCTGCTGCTGTGGGGAATCACAGCCTCAAGGGCCTAAACCTTCCCTGTAATCACCCAAGGCGTTCCACTGGTTCCCACCTTACATTTTGAGCTCCACTGCACTGACGGTGCTGCCAAGTCCAGGTGAATTTGGACCAAGGCTTGGGCTGTGAAATACTGACAGCCAGGGCTTGCTTCTCTTCACTCACTGATAGCTGGTTATTGTATCTGCAATACTGAAAGATCAAAACACAGCAGAAACACATGGTTAACTGCTTTCAGTCAGCATTGCCCAAAACTCTCCCTGGGTTCATTCCACCTGTGGGTGCCTGCACTGCAGTTTATTTCCCTGTGTTGTGATTAGCTCCTGCTGGCTTTGTCAGGAAGCTGAACTCTGAAAAAGTGCCTTTGCTGGCTTCTCCCTGCTCTGTGGTGCTGAGCCAGCTCTGTCAGGGCAGCAGGAGACTCAGGGGTGACCTTATCACTCTCTACAGCTCCCTGGAAGGTGGCTGTGCTCAGGTGGGGTTGGTCTCTTTCTCCAGGCAGCACTGACAGAACTGACACAGGCTCAAGCTCCACCAAGGGAAATACAGGTGGGATATTAGGAAAAAGTTTTTCATGGAAAGAGTGATAAAGTACTGGAATGTTCTGCCCTGGGAGGTGGTGTGGTCACCATCCCCTGGATGTGTTTAAATAAAGCCTGGATGTGGCACTGGTGTAGTTGAGGTGTTGGGGCTGGGTTGGACTCGATGATCATGAAGGTCTCTTCCAACCCAGTGATTATTCTGTGGTTCTGTGATTCAGGGAGTGGGATCTGGTGGGAATGTTAACTCTGGTGGGCCTGGCAGGGAGGGGCCCTTTGAAGGAAAGCACTCAGGACACAGCTCACCTCCTTGGCAGCGTCACCCCTGCTGTGGCTGAGTGACTAAAGGGAAAGCTTATGGGGCAAGGAATGGTTCTCCTGCTGCAATTATACAAACCCTCTCAACAGTGTCACACCCCACAAAGTCACAGTTGATAAATAATAAGCCACACCAGCAGTAACTCGATGTTTGTTTATTTATTAAAATAATCCATTATCCTTTGGAGCTGCAGATCCCACTTGTTGAGAGTTGAGGCTTTTTTCTCTTAATATCTCACTATTCAAGTGGTATTGATTGGATTGCTTTTGCAAGGCTGTGCTTGGGTCACTTAGGAGCAGGCCTGGGTTTAGTGACAGGCAGTGACTTGGTGGGACATGTCTGAGTCTCTGTGGAGACTCAGACATCCCAAAATGATAGTGGTAAATCGACCCCATCCAAAATTTTGGATGCTGCATTTATTGCTCACCTGCAGCTGGGCAGAGAGGGAGAAGGGGAAGGAAGGATCTCCTCCACTGCCACCTTCCAGCAGCACTTATTCCTCACAATGGGAGGAAAAGGAGGCAGAGACCACACTGGGGTCAAAGATCTGAGCCCTGTGAGGAGGGAAATGCTGAGGACGTGCCACGAGGTCTTCCAGAGCAGCCCTGACCCTCAGCAGCAGCACAGGCAATCCTGCTCTCCCTGCAGAAATCCAGTTTTTTTGGTAAATCACACTGCTCCAAACCATCCCTGCTGCTGCCTGACTCAGCTGGGCTGGAAGCAGGAGAATTCTGAAAGGTCCTTTACAAGGGAGTGCAAAGAGAGCCTCTGATGGGAACAAGCCTCTGCTCAGGGTTTGCATCTGTTAGCAGCTGCTTCCTGTAACAAAGCAAATATTTGGTGTCAGAAGGAATTGTAGGAAGTGCTGCATAGCAGGGAAGGGTGAAGTATTCATAATTATATGAAATACTACTCAAAATTCAATGTTTTTCACATTTTGCACGAGCTTAAACATTGGACTCCTGTCACAGACACTTCTGCTGCAGTAGATACAATTTCCAGCATAAATGGGCTTGCTTTCAATAGAAAATGGGACGGTTTTCAAAGGAAAAAAGGCCAATTTGTGAGTAAAAATGGGCCTCTTTCTGAGCAAAGAGGCTTATAAACATGAAGTGATAAATGGCTTTGCAAGTTTTCCATACAATAATAACGACTTTCTAATCAAAATAATGAAAAAGTTGCAGCTAGGGGAGGGGAGAGAAGTCTAATTCAGGTTTTAATGCATTTTAGAAAACAAATATATGAAAACTGTAAATTTAGTTCCCCTCCATGGCATGAGTTTGTATTGCAGACCTGTCAGTAATACTTCTTCGTGTATATTTTTATGATGTTATAAATCAAATTCCTGTTCTTGCTTTGCTGCCTTCTGAGATGAATTTCATGGAATAATGTTGTGAGTCTTCAGGAAATACATTTCTTAGGATCCCCTGTGTGGCAGTGGCATCTGATTTCCTAGCAGTCCATATGTTTTTAGAAAAAAATTTATCTTCTGGCTGGACTTGTTGACTTTACATGCAAATATGTTGTTTCATAATAGCTGATCTGATGAGCAGCTGAGGTGGTTTCTTCTCTCTTGGCCTAAAAATGCTTCAAATCTACATGCTGAGGGGCTGGGATCTTCTTCTCACATGTTCTCCCAAAAAAAGAGATGGTGGGACGTGCCCAGGAAAACACACAATGCAAAGTTCACTCTTGGGGAAAAGCTTCCAAATCCCTTGGCTCCGGAGCAGATTGGGTGACCCACGGGGTTGCTTTGCTGGGCTGTGTCCCTGCTTTCAATTCCCTGGAAAATGTTGGATAAAGGACATGGATGAGGGATGTCAAAGCTGGAATTTGGGCTCTTGCAGACACAGGTCTGTAGCCCTGGTTCCAGGCCTGATGTTTTGGTTTTGCTGAAGTTCTTTCCCAGGAAAAACTTGGTAAACATGAGGAATGTTAGTGATTCCTTCTGGCAGGAGGGACTTCTTGATGTCCCTCTGGTTTGACCAATGTGATTGAAAAGGTTTGCCTTTGTCTCACCAACCAAACTGGTCTGTGTAAAATAGTATATAAGGGAGACACATCCCTAAATAAAGAGTCACTTTACAGCCTTCTGCTTCTCAGAGTCTGTGTCGTTTGTGGTCTAAGATAGCAACACAGGTCCAGAAGGTTCCAGAAGGGTCCAGAAGGTTCCAGAAGGTTCCAGAAGCAGTGGCTCTGTTGCAGCTTTCCCCGTGGGATCCAGGTTTATTTCCCGGGAGGGTTCCTGGGCAATGCAGTGTTCTCACCGTGCAGTTTCAGAGGTGACTGCAGCACTGCCCCACCTGTGCCCCTGCGCTGGTGCCACTCTCACAGGCTTTGGTTCCCCTCCAGGCAGCCACACAAATCTCATCCTGAGGAAGTTCCCAGGGAAATCTCTCAGAATTCCACGGGAGCAGGTTCTGAGGCTGAGCACAGCTCCCTCTGGCAGAGCTGCTGCTGACCCCTGGCCCAGCCTCCAAACACACGTCCCTGATGGGAGAGATGGCAATTCCAGAGGCTGGCACGTTCCCATTCCAGAACTGGCCACAAATGGTTTATTCTCCAGATTAAGACTGTGTTTTATGACACGTTCCCATTCCAGAACTGGCCACAAATGGTTTATTCTCCAGATTAAGACGGTATTTTATGAGAGGAAATGAAGCTGGATTTTTCTATGGGCTGTGCTGCCTGGTTCTGCAGTAGGTGGGCAGCCAGATAAGTACCCATGACGTGGCAATCAGATATCAGCAATATAAATCATTAATATCACGCCACACGTTTGCTTTGGGCAATAACTGGAAGTCTCTGCCCGTTTTGGAAACTGCTTTTTTGTTTCTTGCAGTGGAGCAAACTTAGATTACCAGTTTAAATGCTAATACCCAGAATGAATGGGATTTAATAAAGTGAATTTATATGTAGATTGTGACATTAGTATTTAATTATGTACCCATCATAACACTGATGAAGCAAGCTGCTAAATATTGGTGCACTGAAGGCAGAGCTTACTCTTAAAGAGCAAGTATATTTTAATTTCTTACCTCTTTCCTAATCTTCCTAAATAACAGGATAAATTATGTACTGTTTACCAATATTCACCTTCATGCTGGATTGCAAATGAGGTTTCCAGGGTAGCAGCTGATCTCATAGAAAGCTGTGCTTGTGTTCCAGTAAAACTGCCTTAACAGATCTGTTTCTCTGCTATGTTTTATTAGGCCAAATAAAATTTTGGGTGTTTTAAAATTTATTATGTTAATATTAATTAAAAGTAGTATGTTATCTTTGTGAGGTTTTTTCCCTTAAACTTTCCTTTAATTTTTTTTTATTTATTTATTTATTTATTTATTTATTTATTTATTTATTTATTTATTTTATTTTCAGACAATGGAAAGCCCGAAGTATGAGCTGGTTATAGAAGCCAAGGACATGGGTGGGATGGATGTGGGACTGACGGGCACAGCCACTGCCACCATCCTGATCGACGACAAAAATGACCACGCACCAGAATTCACCAAGAAGGAGGTAAGAACTGGCCATCTGTTCCCTACAAAATGGCGCAAGTGATCATAATTAGCTCATTTCTAAATATAAAGATGTTCTCTAAGGAAAGAAGGCACGTACAGAATGTTTTTAGCTCGGTGTGACAGACTTTCCTGGAGCTGCTCTTTTCTTTTTGTCACGTTAATAAACGTGTGTGCTTCGGTTCCAAACCACAGTGCAACCACAAGGTGAAAAATAATGTCATTTAAAGATTGGCTAGCAGGGTGCAAACCTGCAAAATAAATTTGCTGGTGGTAACTTTCTCCTTTTGCTCCTGTGGGGGGAAATAGCAAAACTCGCTTAAGGCTTTGGATGGTCAGGACTGTGCATGAAAACAACATTTTCTTCCTGTCTGCAGCACTCCCCCTGTGAGCCAGCCAGAGTTTGGGGTTCTGCAATTAAAGCTCCAGTCCTAAAAGCTTCAAATTTAACCTACAGGTGGAATTTGCAAGGAAAGTGGGTTTTTTTTTCCCCTGTAAATTGAATTCAGCTGAAGGGTGCTGGAAATTTCAGATAAACCCCAAAACTAAGGCCAGGGAATTCCCTGCCCTGCTCACACTGTTCTCTTCCATCCCCTGCATTTACTGTGAGTCTGATTGTTTGATATCTGCAGAGAATGAGGGAGTTTTAAAAGTTATACCTATAGTGACAGCCAGGTTGGATTTTGCTATGAAAGTTTCCTGGGGCTCTGCAAACTTTTAAGGAAAAATTCCCAAAATACAAGAAGTAAACCTGAGGGATCCTGATTTTAAGATAATTGTGAAAGAAGAAAAGGGAAGCCTGTTTCTGTAGAAGGTTTTTTTTATTTAACCTGAAGTATATTTTTACCTTTTTAAAATTTCTTTCCTGGCCTAATATCAGCGATTTGGCAAGGGATTGTATTGAAACAAATTGCTGTTATTTTACTTGAATAATTATTTCTTTTATAAGTGCATACCAGATTCAATCATGACAGAGAAAGGGTTTTAAAAAAAAAAAAAGAAAAAAAAAGAAGAAAGTAGAAACAATGACAATTTTGCCAAGGGAATATCTATAACTACATCAGTAAAATGCTTTGGCAGTAGTGTTTCAGTCACCTAAAAAATATCATGGAGAGACTGATCCAAACCTTTCAAGTACATAGGTGACAAATAAGTGACTATGATCAAACTACTAATTCCCTTAGAACTACTTTTAGATCAGGCTTTTAATGCTCTGAAAGCTGTTTCCTGACAACCAATACTTAAAATATCTTTGAAATGCTGTATTTTTTTTTCACCCTCTGGAAAATAACAATGTACAAGGACAGCTTGGTGTATTTAGAAATAAGAATTTATTGGATTAATCAATATTGATAGCAATTCATGTCAGTCAGAGTCCTACCTACTTTAATTTCCAAAGCTGGAGAATTCTTCTCTGGAAGAAATATTTCCAGATTGAATTCTTTTGAAGAAGTCTTTCTATAATTATAGCCCTGTTTGACTTAATAATTTGGTAATTTGGACACAAAAATTCATGCGCCTACTTAGCCACAAATGTACTGTCAGTATCAATTACTGTGCAAATTCAGAAATGCTCATAAATTCAGTTCTGTCAGTGGCAGTAGAAGATACTTTACACCCTGGAAAGTTTGGGGGTTTTAGCATGGAAATTAAATAGGTGTGAAGAGACAGCATTATCTCGTTTCCTTTGAAAAGTCTGCTCCTAGATATTTTTCTTGCTTTTTTTTTTTTTTTCTTTTCCATAGGAGCATCTCTCTTTCTTTTTAATGGTTTGACGTGGCTTTGAACCCTTCACTATTTAGAGATGCTAATGACCTCAGAAATCTTCCCTCTGCCTTGCTAAGTGATATTCATATTCCACGAAGAAGGCAGGAAAAATCAGCCTTTAATGTCTGGTGCCAGCCCCCTTTAGGAGCAGATCCTCTGTTTAAATAAATGGTGTGAGAGGAGGGAGGTGCTTATCAGTTGATTTAATGCCACTTTATTTGATTTTCTGCTGGAAGTGCTTAGTTATTGCATTTTAACACCAGTTGCATACTGCAGGCTGCAACACTATTGATTCGAATTAGAGCTGGAAGAAACACAATATTTTTCAAGGTAACTTCTGAAGGAGAAAGCTGGAATTCAGTAAATCTGAAGCTTTGATTCCAGAGTGCAGCTTCTTTTTATTTATTTTATTACATGGCCTTGGACACTCCCAGTGATCCAGGGACAGACACAGCTTGTCTGGGCAACACCACCCTCACAGGGAAGAATTTCTACCAAATATCCAATTTAAATCCACATTTCTTCATCCAAAGGCCACTCCCAGTTGTCCTATCCCTGTGTGAACTTGTGCAAAGTCCCTCTCCTGGAAGAGGGAGTGCTTGTCCAGTGATTGTGTCCTTCCCCCTCCCTGCATCCCCGTCCTGGGCCAGGCTGAGGCAGGAGAAGCTCATCCACGGAGTGTCTGTCACCTGGAGCAATGTGTCTGTACAGCTGAGGCCATGCTGTGCACCAGCCAAACTGTCTGTAGAGAGCAAACCACCTGCAGTCTTGTTTTCAGGGATCTCAGGAATTCACTGAGGTCACTGAGACAACAACAGCACAGAGAAATAGCACGGAGAGCCTGGGAACTTGCTTACAAAGAATGCAAAACCTAGATAGAAAACATAGGACGTGATGGTGGGTGCTTGACCAGTTAGGTGTCCTGAAGGATGTGTCCCTGCCTCATGGACAAGTGGCTCAGCCACTTAAGAGACACCTGTATGCATGGACAGCAGTGCTAGAAACTGTAACTGGGGTTTAATGTAAACAGTAAATGGGCTTCTGCTAAAAATCATATTGGTTCTATTATTCAGTTGCCCATTTCCCTGCCACAGTCACCCCCAGGAGCAGCTGAGCAGCCTGGCTGTGATCCAGCACAGCAATTCCATCTCCTGCAGAGGAAGAGCTGCAGCCCTTGGGGCTCTGAGTGTGTCTCAGGTGCTCTGATGGCTCCATAAATGAGACATTGCTTCCAGGGATTCAGCCCAGTGCGTTATTTGCTTACTGCCCCATCACCCCACACACTTCCAAAATATCTGTCTTGTTCTCTTCCTACTAACAATAGGCTCTGAGCAGTGTAAAAATCCATTCAGGTGTGCAAACAGTACCCTGTTCCCTACAGGGGGTTTAATAATTTCATCTTTAGTGCCAAATAGAGCCATATTTTAAGAGTTCCTCCAAAAATCCCAGGTGAGGTAGCAAGGTCTGCCTTTTAAAAGGTCACAGTGGCTGGGATAGTGTGCCAGATTTAAATTACAGAGACTGAAAATAGAGATACTTGTGAAGTTAGTGGTCTCTTTGTAAAATTTACAGCCTTATTTCTGTAATGGGAAAAAGTTTTAAAATTAATTTTGTGAGCCATTATTTTGTGTCACAAAGGATTTTTGAGTTTCCTTTCCAGCAGGGAAAGGCCTTAGGCTCAAATTTTTTTCAAGAGCAATGGATTGTTCATGTGAAAATAAGGAATGAACAAAGCAAGGAGCAGGCACAGATTGTTCTGGAAAATCTGATAGCTGGCAGGATATTCTTCAGGATATTCTGAGTGGGTGGGAATGAGCTGGATGAGTGAACACTAATGGTGCTGAGTACCGTTTTTATACCTAGAACATTAACAAAAACGAGAATTCTTTTCTTGTGTCACTGTAAGAGTGGCTGACGGATCAGTGCAGTGTTGTATCCTGCAAAGAAAGGGATTTTAGTCCAGAGTTAATGTCACTGTGGCTGTGGTGTGATGAAAAATTAACAATGTGGCATCTGCTGAAAGACACGAGCTGGCAAATTTTCCTCTTGTCTCTGTTCCTGGAGGCCTGGCTCTGCCCAGATACTGCCTAAGACCTAGGGAAGAAAAAAAATGAGATTTAACACAAGAAAGATATGGACTTGACCCATTTCTGTCTTCTCTTCCTTCTCCAAAAGAATAGTCCAACAAATCCTACTTATTCCATTCCTGCCTGCAGAGTGTGTCCTCAAAAATGAGATTCCTCTGACTCTGTTTTCCTTTTTCTTCTGAATTTTGAAAACTTCTGTTGCTGCTCTCTAATGTGTTATTTTCCCTTAGTATCAGATATATTGTCTTTCCTTGGTAACTCCTGCCAGGCACTTGAGAGAGGAATGCAGTGGTGTGGCTGAAGAGGATGATTTTCCTGCAGTGCCCCCAGTTCCCACATTTCTCCTCCGCCACAGATTTGGGACTGCAGCCCATCCCTAGGCAAAGCTGGAAAAGTGGGATTTGTCACAGTGCTCTCACTGGCACATAACAAACAGGGACTTCATTTGGCCAGGGAACAGCCATTCCTCACACAATTCCTCTCTCTGCCACTTCCAGCCTTGCCTACAATTCCATCCATTTCTGGGACAAAGCAATGCAACATAGAAATAATTCTGTCACACCAGGGAGAACAAGATTAGGGAAAATATTTTTTCCTGTATAATTTTTTTTTTAATATATGTGTTCTTAGAAAATAATTTTCCAGTAAAATAAAGATCTTCCCTCCTGTGAACAGAATAAAATTTGTGTAATTTGACAAAAAAAACGAAACACCACGGTGAGATCTGAGATACACAAGTGCTGGGAGTCTTAAGTGAAAAAATATGATTTGCTCACATTTTGAATACCAGCTGATAAATGGTTTATAAAAGAGGAATGAATGACTAATGGGAGCTTTAATAAATGATTCATCAGTTCCTGTAGAGACCTGTAAGTGGCTGGGTTGCTTGTCACCATGATTTATGATGACTTGCAGCGCTGTCTCCTGGCTCAGTTGTGTTACCCACCGGGTGAAGCAGCCCCTGGAGGACAATCTGCACCTCCGTCTGCTCGTGGCTCACGGAGGACATGAGACTTTCACAGCACCAGCTGGAGAGATTTATTTTGCAGTTCAGACTGCTGAGAAACGGGCTTGAAGCTTTTGAGAGTCCCTCTCTTGATTCCTGGTCTTGGCTAAACCGTATTGAGGAACAAATTCGGAGCTAAAAGCAATTTTAAAGTTCCTCCTGTGTGGGGATTTTGAGATGGGACCACTGAGAGATGTTTAGAACATGATTTATTGCCTCAGTCTCCAGGAGTGAGAACGTCTTCACTGCATACACCAGGCGTTCCTGGTCAGTGGTCTTCAGTGGTCAGTGGTCACAAGACCACAAGTTAGAACGTCTTTAAAGATTAATTAGCCAAGAAACTATTGGCACCAAGAATGTTTTTACTTTCACACCAATCCCTAATTAATTAGTTTGATAAGTCTCTGCCGCAGTGAGGACTTCTCTTGACCAATCATCTAATGACACACAAACTTACAGTACTGCACCTTAAAACTTCCTGTTACTTTTATAACTTCTAGATCTTAAACTTTAAACTCTAAATCTTTCCACTACCTGGCTTAACATGTCTCTGCTTGAACTACAAACTCACATTCCTACTTATGGTCTCTCAATTTGGAAGCCTTTTCAAGGTCTCAGGTCGAACCCTGTGTTTGGGCCTGCGTGCACAAGGTTTTGAGAATTTCCTGTGCCTTGATTTCCCACACTCCTGGATCACTTTTCCCTACTTCTTTTACAAAAATGTCTCTCTTTTGGACATGATACTTTTATTTTCTGTGGCAAACAGACTTTGGAAATACAGACCAGATCTGCCCGTTGACTTTGCTTTGTTTAAAGCCAACCAATCTCACCTCTCCTTCTTCTGTGGGTTGAGCCCTTCCTATCTTGTCTTGCAGGGGAAATTCTGCCCTTTGGGACCCCTAATTAATTTTGTTCCGTCCTGTGCAGGGCTCCCAGTGAGCTGGAACACACCTTTAGACACAATCATGTTCATGGCAGATGATTCCCCTTCCAACCCCCTCCCACAGACCTTTACACCTGACCGGCAGAGATTTCCAGTGAGAACCACAACTGTGTGGAAAACAGAGCCAAAGAGGTGCTGTCCTCTGACTAAAACCCAGCTGGGGAGCCAGGCCAGGGCTGCAGCCCTCTCCCAGTCCCTGCTGGGATGGAAATCACGGTGCAAACCAGGCTGAACAGAGACAAAGCCAGCAGGAGCTGCCAGGGTGGCTCAGCGAGCTGGGGAGAACAAACCGGTTTGGATTCTTCCCACATCACCAACTGCTCTCTCCTGCTGCATGTTGGGAGGGCTGAGGTGCTTCAGCAGCATCAGCAGGTCTGAGCAGATGACAGGCCACTGCCAGGCTGGTAGTTAAGGATCAGAGTTTCATTATGGCCTAAAAGCGATGGGAATCAATCTAAAATTCCAGCAGCCTTGTGCAAATTGGATCCAACTCCCCCAGCGCTGATTTGTCAGGAGGAATGGTTTTGTGGCATGGATAAAACCATTACAGCAAAATCACATGAGCAGAATGCATATTGGAATTTCCATTTGGCTCCCGTTTTTGGGCTGTGAGACAATTCACATGCACAGAAATCAGAATTCATACAGAAACTCAACAGAGCAGGACAAAGCCTCTGCAGCTGTCAGTAAACTTTGGCACCAAGAACAGCTTCAGGACGGCTGGGGATCGCCAGAGAGGAGCTCTTTGGCCACCCTTGTTTTTTCTAGAGCTGTAAGTACAGCTGGAAAGGTTCCTGGAGCATATCTTAACCTTCAGTAACCTCTACACCAGATAAATATTTGCACTGACCTTTTCACTCAGCTTTATTTCCACTTCATCCTCTTGCAGCAGTTCCCCAACACACCTGACAAACCTCCAAGTGCCCAAAAGTCTCCTTGAAAGCAAATGAAAGATGTTACCTGGTATATTTTTCATATGTGAGAGGCAGAATTTAAGGAAGGAAACAAACATCTAAATAGCAGCAAATGTTTTATGTTCGAAATGAAGACTGTGAGGATTGTGTTATTGCAAAAATGATTTTGAAATTTTCAGTGGCTGTACCATTTCTTCATGGTTGGTCATTGGTCTCACCCATGGTAGAGTTCAAGGCATCCAGAGTTTTCTGAGCTTTCATGACTTACAGAATAGATTTCAAAATCACATAAGCAGTTTAGGAATCTAAAACTCTGAGTAACAGGCGTGTAGACACTCCCTCTTTTTTTTTTCCCCCTTAAATAATCAAAAATAATAATAAAAAAAATATTTGACTTAATAAAGTAGCTGTAAAGACATCTAGTGCTCACTGGAGTTCAAAAACCTGGGTTTAGGAGCAGAGATTGCTTTGACTCTCAGTGCAATTAGGATTCCAAATGTCTGTCTCCCTTCTAAACACTTTGAAATAACCTGGAAAAATGCCCATGATCAAGACGAAGGTTTATTAATATTTCTGAGTTGTGTTGTGGTGCTTCCAAACTAAGGACATCTGGAAGACTTATTTAAACAGTCTGGCTATCTGAATAATGAAATTACCATTTTTCTTTTCTTTTTTTTTTTTTTTAAACTTCTTCTTGAATATTGCGTGTCAGTTTTTATCAAAATTAGCTGGCTTGAGGTGATGAGAAATGCTCAGCACCACTCAGGATGAATTGCCAATGACCTTAACAACCAACAGTCTGCTGCAGCATTTCAAGAGTAGAATAATTTCAGAGAAAGGAAAACAAATGTGATTATTCTGTGCACAGACTGAAACAAGAGAACTCCAGGAAAAAAAACCAAACCAATGAAATAACATTGTTTGGAAGACCAGTGGTTCCTGTACTCATCCAGATTCACACTGTGTGCGTAATAATCTGTATTCATGTGGCTTTCAGCAAGCTATCTGCATAACCAGTGTAAGCACTTTGTTCAAGAACTTTTGCAAAATATGTTTAACACGGAGTCCATCCACTTATCACATAATTAGGGCTGGATGTGCTGCCTGGCAGTAAGCAGCACACTCCTACATTTATCTTTGCTCGTGAGGGGTGAGCTCATTGCTTTGTTTCCCTCCACCAAGGTCAGGAAATACATGAAGTTGTCTCTTTAATCTCCAGATAAACACATTTCAGTGGTGCACAAAACAACAGAGTGCCTGCTTTATAACCTGGGAGCAGCTGAGAAACATTTGTTCAGCACAGGAAAGGGTCTGTGAGTAGAAATGATCATTCAAACAGTGGGAATTTGGGGAGGAACACAAAGGCACTGTGCTGCTTCTTCAGATCTGATTTTCCTCCCAGCACTCTTGCTCTCCAAGTAGGCTTACATGGGAAACTTGCATTTTTGCCAGTCCTTTTTGTTTTTTTCCCCCCTTTTGCCACTGTTCCTTTCCTGCCCTTTGTTTAGTCGCCCTGATTTGTTGCCATCAGCTGATCTGAGCCACCCTGATGCAAACTCCTTGCCTTTTGCAAGCCTTTGGTTGTGCTTGGAAGGTCAGCAGCAGCTCCGTGGCAATAACTGCAATTCCCACTGCAGCTGGCAAATCCTCACCACAAACCCGACGTATCCTCCGAAGGCTTCCTCCATCTGCTCCTGCAGACAGCAAATATCCAAACACTGCGAGCAGCAGAAAAGCCATAAAGCCACAATTTATTGTTCTCTTTCTCCAAGAAGTGAAGGTTAATGTGCTTCCTCAGTGTGGTCTGTGAAGTGTGAACTTTACGACAGATATTAAGGTCGGGATTACAAAGCAAACAGTAGCAGTGAGAGTTTGGAGCAGCTCTAGCACGAGCACATTTGGGTGAGGAGCTGGAGAGGGGAAATTAAAAAGGAAGGAAGGCTCAGACAAAGGCTCTTGAGGGAAGCACAAGCTAAACAAAGATAATGTGATGTCTCCAGACCTAGTCTTGGACCACTTATTCAGGGAAGCTGTATAAACATAATTATTAGCAACCATTGCCAGGAGGGGCTATGTGATTTTCCAATTTAAAAAAGAATAAATAAATAAACCCTGCCAGATGGAATTTTGCAGTTGCCTTCAAATCAAATTAGGACTGTTTTCTACAGATTTCAGTTGTAATGGACCTTTTAAAAGTTGAGTATTTTCCCTGGTAATTTTGTTTTTCTTCTAAATGTACTGGTAAAGCGGTCCAAAGGAAATTTCCTTTGATTTCTCTCTTCTCCAAGAGTGTTCATAGCATACTGTACTTCATTAGCTGTCCAAGGAATTCCAGCTTCAGTATGAGTGCTGGCAGGTGACACAGAGACTTCCAAGAAACTTCACAGAGATGCTTTCAGATCGAGATACAAAATGATGCATCAATCTCTTCTCTGAAATTAACTTTGGGGGTCTCTGTTGGGAGACCTCGTTTGACTGTGTGACACCCAGCTGACAAAAAGCCTGGAAACAGTGATATCTACACGTGCAGCTTCATTGCAGAGTGACTCTTAAATCATCTTTATCTTGTTCACAAAATCCCAGAATGATTTGGGTTCTTGTCCTGGTTTTGAGGATTTTTCTAGGCCTTCTGATTTGTCTTTCATATTGGAGTCAGAATTTCTACTTTCCCACACTTTTTACTATAAAAGACAGCTTTGTTTTCCTGACTGTCCTTTGTTGTTTGCATATTTTTAGGTAGGAGGAGAAAGTTGATTGACATTTGTCTTGACCAATGTGGTTTGGGAGGTGGGATTTCACCCTCCAATCCACAGGCACCTTTGGAAATGTATAAAATCAAGTTTTGTGAATAAACTTGAACCTTTCCTGCTTTGCTCATCACCGTGCCCTCGTGAAGTTCTTTTGTGCCACGTTGTGGCAGGTTGTAAAGGACCTTAAAATCATCTCATTCCATATGCCAAGGGCACCTCCCACTGTCCCAGGCTGCTCCAAGCCCTGTCCAGCCTGGCTTTGGACGCTTCCAGGGATCCAGAGGCAGCCACAGCTTCTCTGGGCACCCTGTGCCAGGGCCTGCTCACCCTCACAGGGAAGGATTTCTCCCTAATATCCCATCTAATCTTCCCTCTTTCAGTTTAAAGTAATTCAGAACGTAAATTGGTGAGGAAGCAATGGTCAGGTATCACCTTTTTGGTCTTGAAGGACCTGTTACTACATGTATAAATTATTTCAGTTCCTCACCTGAGGAACGCAGAACTTTAACAGAAATACCAAGAATTCTCAATCTCTTTGTCTGGCAGAGCACAGCTGATTTGAGGGGTAACAAACAGAGGGATTGTTAGATGTGTTGCAAAGTATCACAGTAATCCCACACGTTCAGAAACCCACACTGTTAATATGCCTGCAGCATCTGTGGGAGTTCTGTTTTAAAAGCAGGATTAAACATGATAACACACTATAGATCTTAACATATTCAATTTGCAGCAGACAAAACCCTATTTAATACCAATTACACAATATGTGTGAGCTGGTATCATAGCTGCAGTTTTATGTGAGCAAAGGGAATTTGTAAAGCTGAAGTCTATTCATTCAAAAATAACGCTTTATGTGACTGCTTGGGTCATTCCACTAGAGTGGAATGAGTTTTGTGATCAGTTTATCAATTCCTTCACTGACAAGTGAGATTTCAAGATTTTTCTCGGCAACACTAAAACTGATTTGGCTACTCCAAAATTTGCTAACCATCTGTGCACACGAATCAAAATGTCAGGATTATTTAGACAAAATATCTTTTTTCCTTCTGGTCTGAAGCATTAAAATAGACAATGGATAAAACTCACCATGCTGAAAGAAGCTGTAGGTTTATTCAAGTAAAATTTTTAGCAAATGCCTGTGAAGATATTAATTTTGGGAAAAAAAATTATATAGGCCTGATTGTGTCTTGAACTTAGTGGAATGACGATGGTGTTGTTACAGGTAAGAAATATCAGAACTCCTTGTAGTTACAGTCTCTTTTGAGGACAATGGTTCAGAAGTGGAATTTATTCATATCCTTGTAGTTCCTTCTTTGGCTTCTTTCCAGGACTTGTTTGCCTTAGAGTTCCAGATGCTTCTTTGCTTAAAGGGTAGCCCTTTCTCCAGCCGTCTGTCTAACAGTCACTTAATATTTATTTGTTTTTACAAATGTGTTCCCCTGTGTTCTCAGTCCATATGTCACAAAAGGAGTGTAAGCCCAGCTCTACATGGAGTGTTGATGTTATCCTCCCTTTCCCATTCCAGACTTTGACCTGAGTAGGAAAAATCCCCTCACTCAATATTTCCCTCCAACACTTTTGCTCTACAGCCAGTCCTTTGGAGCTTATATTCTAACTCCTGTTCTCCTCTTGATGCAGCTTTCATAGAGATTTTTTTATTTCACTTCCTTATGCTAATCACTTGTGTCCTCTCCTTGATATTTAATTTGCCCAGTGCTGAAAATTATCCTTCAAAGTTCCTTCTGCCTGTTGCATCATTCTCTTTTTTTAAGACAAAACAAACGTCCCCATTCCAGCTAACCAAAGGGCAAACTCTTGGGTTTTCCCCCTTCCAAGCCTGTTCTTTAGTCTTTTTGTTAGGAGCCTTCTCTGAATTTTAATAATTAGCTTTAAATTCTCCTTCCTCTCCAAACTTCTGGGCTCTGTTGTCTGACTCGCTGAGCCTGATCCCCCCACATTCCTTAAACCCCTCTGCTCCTGTTTCCTGCTGCTGCCTCAGAATTCCCGAGGCACTCCAGTGATGGATCCCCTGACTGCTTCTTGCTGAGTGACTCCCCTTTCTCTCTGCTCTTATTTCCATCACTTCCCCCTGTCTTCCTACATGGAAAACTCTATTTTTACTATATCATCAAAATCTGTTCTTGACCTTTGTCTTTTTGTGATCCTCGTTCTGTCCCCATGATTTTCCCCCTTTTTTTTATCATTTCTGGAAGGCCTTCCTTTTCCCATGCCTTGTGAACTCTTCTTCATGCCCTCATCACCTGCTTCCCTTGGGAGCCACCTTTCTATTTTCAGCGATTTCATTGACTCTTTGCTCAGGGCTCACAGAAGTCCGTGCACACCCTTTGCTGCCTTCTTCTATAAATCGAGCCCCGTCGCTGTTGGCTTCCACACCTCCCCTCATTTGTTCCTTTCAGACTTTATTTCCTCCTCCCCAGCTCATTTGTTTTGCCCATCTCCAGCCACCGAGGCTGGCAGTGCCCATACATTACCTGGTGCTCTCAGATCCATGATTTTGTTCCATTTGGAAGACCGATGGTGAGGAGAGCGCTGCCGTCCTCAAGAAGTTGAAAGGGTTGAAAGCAATCTTTTAGCTAAAAAAACATAATAATAAAGTTTGAAAAATCAAAGGAGTTATGTGAGGAAGTTTTGGAAGAAACGTAAGGAAAATCAATCCTGCTAAATAAGCTTAAATCTAAACCAACAGTTGTCTGAAATAATATGAGGGAAGAAGATTTATCTGTAGCATTGATATTCTTAACTGCCTGCATCCAAGCTGTGGCTCCCATCCAAATGGAGATGGAAGAGCAGTTTTAGACTGGGAAGTAAATCTGGAGATATATATATATATGTATAAATAGAAACACAGACCTGCAGGTGTCTGCCTACCTAAACTGAAGACCTGATGCTTCATTTTCCTAAAGCTGCATTTTCTAACATGGGTTAAAACAAAAATGAAACCTGGATTTACTTGTCTGTTTCACAGAGCCACACGATCATTGGGGTTGGAAAAGAGCTCTAAGATCAACAAGTCCATTTGGAAATAACACAATATATTTCCATATTTAGAAATAACACAACTGGCATTTGAAAACAAAGGACATCGCTTCTGATTAATTGATTCAGTGCTGAACGAAGCTAAGAAACCTGTGTATGTTTGAAGACAAATGAAAGGCAGGCTTTCTGATTTAGCAGCTCTGACCTTTTCAAATTTTCCATCTTAAATAATAATTGAAGCCATAAGTAAATAAATTCAACTTTGCCTGCAGATGTTGAACTCTTTAATGTCCTTTTCCTGTGACACAGGCACTGCCTGATATTCCTGGCACAAAGGGGTTTATCATGCCCCGTGCTAGGGCTGCCTGACAGTCCCTGGGAGCTGTTTTCTCTCCTCCAGGCAAATGATTAAAATGCACTTCCCATCAATAAATCTGTGAGGGTTCTGTGGCTGGGAAGTGTTCACCCAGGGGGCCTCTGTGTCCCAGGGGCGTTTCTTTTCTTCAGTGCTCCTGTATTGACGAGAGAAGCAAATTGCAGAGAGTCTTGTTTACCTGGGCTGCCTGTTGGGGTTGTTTCTGGCTGCCTGCTGGAGCTGGGGGGAGCAGCAGGGAGCACAGGGCCACTCCCCACGTGCTGCTGGATAAATCAGGGATGTCAGCACTGAGGGGCTTCTGCTAGCAGTGCCGGCTCCCAGCAGCGCCTCTGGGAAGTCTCCGCTTTGGGAAGATCCCACAGTTCAGCCTGCACTCCTTTGGGGTCACTGTGGGACAGTTAGGAAGAGGTCTGGAGTTCTGAGATCTAATTCTAGGAGAACTCCTCCACTCCTCAAGGATGTCAGCCTTGCCTGTTTCCCTTTCCTTGAGAGATCAAAGAGCAATATGTGAGCACTAATCAGTTTTACAGGCTCCTTACTCCAGCAGCAATTGCTTTAATGCAATCAATTAAAAGGAAATTTTAATGATCTTAATAATTATGCTTTTAAAGGGAACACAGCAGTTATTATTGAACACCTAATTTATTATTTCCCATGGAGATCAGTTTGGAAAATCAAAACACAGCTTTTAAAATGCACCATCCCCTGCAGTCTCACTGGTTTATTCCTTAAATTTGCACGTTGACTTTGTAAATAATGGCAGCATAGAAACAATGAAGCAATGAAGCTTTTTCCATTTCCAACTTGTGTGTTATGGGAGCTGCAGGGGAAAGGTTCTTTTCCTGCCTGAATTCAGCAGAAGGTAGGACGTGTTTCCACACATCCATACAGCCAGGAAAAGCATCCCATTGGTTTCTTTAATGGAATTCTTTCAAGGAAAACACTCCACTTTGGCTGCCTCTGAATGCAGACTGGGGTTCTACTCAGCAGAAATTCAGCTACATGTTGCACATCTGAATTATTTATTCAGAAATAATAAGTGTGCTTTATCAACACACACTGAGAGGATTATCTGTGCTGCATGGGAAAGCCATTGTAGAGCCTTTCCTGAACTAATTTGGGAGTATTCAGGGGGCACCTTATTCACTTTTTAATGCCTGGAGTCCAGACCATAGGTTGAAGCTCACTTATCCCATAAATGTATTTTTCTTAAATTCCTAAAGTATGGGCAGCATTACAAATGTTAATGCTACTATTATAGGATCATCATTTAAAAATACCAGCATTCTCCAAAGGCTCCAGCAGCGTGTCATTTCCCTGCTTTATTAAAATGAATGAACAGATGTACAATTTATTTCTGCTGAACTATCATCTAAATTCATAAGCTATTTCTCATGTGCCTGAAACCCGCGTTGGTTTCCCATTTTCTTTGCCTCAGAAAAAAAATAAAAAAATATAAAAAAATATTCCACTCTCACATTTATCACTCTGGGGATATAAACGAGAAGTATTCTCTCCACTTCATTCACTTTAGACTAATACCCTCAATACAATTTAAGTCCCATCTCTTCAAGGCTGTTCTCCAAAGCCAGGCACTGGGACACACACCCAGGATCTGAGTGGAAAAATCCCTTGCTGTCTGTGCAGGTGCCCTCCAAGGACATTGTCCCCAACAGGACAAGGTGGCACAGAGCAGTTGTGTTTAATCTTTTACAGTGGAGGAGATGCAATTTCTCAGCTGGATGTTGGAGGAAACCAAGGAAGGGACAAATAATGGCTGGGAAGTGGGAGAGGTGAGAAGGTTGGGTGTGATTGGAGTGAAATTTATGGCTGAGGACCAAGTGTCAGCTGGCCCCAGACACTCCAAATGTGCTTTGTGTGTCTTGCAGCGGAGTGGAGACGTGGCAGGTGCTCCCTGGAAGGGATAAACCAAACAAGACAATGCAGAGATTGGAGGGAATGAAACCATGGACGTGAAACAGAGATGTTGCCATGGAAAAAAATGAGCATAAAAACCCCAGACAGTGCTCTCAGCCTGTCGCAATCCTTATTTGTTGGCAGGGTTTGTGGGCAATGCAAGGGTGGCATTTTGCTTTAATTCCGTGTGAGGAATGAGTGGATGACACGTTCTAGGGGTTCTGGCAGCATTTCTTCTCTAAACCTTACTTCTAAGGGTTTATATTGTAAGCAAATAAAAAATAATAATAATAATAATAATTAAAAAAAAAAACAACAGTGGTTTGATGTTGAAAACTGAATTCTCACGCTCAGATTGTGGGGTTTAAGTCTCTTTAATTTTTACGGGGTTTTTTTATAAAAATCACTTTGGCAAAGAGAGAAGTGGAACAGAATGCAAATCAATCTGCTTTCTTCATTTCATAGCCGCTCCAGAATTTAAATGCAGGCCTTTAAATTCCTTTTTGCCAGACAACTCAGGAAAATGATGAAGTAATGGCTGAGATTTGTTAAAAGCATGATTTTCTTCAGAAATCTTATCTGCTTGGCAGGAGCAGTTTGTTCCTGTGGGACTGCAAGGGGAGAGTTTTAATCCACTAATAAAAACGGAGGAGTTCTAAGTGGAGCAGGAATGTTGCTACAGTGGCCACGTTGTAGCCTCAAAACAACTGAATTTCGATATCTAGTGCTGCCACTCTTGTGCCCTTTGGATCCTTCCCCAGGCTGAGATCAGAGTTATTTTCCTCTCTCCTTTCCTTGCGTTTGGTTGCCAAAAGAGGACATGACCAGCTAGGAAAGCTACAGGCACAATTTTTATCTGCAGTAAGGAGGGCAAGTGTTATTTTGCAGTTCCACCCTGTATCTCCAGCTGTCAGCACCAAACCCAGCAAAACCAAGAGCCTTGGATGATGGGGAGTTTCAGACTGGAATCTCAGTCTGAAAATTCTTTCCCACCACTTGGTTTTGGCACAGGAAAAAAAAAAAAAAAAGTCATGGCAACCCAGCGAACTTCCTGGGTGTTCATGAGCATCATGAAAATGTTAGAAAATCAGGCATATGTGTTTTATCCTTTATAGATTCTTGGGTTTGGGTTTCTCATGAAATTTGCAGGGAAAGGTTCTCAAGATATCCTCAAATTCCTCCCTCCTATTGATACAATTTCCAGTATTTGCTGATTTTTCCTTTAAGAGCTTTGAGGTCAGAGTCTCCGTCACCTCCCAGCAATCCTCTACAGCCCTTCATCTTCCCTGCGGGTGACAAATCCTCAAGGTGAGGGTTTCCCTTGCCTGCAGTGAAGCCCAGCAGCTCATGGCCTTGTCCCCGTGCAGGTGACACCCAGACACTCCAGGCTGAGCAGATGGAACAATTCCTGCCTCTCCCTGCCCTGCAGCAGCTCTGATACAGCCTTGGGTGAGGCCGGGGTGCTCTGAGCCGCAGGAAAGGTGCATCACACCCTGAGGGCTGACCAGCAACTTCCCAGAGATGGCTTAAGAATGATTAGCTAGGGAGATGATCGAGTGTGTTTTGAAAAAGCAAAAATGTTTTAACTAAAGGGAAAATAACAAACTACACAAAACAAAAGCACAAAAGCTGTGCACAGTGCGGAGGAGCCTCTTGCAGCTGTGAAGACACATCGAAAAGCACTGAGCAACTCTGAGCTGGTTCTTAAATATACAACGGTCAGGGAGGCAAATAGAAACAGTTACAGGTGTTGAGGTACATTCCAAAGATCCGGCAGGTGCCTTTGTCTTGGCACTGAGCCTGTTAGGATGAGAGAAGCACAGAAGGTTCTGGTGCTTCTCCCTTACAGGTCCTGAGGTGAAACTGAAACCCTTTTCCCTATAGGAATATTTGCTCTGGTGTGGGAACGCAATGCAACACAACTCGCTGCACTTCTCAACAGAATTTTGCTGTTTGAACGACATCAAATCGCCTTTATCGTCCACAATTCCTTTTCCAGAACAGAATAAGGGGCAAAACCAACATCTGCTGTCTGTGGTTTCTTCACCTTTCATCCTCAGCACAGGAGGAGGAGAGTGTATAGATTTTGAGGGCTTTGATGCGATGGGATTTTGCTGCTGTTTGTTTTCTTCTCTACCTGTGGTTTTGTGTTTGATGTGGAGAATTGATTAAGTCATTTGGGTGTTGTCTTTTTATTTGTTTTGGATTCTGTACTAGAACAGGGTGAGAATATTTCACGCACAAAGGAGAGCCTGCAGTCACTGTGTAGGGATCTCTGGGCACTGTCTGTAAGTTCCAGCTTTGTGTTCCATTTAGGACACTTTGATCTTCTCTAATACACCAAACTTGTGTCCTGCACCTCCTATTCTGGGTTCCCCTTAAGGTAAGGAACGCTGACAGCTGTGCCAGGGTTTCTCCTGTGGGCAAATGTGCCCAGGGGTTCAGGGGGAAATTCATCACTTCCAGGGACAGTTGAGAGTGAGCTTCATTAAGAGAACGTTTTACAACCATACAGCATTTTTCATTCCAAAGGACCCCAAAGGAACATACAGAAAATGGATCTGCTCTGTGGGCAAGCAGAAAATTAAATTGCAGCTTTCTCCTGCTTGCAGAGAAAACAGAGGTGTAAGACTTCATTTCCTTTATTAAAGAATTCTACTCAGAAAAGTTGCTTTAATTTCTCAGGAAGCACTGCAGGTAATGGCTAACCCCGATGTATTTTTACATTCAAAATCTTGTTGTTTGGGAAGCCCACCTTATATATAAAGCCAAGAAGTTAATGTTAATAAAACTGAAAACTAATCCAAGTTCATCCTAATCCAAGAATCCTTATTAATTTTGATTGAATTACTGAAACAAACAAATATTCTTCAACTTAGACAAATTTTCAGTAGTGATAATGATAGCAAAGGGTTAAAATGTTTCTAGAGTCATGGGAATGGTACACAATATATTGGAGGGGAGAGAGATTGGAAAGAAAGGCTGGGCCTGGGAGGGCCTGGGAAGAGAACCAGGCCTTGGGAACAAACGTTCAGCTTTGTTTTACTGGATCATGTACAACTGCACTTGCATAACCATCATATGATAAATGATATGATTGTTAAATGTAATGATTGCTGATCATTGAAAATAAGAATCATGAGAAACAATGTAATCAGCACTAAAAATCACAAGAAAGGATGCTTAGGGTCTGGTGAATTCATGGTTGTGTGAAATCAATGCATACAATGGAACAATATGGGTTTAGTAATTAATATATAGTTATGTAACAGAAAGGGTATAAAACATGTTCATTTCAAAGCTAATGTTGGAGTCAGATTTGGGTCTGCACCCCTGATTCCCAGAGCTCTTCAATAAAAGCACCTACATATAATCATATAATCATTCTGGGGTTATGTGTTTCAACGCTAACAATAACAGGACAGATGTAAAAGTGTTGTACATGCCTTTCTGAGCTCCTTTTCCTGCTCTTTCACCATGTCCTGGCTCCTCTGGGCCACAAAGTTGGTTTCACTCCAGTGTTTGTGGTCGGGGCGTTGTGGGGAGTTGTGACACCTGCCAGGACAAACGGGATGCTCACGCTGATCATTCCCCCTCCTCCTGCCCTTGAGGTCATCTGGGGTCATGCTCATGTCTTTAAAAACCTGTTTTTGCGTGTTGCTCCCTTTTCCTCGGCCTGACGCTCCATGTTAGGTCCAAATTCACTGTCTCTGAAGTCCTTCACCTTTGTTAGATCCTCTGCTGCCCTTCTGAGCAGGGTCTCCTTCTCCTCAGTGCCCGGAGCTGTGATAACCACCCACCCAGGGGCTGAAGGCAGAGCCTGGCTGTGGCAGCAGCCTCAGGGTGCACAGGAAGGAATATTTGTGTATCAGCAGGCTCAGGATCCTTATGTAGAACACAAACCTCACCAGCAGAAGTCAAACTGAGCTGCTGGACACGTGGAGTGCCCTGAGGTTTTCAGGGAACAGCGAGAGGAGTTTTCTGTTTCACCCCAGGCAGGGCACTCGGTGCTCTGGGTGGCTGAGGGGTGACTTAAATGAGCTCCCCAACTCCTCTGAGCACCCACGAGGGCACTGGGCTCTCTGAAATCACCGCTGTGCTCTCTCAGGTGATCAAAGCCTCTCTGCTTACAAGAAAAATGACGTGGTTCTCAGCCAAAATACAGCAAAAAGCCACCAGAAATGGATTTTGGTAAGACCAAAACTCTGGCAGTGGCAATAGGGACACGTGGTGAGAACCAGGAGGAGTTTGTGAGTTCCAGTAGAGAGGGGAGCCAGGAAAGCCACGGCTGAGCTATGCCAGCGTGTGTGTGGCTGTCACAAAGGTTATTATCCAGCTTAATGCAGGCAACTTCTCTCCCTCTGCTTTTCCTTCCTCCCTCCAAGCTCAGTGTCCCCGACTTCGAGTGAAAATATCACAAGTAATTGAAGTTGCAAACCCCAGCAGAATGCTAAATTAGAAATTAAGCAAAAATGCTCATCAGTTGGAGCACAGAAGACCTGGACAATTTTTCTAATGCTGTATTACAGCAATTGGAATATCTTTTTTTTTTTTTCCTTTTCTTTTTTTCCCCTACTGCTTCACTCACGGAATTGATTGAATTAAATGTGTTCTGTGGTGCCAGAGAACCTCTGACCCCAGTTACTCAGGATAATCAGGGGGTAATCAGCCTGCTGTGATCCGAGCTCCAAAGGAGCAAGAACATTGTAAGGTTCAGGGAGCCTGAGCTGGCATTAATCAGGTGTCGTCAGGGTTTGATTATAAATCCTAAAGACCACCAAATTGATACAACATGGTTTAATCCACTAAAAATGAGGTATCTACATATTAATCACCAAGTTGAATATCTGCAAGTGATTGCTTTTCTAGTAAGTGAAGTCAGGTGTCAGTGCTTTGGAATGTCCCACAGTTTGTCATAAATATAATGATCGGCATCAGCACAAAAGCAGCATTAGCCAGATTAAAAAAAGATTTTGTTCTAACCTCAAATAGATTTTTTTCCCCCTCCTGTTGGAGTTTTACAGCTCCATTGAAATTCTTCTTCATGCTTCTACTCCAATTACGAGCTTAGTCAGAGGCAAGAAATAGGAGGTGTTTCTGAGGTACCTGCAAGCACAGCATTTTTCTGCCTTCCAAGGGGAGGAAGGGTGGCTGCTCACAGTACATCACACTGCTGTGTACAGAAATAAAGTGGTATTTATTGTCCCTTAAAATGATTTCCCCTAGAACTGGCAAGCTCAGGTGGAAAATCTGTATCTAGAAATGTGTGTCAGGATCCAATTAATCCCTCCTGTGCTGGCTGTCCTTGGGAAGAGCTCGGTGTGGCAATAGTGATGCAGATGTGTGAGCACATCACGTGGAGGGTTCCATAGGAGAAGGAGAACCAGTCTGAAAAAAGAGGGATAGTGCAGTCTCTTAATGAACTCGTGCTCTTCATACATGTCCTGATTTAATAAACATTCAACCCTGCAGAAAAGCTCTTTGATATAAAGTGAAGATGACACCAAATTCTTATTTATACCATTGGTGCCACCTGTATTTCCTGGGAAGTGCCTTTGTTTGCATGAGACATTTGGTGTGCATGGAATCAGAGGAGCTGAGGTGCTGCTGAAGGATTTCCAGAGAGTTAGTTGGGATCAGGATGAGGGAATTGCACAGAACCTGGGCATCCCAGCAAGTGTCAGCTGCAGTGAGCAGTGGCTGTGGAGGTGCCTTGTGCTGCCTGCTCTCCCCCAGCCCCACCATGGGGCACATCTGTGCTCGGGGTGATGCTTCTCCTTCCAGGAACACCCTCCAGGGATGGCCCTGACAGGATCCATAACCAGTGTGTGCCCCTGGGACAGCCACTTTGCTGTTCATGGAGTCATAAAATTGTAAAATCACAGAATGGTTTGGCTTGAAGGGACCTTAAAATCATCTTGTTGCACCCCCTGCCATGGGCAGGGACAACTTCCACTGTCCCAGGCTGCTCCAAGCCCCATCCAACCTGGCCTTGGGCACTGCCAGGGATCCAGGGGCAGCCACAGCTGCTCTGGGCACCCTGTGCCAGGGCCTCACCACCCTCACAGGGAACAATTCCTGCCCAATTTTCCATCCATCCCTGCCCCCCTTCAGTTTACAGCCATTCCCCCTTGTCCTATCCCTTCATCCCCACACAAAATCCCCTTCAGGTGCTGGAGGGGGCTCTCAGGCCCCACGTTCAGGTGCCCTGCAGCCCACACAAGGAGCTCTGACAGGCTGATCCCCTGTGCTGGGTGTGCACCACTTCCCTCTGTCCAGGGCACAGGTGCAGAACCTCAGCCTGCTTTGACCTCCCTGCTAATTCTGAGTGCTCAGACACATCAGCTGGGGAGTCCTGCCAGATGTTCCCAATCTCTAAACAGCTCAGACAGAATTCAGTATCAGGAGAGAAAAAGACCCTTAGCTCGTGTTTATCTTCCTTATTAATGAAAAGAAGCAAATGGATGCATAACCATTTGCACAAAGCATATCCAGCTGAGGCTGCAGAGGTGTTTGTGTTCCAGAAGGATGCGTGTACAGAGAATTTTTGGGTAGGAAAACATAAATTACCGGTGAGAAAATGAAAGGGCCCTGAATGTTCCCTCTGTGACATTCTAGACAAGAAATAAGCACACAACGAGCCCTTACAAGAGGAATGTTTCATTTTCCTTTATCACAAATATTTTTCTTTCAAGGAAAGATGAAATGAGCACTGGCAAAGGGAGCTGGGTGCTGGGAGATGGAGACCATCAGTAGCCTTAAAGCAGAAAGCAATAAATCCATTTAGCATAGCTGAGATTTTTCCTGACCTTTTCACAGCTGTGCAGTGCCAAACCACACATCTGCTGCTGCAATATATGCTTAAATCTCAGAGTTTCCAAAGCAGGTTCACCCCAGCTGGCAGTGAACTCCCCTGACCCCGCCTTTGGAATGTTCCCCTCACGGTGCTGGATGGGCAGGCTCACATCACCCATGGTCATTAGTCAAATACACTGCTCTTATATCTATTATTCTTTACTCTCGACCTTGGAAACAGAATTTTTCTGTGCTAACAGGGTTAGAAGCCCCAGGTCTTCGTTGTTCCTGTCCTGGGTAATGAGAACTCGCTGCTCACCTGGATGTTCAGGATATAATAAAGATTTTTCTGCTACAAGAGGAAAACAGAAAAGGAAGGAGATCATTAATCATGAAAGTTCACTTGTGTCTCTGATCTCTAAATGATTATTCTTGTACCATAGATTTTTGATAGAGCAGTAATGTTTTGCTCAATGAATGTTGAGCCAACTGGATGTAGACCGGATAATTCGAGAAAAAAAAAAATCTTGTATACCCAGTCGAAGAAACTGTGTGCAGTAGACTTCATTCATCACTTTGTCAGCAGACTTGGAAGACTTATTGTGTTCAGATGGATTGAAATATGGAGTGTTCAGCCCAAATTCTCCTTTCCCCACTCAGCTTTTCACAGAAAACAAAATGCTGGCTCGAGATTTCATTTTTAAAATTCAGACAGATTCTGTATCACGGCAGATTATGCTGCCTGTAAACTTCCATCTGTACCTCCTGCTTCCACTGGAACAGTGTGAAACCTTGCAGAGTTCTTATCTGCTTCCAAAATAGAGTTTTCAAACTGGGATCACTTCAGACAGCTCTCAGCTGGAGGGGCTTGTAAATCTAGGGCATCTCACCCCCATCAGCTGGCACAGCCTAAAATGCCAGAAGTTTGGGGAATTGGTGAAATTTGTAGCTGAAATATTCTGGAGATACAAGTTGCTTTGAACGCTTGGAGTGGGGCTGCTCAGCACTGCCCACCAAAGAGGTTAAAGTGAAGAACTTGAACCACTGTCAGAACATCTGCTGCTGGCAGCTGGGGCCCCCAGCAGCTGTAAACTGGCACGGAGAGTGACTCCCTCCTCTCCCGGGGCAGGAAGGGCAGGATNTGGGCCTCCAGCAGCTGTAAACTGGCACGAAGAGTGACTCCCTCCTTTGGAATCAGTGCCCTCCCGGGGCAGGAAGGGCAGGATTTCTCATCTGGCTGCGTATGATGCTTGTTCTCAGCCAGGCCAAGGGTTCTGACACGGAGAAAGTCTCGTTTTTCATTGCAGCTTCTGCCTCTCTGCAAAGACCAGGAGCCTGAAACTGGAGAGGATATGGTTCTGTTTTGAAATATCCAGGTACCAAAATAGATGAAAAAGGTGCCTCTAGATTTTTATCTAGAAAATTTTTGGTCTTTCACCCGTTTAGAATGAAGCATTCCTTTCTTTTTGTGTTGTTTTTTTAACTCTTATTAGTTTAATACTTTTGAATAGCACTAAAATACAGTTTTCATGCCTTGTCTACTTCCTAGAGGTAAATATGATAACAATCTAAAAATCATCAATAGGTTTCATCTGCTGCAGTTCTCTGCCCATCAGTACTGAAGCCACATTGCATTTATTTATACCTGGGAGAAGACTAAAGCCCTTAGAGAAATTTCTCCTTCACTTCCCTCAATCTCCCAAAATTTCTAGCAAATTAACTGGTCTCTCCATATCTTAATGCTAATTTTAAGAAAAAAAATATATTATGTAGTGTCATAAAATTCTCCTTTTTTCTACCAGTTTAATATTCAGAGAGGAGTAAATGCACCTCTCCTGCTGCTCAGGGTCCTTTGTGGTACAGGAAACAACTGGAACATGAAAGAGGATGTGTTTTCTGAACACATTCTGTGTCCAGGCCCCAAAAATGTGACTTTCAGGGAAGCAGTAGGATGAATTTGGTGCTTGGAGCAGGTGAATCCCACCTCTAACTGGGACTGGCAGGAATTCCTTGCAAAGTGAGTCAGAGGTGACTTCCAGTTTTTCCTCTTACTAGGGCAGTATCAGTTCAGATGTTCATCTTCAGCATCAGAAAAGCCAGTTTGTGTATGAAAAATCTGCGCTGAAAATGAAAAAGGACCATTTTACAAGGCCTCCTTCCCTTCTTTTGTCACCCAAAAAAATCCTGGAAAACCTCTGCGCTCCTCAAATCCAGCAGATGAAAAAAGAAAGAAAAGAAAAAAAAAAAAGATGAAAAAAAAGCGGATGAAAAAAGAAAGAAAAATCCAGTATTCTATTTCAAGTTCATTCCATTTCAAGAAGACATCCAGCATCTCAGAAAGAATACAGGCTTAACACTGCCCTTGATGGGAAGAGCAGTGAGGAGGAAATGAGAGGAGCTGGGTTGGCTGAATTCAGCACAAGGGGCCTCATAAATGTGAAAGGCAGAGCTCTCCCTGGGCAGGATAGGTGTAGTCTGCTCCTTCAGCCCTGCTCAGATCATCATTTTCTCTCATGCTGTTGTTTTAAACATAAGGTTTGTTCTACCTGCAGCGAAGGAGTGTTTTATAGCTCAGAAAATGACATCATTACTTGAGGTTTTTCTCAAAAGTGCCTTAAATGTAATAAATGTGGTGACCTTTCCCTGTGCTCTGTCCGCCTGGAGAAGGAGTGTTTGTTTCCCTCTGATACAACCATCGTTCTAGAGGTGTCCAATTATTTGTGGGTACTTGATTTATTCCAGAAACCACTGAAGGCACCTTGCATTTACAGGTGGGAAAGTGAAAAAAAGAATTAATCCTTTCTAAATTATTTCTCAAGGGAATTATTCAAGGGGGGAAAAAAAAGAAAAAAAAAAGAAAAAAAAAAAAAAGAGAGAGAGAAGAGAGCATCTTTGTCTTCCTTCTGAATCTTCAGACATTTGATGTATACCTGGAGGTAACAGGCTTTGAAGCAGGCATTCAACATATGGTTAATATGTGTTAGAATTATCTTTTTGCCTTTGCTCAGTGAGGCCCTGAGCTGGGCTGAGAAAGAGTCAGAATCTTGTGTAAACGAAACCCTCAAAATAATTCCAAAAGCGTCTGTTTCTCTAGTAACCTACACCATCACTTATTTACAGTCCTCAAATGGCTTTTTAGTCTTCTGCAAGTGCATAAATGATAAACCAGCACCAGCTCTGAATGGGCTTTCAGTACTGCTGTGGGGAAGATGCAGGGAGAAAGTTCTGTAGATTAATTTATGCCCCTTGTGAGGATCTTACTCTGTCGATCCTCCAAAGTTTTCAAAGGTTTGTGGTGTCTGCAAGAGGGATAGGAGGACCCTTCACACTGGCAACCTTCAGGCAGATCTTGCAGCACCCTTCCTTCCTTCCTTCCTTCCTTTTTCCTCATTTCTTCTTTTTCCTGCTTCTCTCTTTCTCCTTTCCCTCTCTTCCTCTTTCCTGATTTCTTTCTCTCTTCTTTATTGCTTTTTCTTTCCTTCTTTCTTCCTTTATTTCTGTCTTCCTCTCTTTCATTCCTTCTCTATCTTCCTTCTTTCTTCATCTTTTTCTTCCTCTCCTTCTCTCCTCTCACTCCTTTAATGTTTGTTTTGTTCTGTTTTCCTTCTTTATTCTTTCATTTCTTTCCCTTCCTCCCTCCCTCCTTCCCTCCATTTTGCCCCATTATTTTTTCATTCTAACCCACTACAACTCGATCATGAATTTTAGTACCTGAAGAGTTCTTGGAGTGGTTCAGTCCCAGAAATAGTTTGGCTTTAACCTGGTAAAACCAGGGGGTTTTCCCAGAGGGACTTTTATCTGGAGCCTAATTAATGAGTTCTTGTTTCTTTGAGCACCTTTCCAAGTAGAGTGATGAGCATCAGCACAAAACGAAGCCATGCTGAAACTTCCCTTTTTTTCCTCATTCATGATGAATATTCATGGTTTTAAGCATCTTTGTGTTTTTCTATAAAAAGGCACAAGTTCAGAGCCTGCAGACGTCGTAGCCGTGTTCCAGGGAGCAGAATTGAATCCCTACCCTTCCATTTACCTAATTGATCTTTCAGATGGGTTGCTCTGGTTGCAGACTTGCAGACAAAGATTTTGCAGACAAAAATATTCATTCAGCCCTTCATTACTGAGTCCTACTTTTACTTTGTAAAGCAACTGGTGTGTGTCTTGAAAGATCACAAGGCATTTATGATGCAGAGGCTGTGAAAAATCATCCAAAAGTGAAAACTGAAAATGCATCCAAAATTATTATGGTCAATTTCATACATTTGAAAAATTGTTGTTGGTTTTTTGTTGTTGTTGTTTTGTTTTGGTTTTTGGTTTTGTGGTTTTTTTTCCCCCTAGGCTATGATTGAATTCTTTTTGTAATTGCACCAGGGAGGTGGAATAATATCATGTGTTCAGAAAAAAAATATAGAATAAGCTGAAAGAAACACTTTCAGTTCAGAAATAATGCAGTGCCTGAGAGCCAGCGTAATGGCAGTAAGACAGTGACAATTATAAAGCCTGTTTAGGTGACTCACAGCTATAATTTCTGCTTTGCATCTCGTTTACACCATCAAATCCTTGTCATACCATGATAATGCTTTATATTTATGTGGTGTCTTTCATCTAAATGGCTTTCCAAGTGTTTCGTGTGTTACTTGGTGTGCAGCTTACATCAACTCCATCCATCACTTCAATACAGATATGTTTGCAGTGAAATGGAGCCTCTGTTTGTGTCCATATAGCAAAGGCTGGGCACAGCCTTAAGAAGTAAAATACCTTTAAAATCTGCAGAAGAGATGAGGGAGATGTAGCACCAAGTTCCAATTCACTTTGACCACACTGTTTTCCATGGAATTGCTCCAGAGGAGGGTTTGGTATAAACTGATTTTGCTCAGTTGCAATTTTTCCAGCCCTCCAGGGGCCCAGGGCCCTTGGGATGGGAGGAAAGTGGCTGCAGGGTCAGCAGCACCACTTTGGTCAAGGCACAAACCCTATTCCCTCCTTGTATTTCCCCTGCCTCAAGCCCCAGTGACTTGGTTCATCCTCCTCTGGCAAACTGGGCCTCGTGTCCCACTGACTTCCACCTGAAATCCTCATGTCTGACATGTACGAGGCTCTCACTCCTGATTGATCCAGAATGCAGACCTTTGGGACCACTCTGAAAATTCCTTTGGACTTGGAGATGTTCCAGGTACAGAGCTATGGAAAATACGTTGTTTCCTTGGCAAATAAATCCTGGGAGCTCAGGTGCATTTGTACTGAATGACAGCATGCAAAGCAAAGGCAAAAAAAGCAGGCAGGTTGCAGGAGATTCTATAACCTGTCATCACATTCTCAAGAAATTAGACGGACAAAATATGGTCACAGAGGCAGTGGGCTTCAGTGGAGGGAGATAATTGCAATAATACAATTTCTCTGTGGAATTTCGAACACAGACATGTGAATTAATACATCCCATTATTTTCCATCTTTTATGATATATAGAAGAGGAAACAAACTCCTGATAGCAGCACAGAATACCTTCCACTGGAATATCAGCCTGATAAATGCAAACTGACATGGAGTTTTAATTTGTTTGTTCCTGATTGGGAATCACAGCGTGCAGAATCCTAATGAGCCATTGGGTAGTGATCACCGACCCCAGGCACGTTTATCTTGCTTTGTCTTTGCTGCTTGTGGCAGCTCTTTAATTTGGGTGTCAGTGCCCCACTCTGAGACAGATTTTTAGTGGCTTCATAAAGGTGCTGCTCGTGCCTGCCCAGGCTGCTGGACAGGAGACATTCAGGGGGTTCTGATGCACTGAGTTCATCTCCTCATCTGCTCTGAGCAGTCACTAAACAGAATCTCATTTACTACAGAAGCTGTAAATGAGGCTGTGAGATAAGAATCTGATTTTCATATGGTCTGTGTTTTCCAGCTATGTTTGCCAGCATTTCCAGCTCAGTCTGAGACCGAGGCGGGGTCAGGGCCTGGATTCTCAGGTGATAACGTTTTGCAGAGTGATCTTTTCGTGTGTCTGCCCTGTGCTGGGGATGTGACAAGACTGGTTTGTCTTGAGACCACGGAGAGGGATTTTCTATCAATAAGAGCTGCCAGTGCTCTGTCCCCGGTTCATTACAGGGCTCAGTGTGGAGGAGGATTTGGCTCAGTGCTACCTCCTGGCTCCAGCAGGAAACAGCCACTAATTTAATCTTGCAAGATCCAGGGAAGGGAGGAGCAGTCTGTTGCACTGCGACTCTCTCCCCTGCTCAGGCTGTGTTTGAGCACAGCTGTTTTGAACTTTCCTGGTCTCCCTGCCATCCCTGTGCTGACTCCTGTGCTGTAAGGAAGAGAAGCTGCTCATTGTCACCCTCCAGGACCTCCACAAGGATTCCAGTGTCCTCAGCTGCCTCCCATCAGTCCATCATGATGGCAAACATTGCTGGCTTGTTACATTTTCAAGTCTATTTATGCACCCTCACAAGCCTCACTCTCTTCATCTACATCCATCACTCCGTTTCCTCAAAATCTTTCAGTTCCCCATTAACTGCTGTTCACTCAGTGTTTCCTTCCAAGTTTGTATCAGTCCATTTTCTGTGTGTTATGCCACAAGATTTTGGGTACAGAAAAAGAAGAAGTGCATCTTTTTTCCTCCCCTATATTTCTAAAACTTTTTAAATGGCAGAATTTCTAAAATCTCTGGGCTGTGTGAGTGATAAGCACAATGAATGACAGCGTGGCACATCCCAGAGCAGGTTAACCTCACATTTCAAACACTCAGAAGCAGTAAATGCACACAGCCCATTCCAGCAAACCCCAAAAAACCCCTCTGGCCCAGGATATTCTCATTCTCAGTTATTAGTGTTAAAATGGGTCCAAATGATAGCAGTTTAAATAAAGTACTGAACTCATCTACTTTATTCTTAATTTATAGTGGTGCTTAGGGGATGTGCAGATATTTAAAATGAGTAAAATCAATTAACTTGTGATCCAATTATTTGTGTTAGCCACTGTGGGGTTTTATTTTAGAGCACTGGTTCAGACTTTCCCAGTTAAGCGCTGTGCTTTGAGAGTGTAAATCTTTCACTGTGAAACATGAGGAACCTGTGGTTATTTTTTCTCTGCTTCCAAATCTAATTCCTATTTTTGCCCTTTCATAGTTTTTAAATTCCTTTTTTTACTTTTGTTTTTGAAAGGGACTTGGTCTGAGTGTAACAGATTTTTCTAAATCTTGGGAGGTTTATTCCTTACATGAAGGTGACTGAACAGACAAAAGAGTTCACCTTCTAGATAAAATACACTACATTTTTCTAGGCCACACGGTTTCACAGTAGATACATGTCTTTTGCAATCACAGATCTGTGATTTATTACACTTTTCACATTATAAATTTAGAGTAGACCTCTGCGACAACTTCTGCGCTCTGATCATGCTGCTTTTCCATCCATCTTGAACCGATCTTGTAGTCTCACATTCCAGACAGCTCCAAATATCTGTGTTTGTGTGGTTGTTTCCAAACTGTGCAGGATGCCAGGGGTGAGGGCACCACTGCACCTGGAGTTATTTGGCCTGGCACAGCCTTTCCCTGTACATGCTGGCATTTCCTGGGGGTCAGCAGCTCAGCAGTGCTGTGCCCCAGCAGGTCCATGTGCCCTTCCCCTCTGCAGCTGAAGTTCCTGAGAGCTCTCCCTAAACAAGGAGAAAACAGGGATGCAGAAGAAAGCCAATCCCAGCTGGGATATCCTGGATTTAGACATCCTTAGCCTGACATTCCGTATTTTTTGACCTAGCTGGGACCTTTTCCATCAGTATGGCACTGGTGGGCTAAAAATAATAAATTTCTCTCCCAGGCATCACAAGAATGTATCTGAATAAAACAGCCACATCTTTTAATGTTTTACCCTAACAGCTCTTACAGTTCCCAAGGTGAGCCAGGGACTACTGAACACTTAATTGAATCAGACCGGAGGATTAAGGAAAAGATTTTTCTGAAGGATCAATATGAATTAGGAGCAGATGCCTGATCAAATCTAAGGGTTAGACTCTTTAGTATTAGGCTCCTTGAAGTCTGGTCACCTTTTTATGCAGCTGAATGGAAATTCTTGGGCACTGAACACCTGTGGGAAAAATCCTGACCCTGATGGTCCTGATGTCTCGTATTCTGCATGCTCAAGTTGGGACAATATGAAATAATATAAAAATATCAATCAGGCTAATTGGCTATTTTCAGTCAGAGTAAGAGGTAGCCACGTCTGCTTGACAGTGACAACATTTGGCTGAGCTGGAAGGAACAGAATCTTGGTAATCATTCTTCTGTTATTTCCAAGATTCTTAATAGAGTTTTCCTTTTAATTTGTTTCAAAGCAAGTGAAAATATTGTTGTATTATCATTTAGAGTTAATTAAACTGCGAATGAGCTTAATGAACTGTCTGAAACAAAGCTCAATCACAACCTGTTACATATTAACTATCAAAATCAAAAGAACCTTTAAATTCTTTGTTAGGTACAGTGAGGAGGTTGGAAATAGCCAGTTATTAATGTCATCCTTTTATGAAATCAGGTTTGAGGCTGGAAAACTTGAACTGAATGCATGCACTCAAATTATACAGAAAAATTGAAAAAGGGCTTGGGAAGATAAATCAAATCTACTGGAAAAAGAAGAAAAACAAAGATAAGTGAACACAGGGGAAGACACAGTCATCTTTTCTTTATTTTCATATGAGGAAATCCACTTTACATCCTATTTGTCCAGATTGGGAAATCTATATATTAATAAACCGCCATTTTCTGGACTCGATATTTTCACAAACTCTTCTGCAGTGTTATGACTTCTTGTGTTCTGCAAGACAGAGGAAAAGACATTTAGTTTATTAAAGTTTTGAAGCCACTTGAGTGACTCTTGCCCTTGAGTGATGCTTTGCCACCAACGATGCGGCTTTTAAGGAGCACACGCGCAGCAAAACCTATTTGTGTCATTAAAGTTTGTAATTTCGGACTTCTGAAGGCTTAATCCCTCCAAATGCTAAGGTTTCCTAATGATCTGTAATGGCAGTGCTGATGTTCAGCACTTCTCAGGATTAGGTCTGTTATCAGCCTGCTTTATCCACCTCCAAAGCAGGTATTATCTTATCACTCTTATATACAGTGCTTTTAGCACGTCAGCCTCAAGTACTTGAAAGGTGAGGAGTGTTATTAAATCTGACCCTTACAAGCTTTCCCAATGGTTTGCTTAATGTTTTTTTTTCCTACATAAATAAGAATGATGGAGAATAAACTAGAATTTTCTTACGGGGCTTGGCTGGTTGAATTGTCCAGCAACGCATTTCACAAGGTCATAAAAAATTCTTCCACTGCAAAAAGAAAGGAGCGCTGACTTTTAGTTATGCAGACAAAGTGGTAGCATGAGGTCCAATTATTTCTGAGTGTCTTAGAGCAAGCCCTCAAAAAAAATGCTCTGGGAATGGTTTTTGTGAGACCTGTTTTGTGTCTTGATAACGGTGCAGTGAAAAATGAATGCGGGTGGAATAATTCATGAAAAAAAAAGAAGAGTGTGAAATGCAAAACTGGATTTGTTTGTAAATAAAAGTAGATTTGAAGGCAAGAGTGGTCTGTATAAGGCAAGTTCCTCTTCCCTCAGTTCCCTTTCTGGGAATACATGCAGCTATGCAGCGCTGCAGGTATTTTCATGCTTCACTTTGCAGTAATATGAGCTGAACCGTCCTCTTGTGATCAGCACCTTCCCGAGCTCCACTCCTATCACATCGCTGCTTATCTGCCATCCATTAAGTGGAGAGCAGCTGAAATGTGCTACCTCATATTTCATAAGTGAGAATGCATTATTTAAAGCCCACAACGCTCAGTTTCGGTCAAGAATTCCACCTTCCTGCTGCTGGGCTAAATAATTAATGCCACCTTGGATATTTCGGGTGTGTGTGTGGTCATTGAGTGGAAATAGCAACAGTTTCCTCTGTGTTTTTTCCTAGTTCCAGGCCACGGTGAAGGAGGGGGTCACAGGTGTAATAGTGAACTTAACTGTGGGAGACCGGGACGACCCCGCCACAGGGGCTTGGAGAGCTGTCTACTCCATCATCAACGGGAACCCCGGGCAGAGCTTTGAGATCCACACCAACCCCCAGACTAACGAGGGAATGCTCTCTGTGGTCAAGGTAAGAACAATCCCCTCGTGCCTGTCTGGTTCATCCCCCGGCTTCACTGCATAAAGCAAGGCACAGCAGGGACAGGTCATTCAAAGATATGAAGTTGGCTGCCAGCCCTTGTCCAGACTTTGTGTGTAACCCCTTCTTCTGCCACAGTAACGTTATTTGTTTTAGTTACAAGGACTGCCTGTTCCTAACTGTATTGCTGCTGTGCTTAAATAATGCCCAGATTTTCAGTAATCATCACAATTAATAGTGAGATTTGACAACAAAGTTTTGTTTTTTGCTGGAGGTACAATTAGAATTCAAGGGCCCTGTTTTGTTCTCACTTAGAGAACACGTGCAAGTACACGTGTGGATTCAGACTGAATCCACATTTCTAAAGTGGATTGGTCCCACATTTCTAAAGTCTCATAGGAAAATTTACTGCCTGTCTTTGTATGAAGACAATCCTATGTCCCAAACTTAGCAAATTAAAAAAGAAGAAGAAAACAGCCCTGTTTACTGCCTGTATGGCCTCTTTTTGGCCTCAGAAGAGGCATTGTCAATGCTTAAAGGCAAATGCATGTATTTCCATGGCAGTGCCTTTGATTTCAGGACAGGAGTTGAGAAAGCAGCTTGTGTTACTGTCATGAGCAGCTACTGAGTGTGACTCATTTGTTAAATACATGCTACATATAAATAAACATGTATATATGAGCACTGAATTGTGTCTGTGAGGTATGCCAAAAAAATGTAGGCTCTTGGACAGAGGGATGTCTCCATGGGTTTTTAGGCCCATTATGTTTATTACCTTCATTGCCCTTTACAAGTGAGTGTGCCTAATCCTAAACCCTCACCTAGTTCCAGGTGCAGGGAATGTTCTTGTCCCTTTCTGGCTAATCCTGCTGTCTGTAAGTTTGCCACGGGCTAAAGGAAAAAGCGTTAAGCCTTGCCTTTGAGCCTTGCCCTCCGCTCTTCTCTTTTGCAGCCTTTAGACTACGAGATTTCGGCCTTCCACACGCTGCTGATCAAAGTGGAGAACGAGGACCCGCTGATCCCCGACATCGCCTACGGCCCCAGCTCCACTGCCACCGTGCAGATCACCGTGGAGGACGTCAACGAGGGGCCCGTGTTCCACCCCAACCCCATGGCAGTCACCAAGCAGGAGAACATCCCCGTGGGCAGCGTGGTGCTCACGGTGAACGCCACCGACCCCGACACTCTGCAGCACCAGACCATCAGGTGAGAGCTCCTTTTCAGCCCTCTCTAGGCTGGAATGCCTTTTGTGCCCAAGAAACTGCCTGCCAGAACTGTGTTTAACTTGTTTTGGCTCTACACAGTAAGAAGGTGCAATTAGGGATTCAATTTGTTGTAAACACAGTGCTTATTAGGCAGGAAATAATAATTTCCCACACTGTGATGTTCCTACAGTAGAACAATCAAGCGCCACAAGCTTGCTTTGCATAGTTTCCAAATTATTTTTAACCTGCTTCCTTATTCTTCTTCCTTCATGAGAGCTAGGGAAGATATATAAAAGTTAAAAACATCTATAGATATTATATACATAGATATTATATATCTATCTATAAAATATCTATGCATCTGTTCTACATAGGGTTTAAATCAGTTTATGATCATTTATAATGTCCCTCAGTGAAATAATGACCGTCCATTTAATTCCAAGAGCTGAGAAAATATTTCCCAGTGAAAGACCGAAGCTGACAAGACTTGGCCTTGTCCAGATAAATGAAAATAAATTCTTATTTCTGTGCCATAATAGTATAATCCCACACTGTGCCATGTCACAAGGAGCAAACCTGGGTATTATGTGGTATCATCATCTTATATTTTGATCCAGCTGGTTTGGTCTTTTGGCTTTGGATTCTATGAGAAATGAAAAACCAACCACTTTGTTCTCTAAAACTAAATTGGCTTTCCAGACAGATTTTCTCAGCGTTTGAGAATTACATGTTAGGCACTACCACTAAAACCTACAGCTGTGTTTAATTTTTCATTTCTCCTTGTAAGTATCATCTCCCCCCGGTCTCAGTGTACATAAAAAGGGATAAATACCTTGTGAGAACGACTTCAAAGCTGCAGCTGAACAATGGCTCTGTCAATCCAGACCATAGGCAGAGATCTCTCTGCTGTCACAGGGTTATTTAGCAGTGATTGTGCAATCCTTAAAGAAGGTTTGACACATGCACTGTTCTACAATAAAGCAAGCTGCTGATCTTGAGCATGTTCTCTGTCAGTAGCAAGTCGTGGTGCAAATGCCGTTGCAAAAGGTTTGAATGATGAGGAGGTGAATTTAAGCAGGTGAGTGTGCTCATCTCCAAGGAAGGAAGAAAAAGGCAAGGCAGATAATTAAAAGTTTCAATTCTCTGCATCACCTCAAAGATACCATTGTTAATAACATTAACCGTTCTGTTTTTCACCTTTGATTTCTACCATAGAAACGCCAGTTTATCTGCAGGATGGTTCTTAGCACTGAATGATCTTCTTGATCATTTCCCTTGTTTTCTAAATGGATTTATTTATAGAATAATTTCTCATTCTTAAGTTTAGCCTTTGCTCCAAAGACCCCTCATTTCATACACAAAAATTTGTGTCTATGGATGGAATTTCTGTTGCTTGTCAGACAGAGCAGTGTGATCGTCAGCAGCTTTGCTCAGAACCTGCCTTGTGCAGGAAACAGATATTTATTTCCTTTGAGTTTTGGCCTGAATTTAAGAAACAAATTTATTGATGTTCTCCATAATGTATGTATTTTGATGAGAGATGGGAAAAGTAACATAACATGTAGCAGTTAACAGCTGATTTTGTGATGCTAAAAGAGAAAAGCCATGGAAATGTAAGGATTTCATTATCAAAGCAAATAATCCAGGACCTATTACCTGAAATTCTCCCCTTGACCTACTGATTTTGCTGAATTTCTCCAGACTACATTGACCCTGAATTTAAAGGGTGCCCAGTGAGTCTCTGAATACTCTTCAATTAAGGGTGGTGTGTAAACAGTCAAGTAACATAAATATGTTCTGCAGTTCACCACACCTCACAACCGGCTGCCAAGGAACCCCCAAATCTTGACTAACTCATAAGATAAACAGAATTTTCCCAGTAGTTTTACTATATCTGCATAGCCAAGCATGGAAGGCTTATAGCCAAAAGCGAGATTCTTTTTTTTCCCCTTTTATGTGCAGAAAAGAAGAGCAGAATTAAGCTAGACTGGGCTGGGAATGAGCAATGATCCCAAACAGAAACTATGGAAATGGAAATGGTTGTGTAAGTTAGAGGAAAATAATGCAAATGTAATGGAGATCTGGGAAATGGCAGAATGCATCAGGAAAAGGCTAATTCTCACTACCTGTCAGTCCCAGTGCTAAAATAACGGGAAAGCATAAAACAGCATTTTTAAAAGATGTTTTAATGCTGACAGGCGTTGAAACACCTGGGTACCAGCAGTGAAAAAGGCAGACTGTGCTATGAGAATCTGCAATTAAGGACAGGGTCAAATTCCCCCTATAAAAGCCAGAACCACTCACTGGTGGGGGTCTGGCTGAAATATTTACCTCTAATTCCCTCAGCCAGGTGTGTGCTTAGAGTTTGGGGCAGTGTGCAGGACTTTTACAGAGCTCTGACACCACATTTGTGGTTCTCAGACTCTAATGAGCCATCAGTCCTTGCTACATGGTAAAACAGACACCAAGCAGGGACAGCACAGGCTCTAAATGAGCCTGTGGATTAATTGAATATTAATGACCATGGGCAAGCAATGTTTTGTCTGCAAGAGGCAATGAATGTCAGATTTGTGCTGTGTGAACTGTGTACATCACCCCCAACAATGTATAAATCTCTTCAAAACGGGCAGACCAGCAGAGAATTAATAATGTTGGTGGGCTTTGGGTTCTTTTTTCCAGCCTGTTACAACTGAAATATATCTAACTGCGGGGATATTTTTAGTTAATTTGCTGTATAGAACTTGTAGAAGGAGCTGCTGATTATTTGTAATCAGGAAATTTAGTTACCCTACTAGATATAACATGATAAATGCATTTCAAGACCAACAAAAAAGAGTAGAGAAACCATTTTTGCCATTGTCTGCAACTAGATTGAATTTATTCTTTGAACAATGCAGATCTGAATCAGAATCAAATTACTTATCTCTGAAAAACGTGGCTTACTTTGTAAAATTTCCTGAAGACAGCTGTACTTTTGAAGCAATTTTCCTTCTTATTCTTCAGTTTCAAGTGTTTTTGCAGGCTGAGGACGAATTTCATTTCAAAGCTCAAACAAGCTGGCAGAAAATGTGTTTCAGTGAGAGAAATAGGACTCCAGATCACAGAGCTCGGGCTGTGGCCGTTTGTCTGCACACGAGTGGCAGAACTTGCCCGGTGTCAGCTCTTCCCTGTTCCAGTGACACTAAAATTCCAGAGGGAGGGAGAGGTGGGAGCATCACCCTGGAAATAAGAGGTGGAAAACAGTGTTTGCTCCACTCCCATTGCTCCCAGAAAGAAAAGGAGCCTGTTCAAGCTGGGTCACATTTCTCAGATTCATTAACCTTTCTTTTTTTCTTTTATTTTTTCCCTTTTTTTTTTTTTTTTAAGCATTTAAATCTCTCTGCAGTTTCCATCTTTTCTAGAATTAAAAAATGAGAGCAATCCAGCAGGCCCCATTTTAATTATAACCCAACAATTTATTAATAGAACAGTAATGAAGTTTCTGAAATTTGATTTCTTAATCAGGGACCATTGTTATTTTTGTGCCAGATTTGAGAGTTTAATTTTGGGTACTTCTTCCCAACCTCTGAAATTTTAATCAGAAGTTTCAAGTGTACATGTCAATGAGAAGTTAAAGGCCAAATTTAATAACATTTTCTACCTTGGGAAATTAAAAGAAGAACCTCACTCTGAAATCCATTATTAACAGTAGATCTTAATTAAACACAGTTATGGTTCTCAATATTTGACTGTGTGAAGAGATTGGTTTCAGTATTTTTCCCTTTTATGGGATTCAACAAGTCCAGAATATTCAATCGTTAGAGTTCTAACTACGTGTAAATAAGTTGTTTACTGCAGTGTATTTGTAATTTTTAATTAGAGCAGTGTTGTTTTCTGGTTTCGTGGCTTATCATGGCAATATATTTTTATTACCTACTGTGCTCTTGGATTTTAAATTATTTATGTAAACATATTGTTTCAGTGCTTATTCTCAGTAAGCAATGTGACTCAATGCTTCAGAAATGTCTTCATAAGAAAAGTTTATTACAGCTCTGAAGCATATCTAATTCATTAAGTAGAATTAAAATGCAGCATTTGAAGCTGGAGAACTTAGAACCCAAACTGCACCGAGTTTCATGGGAACATGAAAGGCTGCAGAGATATCTGAAGCTCTGTATGTAAATAAGGTATAAATTTGTGTATAATATTTATATCAAGCTGCCCCACGCAGAACAGGTGGCTCCTGGAAGCACAGGGACACTCTTTCCAAGCCCTGCTAGTCTGGCAATAGGAGCAAACTCATTTATTATTGTCAACATTTCCAAACAGCAGCTACTGCTCTGCCTGGAAGAGGATAAACTCTGTTTTTCTTGATATAAATTACATTTTTTCTGTGCTGCAATCTAAGTGTTAATGAGGCTTCAGGCTGGAGCACCGCAGCAGGGGAGGGAGGAGGCCGAGCCCCAGTGAATTACAAGTGGTTGTGTTTGTTTGCTGCCTTGAAGGAGGTTGCAGTGAATCCCTTCTGCCAAGCCTCTGGTGGAAGGAGGAGAGGAAATGCCCCTCAGATTCCCAGGGGAGGTTCAGGTTAGACACCGGGAAAAAATTCACTGCAAGGGTGGTCAGGAATTAGGACAATCTGCTCAGGGAGGTGGTGGAGACACGGATCTGGAAGTGCCAGGAAGATGTGGAGATGCAGTTTAGCAGTTGAATCTTGGCTGACAGCTGGATCTTGAAGATCTCTTGCAGCCTGGATGATTCTGGGCGTGATTTGTGTTTTCAGCAAGAACCACTGGTCGATGTCTTTGGGAACAGGAATTGTTGCTGCTGGGACATGTTTTGCTTTAGATTAGACCATCCTGACTTTGGTGTTGGTTCCTATGGAGTCCAGTATGGAAATCAGTGAAAATATTCCAACCTCTAATTGATGGCAGCCATGGTCTTTGTCCAAAAAAAAAAAAAAAAAATTAAAAAAAAAATTAAATAGCTGCCTAAAATTCTATAAAATCACGTTGAAATACACCAAGATGGGATTCATAGCTCAGTGAGTTTCTCCTAAATATCAAATGATTGAGAAAACTAAGGAGAATTCTCTGGAAAAAGCGAGTTTTACTTCTGCTCCTTTCCTTGGCTGCCAATCCCCACCCTTCCACACACTGAATGCATGAGCCACGAATCACAAAGACAATTCAAAAAGCCTTTTTCATGCCTCTTGCCTGGATATTTTCAGAGATCCCGAACCCCCTGTGAACAAGGATGAGGCTTCACATGGCTTTGCTCACAACCACTTAAGGGATCAATTTTGCATACTTTGTTGCACATCAAGCCTTTTTAAAGCACTTTTGTTGCTGGTGGAGGTCAATAAACTCGCTTTTTTGGGATAGGCTCCAATCACTTCCAGAAGTACTACATAATGAGAGAGGGATAGGAAGACTTAAAGAGTGAATGCTTAGGAAGCAACACACTTAGTCATGGTTAAATATGTCTCCTAGAGTCTGAAGGACTCGTCTTTGATTCCTAACCACAGGAGATTTGTTTTCCTTGTGCAGACAGAAGAATAGCTCCATTGTTACAAATGAATGGCTGAGCCATGCTCTCAGCATGCAGCACCAGAGTTTTTCACTGTAAGTTATACCCAGGAGCATCTCAAGTTGGCTCTGCAGTTTTATTGATGGCCTGCCTGAACCCAGCCACTGGGAATTTGTAGTGCATCTCTGGATCTGAAGTTGCTGTGTATTGAGCAGCGTACATTGTTTTTCTCTTCCTTTCTCTTTTTTAAGTTGGGTGGAAAGGCAGGGAGAGACAGAATCTGCTTGAAGCAAAGAAAAGTTTTTTCTCTTCTGTCTTTGTAAACTCTGAAACACAGAAATACCAACTCTGCAGAGCTGCGGGTATTGGGGCATCCAGCAAACAATGCCAGAAAAGAGGAGATTTAATCAGCTCTGAAAGAATGGACTGGGGCAGTTCCCTCCTGCTGCACAACCACCACCTGTAATTGCAGGTTCTCAGTGGTCAAGCACTGCCTCAAGAGTATTTTACACAGCAGCCTTTTACTGACACTCTTCCTTGAAGGTGTTAATACTTTCTGAGCGGGTAACTATTGTGATGTTTGTGTTTCACTATCATGAAACTAATATCTGAAGGGAAGAAATAGTAGAAAACTTGCCTTTT